>JACEEZ010022421.1:59043-75943 GCA_016584305.1 Chionoecetes opilio | reverse complement strand
GAGAGAGAGGAGAGAGAGAGAGAGAGAGAGAGAGAAAGAAGGGGAGGGTGGCGGACAAATAGCGTTATGGACATGGTTTTCCAGTATCGTATTAAAGGGAATAACAATGATTGCTTTCACTCTGATGGAACCCGACCGTCATGCGTTCTTCTTTTACTCGGGTGACTTTTATAATTCGATGAATAGATAGACTAACATGGTTATAATAGATAAATGGCTATTGATTTTCAAGGCTTCCCACACTATACACTCTATATGTCATCTTTTTTCCCTTTAAAATTTCCCCTCAGTACAGTTTTCCCCTCGCCATGATGGTCTATTGTCTTCCCCTCACCGTGTTTATCTGTGTGTTTATCTTACTAAATGTCACGCAGGTATGGAGACTCTCACCCTTTCTCTCTCTCTCCCACTCACACAGTAGGGTCTATAGCCTCTTCCCTTCCCTCTTCCAAGTTTACAAGTTTACAAGTTTATTGAGAAAAGAGGGAGGGGGGAGTTTACCATGAAGGGGGGATGTGGGGAACAAGTGGTACATAGAAAGAAAAATAGGAAAATAAGGAAGCTACAAGAAGCCGCGAGAAAGAAAAAAGGTCAAAATATAATCAAAGCACTATTCTCCAGTTCAATAAGGAAGCTACAAGAGGCCACGAAACCTACACGTGGTAGTTCCTGTTACTTAACACTATAATACTATACTATACTATACTACTATACTATTATACCTACATCCACTTTTCATCCCCATCCATGAATTTATCCAGCCTCCTTTTAAAGCACCCTATTGACTCCGTACTAGTCATACAAACATACGAACATACGAAAATAAGGAAGCTACAAGAGGCCGCGAGACCTACATGTGGTAGTTCCTGACAGCAATTACCTACATGCTACATACATCAAAGAAAAATCAAGATATAGGGGTAAATGAATTATCTAATATGCTATAGCTGATAACACGAGATAACACAGGAGACCCTTTATCCAGCATTCATGAGCCACCCGATGCAAACAAGTATGAGACGAGTGCCGTGGATGCCCAGTGTTCCTCAGACATTAACAAAACAACAACACACCCAAAACTAATCAACTCTTGTGGAAATTTTCATGCCTGGATGATTTGATTTAATGCCAAAAAAGGGGAATGTGCCAGAGATCAGAGGTCATATGGCACTATGGCATGGTCTCTTGTCCTCCCTCCTTCCCTCTTCCACGTCGCAACACTCCCTCTTGTACTCTCCCGACGCCCGACAGAGTCTTTATTATAATCACTACGCAGGAGGAAGGAACAGTTTGGCATGTAAACAATCTTGGAGAGCGTGTGAAAGGCAACACAGAGCGCCTCTTTAGAAGTGTGTGAATGGGTGGCGTGGAACTGTTTCGAGAGGTTTTTGCCGTGCTTCAGATATCTATTGCAAGGTCCAATAAGGAAGCTATTTATCCAGCCTCCTTTTAAAGCTCACTATTGACTCCGTACTAGTTTCCTGTCCTCCCTCCTTCCCTCTTCCCACGTCGCAAACTCCCTCTTGTACTCTCCCGACGCCCGAAAGAGTCTTCATTATAATCACTACGCAGGAGGAAGGAACAGTTTGGCATGTAAAACAATCTTGGAGAGCTGTGAAAGGCACACAGAGCGCCTCTTTAGAAGTGTGTGAATGGGTGGCGTGGAACTGTTTCGAGAGGTTTTTGCCGTGCTTCAGATATCTATTGCAAGGTTTAAAAGAGTGTTGTTTGTTTGAAGACAATGTGAGGAGATCCGAGCGCACAGAAAGGAGTGATGGGAAAATGATAGTAAGGCGTCAATGTTTTAAACCCCTTCACGCACGAACGTAATATATAGATTGTAATTTTAACCACCATTCGACGATTTTAGTGAACATAAGCAATATTATATAGATATGACTGTTTAATATCCTTGCCATTAGCTAATTTGGTTTATTTAGTTACTTTTCGTAGTTTATGGCTAAAAAACAGACGATTTCATATAGCAAAGGAAAGATCTGGGCCTCAATGCTTTTAGATGAGTTACTGTGGTAGAGGAATACATCGTAGCAAAATGCCTATACAAGAAGAAGCAAAATGAAGACACAAATGATAGAAGCAAAAGCATAGAAGCAAAAGAGGATAAAATATAATTGAAAAAATGAAAGATGAATAAAAAAATGCACCCATAGAAGCAAAATGCAAATAAAAGACTACCGTTGAAACACTATAGTCGCCACGGTGCACAATGTCGCCAGCGCCATATATTTACAAATTTTCCACCACTAAAGGGCACCTACAGATTGTATGTGCCACGGAAGAGGCATGCACAGTATTTTATGTATGTCCCTGTCTTCAGTGGCACATACAAATCAGTAGTGATGCTATAATCGTTATATATGGCGCCTGGCGACATAGTGCACCCGTGGCAAACTATAGTGTTATCTACGGTATGTCAGTAAAATCATCACTGCACTGTCTTTCAAATGTTTGGTTAGGTCACAGCTTTAAATTTTATGTCATGGTGATTATGGTGATTATGGTGCCTATTATATATACTTTTTTTGTATTAACTGTCTTCTATAATCCAGTTTCGGTGTGGTTGAGATAAAATGGATGTAGGTAGTTTGAGGTGGATGTAAGTAGTTTAAGGTGGATGTAGGGAGTTTTAAGGGGGATGTAGGTAGTTTGAGGTGGAGTAAGTATTTAAGGTGGATGTAGGTAGTTAAGGTGGATGTAGGTTTTTGTTTGAGGTGGATGTAAAATAGTTAAGGTGGATGTAGGTAGTTTAAGGGGATGTAGGTAGTTTGAGGTGGATGTAAGTAGTTAAGGTGGAGTAAGTAGTTTAAGGGGATGTAGGTAGTTTAAGGGGATGTAGGTAGTTTTTTAAGGTGGATGTAGGTAGTTTAAGGGGATGTAGGTAGTTAAGGTGGATGTAGGTAGTTTGAGGGGATGTAAGTAGTTTAAGGTGGATGTAGGTAGTTAAGGTGGATGTAGGTAGTTTAAGGTGGATGTAGGTAGTTTGAAAGGGGGATGTAGGTAGTTAAGGGGATGTAGGTAGTTTAAGGGGGATGTAGGTAGTTTGAAAGGGGGATGTAAGTAGTTTAAGGTGGATGTAGGTAGTTTAAGGTGGATATAGGTAGTTTGAAAGGGGGATGTAAGTAGTTTAAGGTGGATGTAGGAGTTTAAGGTGGATGTAGGTAGTTGAGGTGGATGTAAGTAGTTTTAAAGGGGGATTAAATAGTTTAAAGGGGGATGTAGGGAGTTAAGGTGGATGTAGGTAGTTTAAGGTGGAGTAGGTAGTTTGAGGTGGGTGTAGGTAGTTTAAGGTGGATTTAGGTAGTTTAAGGTGGATGTAGGTAGTTTAGGTGGATGTGGTAGTTTAAGGTGGGTGTAGGTAGTTAAGGGGTGTAGGTAGTTAAGGGATGTAGGGAGTTTTGATGGATGTAGTATTTAAGGTTTTGTAGTATGTTAAGTAACAGGAACTACCAGTGTTTGGACTAACAGCCTCTTGTAGCTTCCTTTATTTATTTCTAATATTCTTAGTTCTTATAATTTATATTATAAGCTCTACACATTTGGTTTTGGTAATGCGTGCCGTCGGTTGGGGGGGTGAGAGGAAAGGACGGCTGATGATGAAGGAAAATATCGGCACTTTTAAAACTACATTCTGGTGTCAATGGATAACAATTAGTCCTCGGAGAGAGAGAGAGAGAGAGGAGAGGCGAGGATGAGAGAGAGAAGAGGAGGGAGAGCGAGAGAGAGAGGAGAGAGAGATGAGAGGGGGGGGGATCCTTGTTTGAGGAGGGGAGAAGGGGAGAGAGAGGAGGAAGGTTAGGTTAGGTTAGGTTAGGGTTTTTTTTGGGAATGGGTTAGGTTAGGTTAGGTTAGGTTAGGTTAGGAATGTAGTTAGGTTTTTTAAGTTAGGTTATGTTAGGTCGGCTAAATTTAGGTTAGGTTAGGGAGGTTAGGCTAGGTTAAGCTAAATTTAGGTTAGGTTAGGTTAGGTTTGGTTAGGTTTCCGTAAAACCTGTAAGTAGGTTAAGTATACTACTACTACTATAATAAATAATAATAATAAATAAATAAATAAAAAATAAAAAATATATATATAAATAAAATAAATAAATAATAATAATAATAATAAAAATTATAATAATAATAATAAAACAATAAATAATTAATAAGAATAATAAGAATAAATAAATAAATGATTGTAATAATAGGTATTATAATAATAGTAAAAAAAAAAAAAAAAAAAAAAAAAAAAATAAATAATAATAATTTTTTTAAAAATAATAAGAGGTTAGTTAGGAATGGGGTAGGTTGGTTAGGTAGAGGTAGTAGAATGGGTTAGGTTAGGCTAGTTAGGTAGGTTAGGTTCAGTTAGGTTGGGAATGGGTTCAGGTTAGGTTCGTTAGGTTTCGGTTAGGTTAGGTTAGGAATGGAGTTAGGTTAGGTTAGGTTAGGTTAGGTTAGGAGGCCTAAATTTAGGTTAGGTTAGTTAGGTTAGGTTAGGTTAGTTAGGCTAAATTTAGCGTTAGGTTAGTTAGGTTTGTTAGGTTCGTTAAAACCTGTAAGGTTAGTTAAGATAATACTACTACTACTACTAATAATTAAGAATAATAAATACATAAATAAAAAAATAAAAAAATATAGAAATAAATAATAATAATAATAATAATAATAAAAATTATAATAATAAGTAATAATAAGAATTAAATATAATAAATATAATAATAATAAATTAAATAATGAGGAAATAATAGTATTAATAATAATAGAAAAAAAAAAAAAAAAAAAAAAACAAAAAAATAATAATAAAATAATAAAATAACTAATAATAATAATAATAATAATAATCATAGGTTAGGTTAGGAAGGGTAGTTTGGTTAGGTAAGGTTAGGTTAGGAATGGGTAGGTTAGGTTAGGTTAGGTTAGGTTAGGTTAGTTAGTGGAATGGCGTTAGGTTAGGTCCCCCCGGTTAGGTTCGCGTTAGGTTAGGTATAGGAATGGTTAGGTTAGGTTCGGTTAGGTTAGGTTAGGAATGGGTTAGGTTAGGTTGGTTAGTGAGGTAGGCTAAATGAGGTTAGTTTAGGTTAGGTGTTAGGTTCGTTAAAACTGTAAGGTTATGGTATAAGTATATACTACTACTATACTAATAATATACATAAATATAAATAAATAAAATAAAAAAAAAATAAATATAAAATAAATAATAAATAATAATACGATATAATAATAATAATAGGTTAGGTTAGGAATGGGGTTAGGTTTGGTTAGGTAAGGTTAAGGTGAGGAATGGTTAGCGTAGGTTAGGTTAGGTTAGAACAGGTTAGGTTAGGTTAGGTTAGGTTAGGTTAGGCTAAATTAGTTAGGTTAGGTTAGTTAGGTAAGCTTAAATTTAGGTTAGGGTTAGGTTAGGTTTGGTTAGGTTTCGTTAAACTGTAAGGTTAGGTTAAGTATATACTACTAATCTACTAATAAATAATAATAATAAATAAATTAAAAAAATAAAAAAAAATATATTATATAAATAAATAAATAAATAATAATAATAATAAAAAACTTATAATAATAATAATAATAAAAAATAAAATACTAATAATAATAATAATAATAAAATAATAATGATGATAATAATAGTATAATAATAATAGAAAAAAAATTCAAATAAAACAAATAAAATAATAATAATAATAATAAGAATAATAAGAATAATAATAATAATAATAGGTTAGTCAGGAATGGGTAGGTTGGTTAGGTAAGGTTAGGTTAGGAATGGTTAGGTTAGGTTAGGTTAGGTTAGGTAGTTGGTTAGGTTGGTGGGATATGGGTTAGGTTAGGTTCGTTAGGTTCGGTTCGGTTAGGTTAGGAATGGTTAGGTTAGGTTAGGTTAGGTTAGGTTAGGTTAGGCTAAATTAGGTGACGGGTAGGTTAGGTTTGGTTAGGTTTCGTTTAAAACCTGTAGGTTAGGTTAAGTATACTATATACTACTAACTAATAATAATAATAATAATAAATAAATAAAAAACATAAAAAAATATATAAATAAATAAAATAAATAATAATAAATAATAAATAAAAATTATAATAATAATAATATACAAATAAATAATAATAATAGAATAATAATAAATAAATAATGATGATAATAATAGTATTAATAATAATCATAGAAAAAAGTAAAATAAAAATAAATAAAATAATAATAATAATAATCATAATAATAATAATTAATAATAATAATAATAATAATAGTTTAGGTTAGAAATGGCGTTAGTTTGGTTAGGTAAGGTGAGGTGAGGAATGGGTTAGGTTAGGGTAGTCAAGGTTAGGTTAGTTAGGTTAGGTTGGGAATGGGTTATGTTAGGTTCGTTAGGTCGTTAGGTTCGGTTAGAATGGTTAGGTTAGGTTAGGTTAGGTTAGGTTAGATACAATTTAGGTTAGGTTTAGGTAGGTTAGTTAGGTTAGGGCTAAACTTAGGTTAGGTTAGGTTAGGTTAGGTTTGGTTGGTTTCGTTACAACCTGTAAGGTTAGGTTAAGTATAACTACTACTACTACTACTAATAATAATAATAATAATAAATCAATAAATAAAAAATAAAAAAATATATAAATAAAAATAAATAAAAATAATAATAATAATAATAATAATAGTTAGGTTAGGAATGTAGGTTTGGTTATGAAGCGTTAGGTTAGGAATGGCGTTAGGTTAGGTTAGGTTAGGTTAGTTAGGTTGGGATGGTTAGGTTAAGGTTCGGTTAGGTTCGGTTAGGTTAGGTTAGGAATGGGTTAGGTTAGGTTAGGGTTAGTTAGGTTAGACTAAATTTAGGTTAGGTTAGGTTAGGTTAGTTAGGTTAAGCTAAATTTAGGGTAGGTTAGGTTAGGTTGAGTTAGGTCGTTAAAACTGGAAGAAAAAAAAGTTAGGTTAAGTATTACTACTACTACTAATAATAATAAATAAAATAAATAAATAAAAAAATAAAAATATATATTAAATAAATAAATAAATAATAATTAATAATAATAAAAATTAATAATAAATAATAATAATAAAAATAAATAATAATAATAATACTAATTAATAAATAAATACTGATGATAAAATGTATAATAATAATAGTAAAAAAAAAAAAAAAAAAAAAAAAAAAAAAACAAAAAAATAATAATAATAATAATAATAGTTAGGTTAGGAATGGGTTAGGTTGGTTAGTCAGGTTAGGTAGGAATGGGGTTAGGTTAGGCTCGGTTAGGTTAGGTTAGGTAGGTTAGGTTGGAATGCGGTTAGGTTAGGTTCGGTTAGGTTCGGTTAGGTTAGGTTAGGAATGGGTTGGTTAGCGTTAGGTTAGGTTAGGGTTAGGTTAGGCTAAATTTAGGTTAGGTTAGCGTTAGGTTAGTTAGGTTAGGTTAGGCATAAATTTAGGTTAGTTAGGTTAGGTTTGGTTAGGTTTCGGTAAAACCTGTAAGGTAGGTTAAGTATATACTACTACTACTACTAATAATAATAAATAATAAATAAAAAATAAAAAAAATAAAAATTATATAAATAAATAAATAAAATAATAATAATAATAATAAAAATTATAATAATAAAAAATAAAAATAAATAATAATAAATAATAATACTAATAAATAAATAATGATGGATAATAATGTATTAAAATAATAGTAAAAAAAATAAAAAAAATAAAAATAAAATAATAATAATAATAAATAATAATAATAATAAGAATAATATAAGAATATAATAATAGGTTAGGTTAGGAATGGGTTAGTTTGGTTAGTTAAGGTTAGGGTTAGGAAGGGTTAGGTAGGGTAGTTAGGTTAGGTTAGGTTAGCGTAGTGGGAATGGGTGAGGTAGGTTCGGTTAGGTTCGGTTAGGTTAGGTTAGAATGGGTTAGGTTAGTTCGGTAGGTTTAGGTTAGGAATGGGTTAGGTAGGTCGGTTAGGTTAGGTTAGGTTAGCTAAATTTAGGTTAGGTTAGTAGGTTTGGTTAGGTTTTCGTTAAAACCTGTAATGTTAGGTTAAGATACTACTACTACTAAACTAATAATAATAATAATAATAAATAAATAAATAAAAAAAATAAAAAATATATAAATAAATAAATAAATAATAATAATAATAATAATAATAATAGGTTAGGTTAGGAATGGGTTAGGTTTGGTTAGGTAAGGTTAGGTTAGGAATGGGTTAGGTTAGGTTAGGTTAGGTTAGGAATGGGTTAGGTTAGGTTAGGTTAGGTTAGGTTAGGGCTTAAATTTAGGTTAGGTTAGGTAGGTTAGGTTAGCTAAATTTAGGTTAGGTAGGTATAGGTTTGGTTAGGTTTCGTTAAAACTGTAAGGTTGGTAAGTAGACTACTACTACTCCTATAATAATAATAATAAGAAATAAATAAAAATAAAAATAACTATATATAATAAATAAATAAATAATAATAAAAATAATAAAAATTATAATATAATAATATAAAACTAAAATAATAATAATAATAATAATAATAAATAAAAATGATGATAATAATAGATTAATAAAATAGTAAAAAACAAAAAAAAAAAAAAAAAAAATTAAAGCGCGCGAATCTTAGCGATCCGCCAAAAAATATGCGCGTGGGGTCGTAGGCGACAAGCAAATTATAGATAAAAAATTCAGATATATTCCTTCATAGAATGGTTGGCGATCATTCTTTCCTCTCTTGCCACGTCCAGACGTCTAGTCTGATGATGATGATGATGATGGGATCGTGTGCCGATGATGGGGGGTTGACAAATACCGGTCTTGGAGCGATCACGCCCCCCCGGTGCTTGCAATTGCTTATTCACGTTGCAAGTTGATTTAGAAAGGTGGCAGATATTTAGAATCAGAATCAGAATTCGTAAAAAGAGAAAGCAAGAGGGGAGAAGTGCGTAACAGGGGAAGAATAGAGGGTGAGAGAAGCGAGGGTAGTATGAGAAAAAAAGACATGGGGCTTACCCAAGCGCTCTCGTGTTTTAATGTGGGGGACTCGGTGTTACATGTTCTCTCATTCCCGACTCAGTCCATCGAAAAACCACGCTGGGGTGACACGGAGTGCAGGGGGGGGGGGGAAAGGACGGTTGCCCTTGGACACATAATGGCAGCACCAGGCGGCCCACCGCCCGCGCCCGCACGCGGGACCACCGGCCGTCCGTTCCCCAGATAAAAAATTTTTTTTTATGAAATACATATACACTACATTGATTACAAAATCATTCTGTTTACATTTTTAGCGTGGTTGCAATGTTTATATGTGGACATACATAAATATGATGTTGATTACATAAAGTATAATGGTAAATAGTTTACATTTTCTTAATAAATAATATTGGCATTGGCTTTTTGGTGTCCCTGGAGGAAGGTAGTGTTGTTGTGTCGCGAGGAGAGGTATAGTGGAGGGTTGGTCTGCGCTTGAGTCCACGAGTGTTTGGCCGTCGTGGTGTCTGGCTAGGGTTGGTGCGTATAGAATGAAATGGGTCGGTTCACGTGGGCCACGGCGACAATGTTGGCGCGTTGATGTCTGGGCTATGATGGTTGGTACGTGATATAGGTTGGGGGGTTGGGTGGAGTCAAAGAGGTTGATTGTTTGTGTGAGATAGTTGCGGGGGGTTAAGGAAATCTATAATGGTGTATATATCGTCGTGGTAGATTGGAAGGCGTCAAGTTGTTTGGAGATTCTATTGTGGTGAAGTATGTTCAAAGGAGGTATGTCTTGGCTGTCTCGTTAGCTCGCGACAGGTTATGAAGTCTTGCCATTTGACATTTAGAGCAAAGCGTAGGCCTTTATTTGAATGGTTTGTAGTTGCAGGTGGTTAGTTTTAGCTGTTAAGGAGAGGGCCCAAGGGGACAGTAAGTTAAAAGTGGTCTGTACTAGTGCTTAAAATAGATGAAGTTTAGTTTTCTCGTTGGCGTTTCGCGGAATCTATATAAAATATGAGGACTGCTCTAGCGTGGCCGGCCGTCTGGGTTAATATGTTTTTTGAAGCGGAGGAATTATCTATGTTGAGTCCGAGAAACCTTATTTGTTTTTCTATGGGGATTGGAGTGGCGTTGGGTAGGAAAGGGTAGAGGAAAATTTGTTGTGGTCTGATGTGCCTTGATGTTGGAAGTATGTACTGTGTTTCGAGGTGAGAGAGGATGCGCCATTGAGCTCCCAAAGGCTGTGGTGGAGAGTTCGTTTGTAGGACGCCTCGTGTCAGATATCTAGTGTCCGGAGCGTGTGAGTTGTGTGACGTCATCGCGTATTGGATGGTAAATGAGATTGGGGTCTGGGTCCGGTTAAGGTCTCGTTTGTGTTTACAGTTGTAGAGTGTGGGGAGAGAAACAGAGCCTGAGGAACGCCTGCGAGGGGAAAAGGAGGAGGAGTAGGTGTTGTTGGTTGTTGAATCTAATTTGGACGGTCCATGGAAAAGTTACAGAGAAGGCGTTGTGTTTAAGGGGAAGATTGAAATTGTTGCAATGGGTTAGGTTAGGTTGGTTAGGTTAGGTTAGGAATGGGATAGGTTAAGTTAGGTTAGGTTAGAAATGGGTTAGGTTAGGTTAGGTTAGGTTAGGTTAGGTTAGGTTAGGTTAGGAATGGGTTAGGCTAGGCTAGGTTAGGTTAGGAATGGATTAGGTTAGGTTAGGTTAGGTTAGGTTAAGTTAGGTTAGGTTAGGAATGGGATAGGTTAGGTTAGGTTAGGTTAGGTTAGGTTAGGTTAGAAATGGGTTAGGTTAGGTTAGGTTAGGTTAGAAATGGGTTAGGTTAGGTTAGGTTAGGTTTGGTTAGGTTTGGTTAGGTTAGGTTAGGTTAGGAATGGGTTAGGTTAGGCTAGGTTAGGTTAGGAATGGATTAGGTTAGGTTAGGTTAGGTTAGGTTAGGTTAGGTTAAATTAGGTTAGGTTAGGAATGGGATAGGTTAGGTTAGGTTAGGTTAGGAATGGGTTAGGTTAGGTTAGGTAAGGTTAGGTTAGGTTAGAAATGGGTTGGGTTAGGTTAGGTTAGTTTAGGTTAGGTTACGCACGTTCCGAGGTGGCTAAGCACGTTCCGAGACCCTTGCCTCCCTTGCCGCGTCCAGTCATGGTGTCTGATGCAGAGCGAGATGAGAAACGTGCGTACGGTTTGGAGTTCTGGGGAATGTGATGTAAGTCCAGAATCAGAATATAAAAAGAGAAAGCAGGAGATGGGGAAGTGGGGACAGGGAGAAGAATAGGTGGGTGAGAGAAGCGAGCTAGAATGAGAAAAAAGACATGGGGCTTAACCCAAGCGCTATTCTGTTTTTTTATTGTGGGGGACTCCGCGTACTGTACTCTCATCCCGACTCAGTCCATCGGAAAAAACCACGCTGGGGCGACACAGGAGGGAAGGGGGGGGGAAAAAGAAGGTGCCCTTGACAAAACCCAGGGCAGCACCAGGCGCCCGCCGCCCGACTCCCACACGAGGGACCACCGACCGTCCGTCTCTTCAGCGCACAATTTCTTTATTGAAATACACATACATACATTGATTACAAAAATCATTCTGTTTACATAGTTTTAGCTGGTTGCAAGGTTTATATTGTGGCATACATAAATATGATGTTGATTACATTAAGTATAATGATACATAGTTTAAATTACTTAAAAAATAATAATAATAATAATAATAATGTTGGCATTGGCTTTTGGTGTCCCGGGAGGAAGGTATGAGTCGTGAGTGTTGGCGTCTTGGTGTCTGGCTAGTGATTGGTGGGTATTGAGTGAGATGGGTCGGTCCCGCTGTGCCACGGAACAATGTTGGCGTGTAGGTGTCTGGCTATGTTGGTTGGCGCGTGTATAAGGTTGGGGGGGTCTGGGTTGGGGTCAAGTAGGTTTATGTTTGGTGTGTGATAATTTGCTGGGGGTAAGGAATCTATATGGTGTATATTTTCATCTCGTATATTTGGAAGGTTTCAATTGTTTCGAGATTCTATTGTGGTGATTAGATGTTCAAAGGGGTATGTTGGCTGTCTCGTTGTAGCTCGCACATGTTATGAGGTCTTGCCATTTTTTACATTTAAGCAAGCGTAGTGCCTTTGTTTTGCATGGTTTGTAGTTTCGAGGTGTGTTAGATTTAGCTGTTAAGGAGAGGGCCAAGGGACAGTAAGTTAAAAGTGGTTTGTACTAATGGCTTTTAAATAGGTGAAGTTTGGTTTTTTCTCGGTGGCTTTCGCGGAATCTATATAGCACTTGAGTAACTGTTCTAGCGTGGGCCTGCCTTCTGGGTAATGGTGTTTAATTAAAGCGGAGGGAATTATCTATGTTGAGACCGAGAACCTTATTTGTTTTTCTATGGGGGATTTGGAGTGGCGTTGGTAGGAAGGGTAGAGGAAAATTAGTTGTGGTCTCTCTTACTTGATGTTGAATATGTTACTGGTTGTTTTCTGAGGGGAGAGAGATTCTCCATTTGAGCTCCAAAGGCTTGTGGTGGACAGTTCATTTTTGTAATCTGCCGTGACAGATATCTAGTGCCTTGCGCGTGTGAAAGGGGGGTTTGTGTGACGTCGTCTGCGTAGTGAATGGTAAGTGATGTCTCGGTGTCCTGGGGTCCGGTAAGTCTCGTGTGTACATGTTGTAGAGTGTTTGGGGAGAGAACGGAACCTTGAGGAAAGCTACTGCGAGAGGGGAAAAGGAGGAGGAGTAGGTGTGTTGGTTGTTTGAATCTAATTTGGAACGGTCCAGAGAAAGTTACAGAGACGCGTTGTGTTAAAGGGGGAAGATTGAAATTGTTGCAAATTTTGTACTCGGTTACAGGCTTTTTTGTTGCTGGTTAGCGGTCGCGGCTCGGATGTCCGTTCGTGTGACTTACCTCTGTATTTGCTCATGTTGATGTTATATTAACTGGCCAGGATAGTGCCATGGCTAAATCTTACCCTTAAACAGCCAATACTCTTCGCTTAATAATACAAACCCACTTCATAAAAACATTGAAATCGCTAGTTAGTAAAGGGGTAAATGGGAAGACCGGACGTTGGGAGGTGGCCATACGTACCGAGAGGTGAGGGGAGGTAGGGAGAAGTAGTTCTGGCCAATCACCACCCAGCAACCAGTGTCCAGTCCCTCCTCCCCTCCTTGTCCCTTCGGACATGCGTGGTTTGCCTGCCTGTCCTGGTTGGGGGGTTAAATCAAGGAGATTTGGGGGGGGTGAGTTTTATTGGGTTATATCGTAGGTAGCCCCTTCCCCATCCGCCCCCTCGCAAAATAGACAGAGAGATGGCTAATAATAAAAAAATAAAATTCATGGACAAAATTTACGTCACTCTTCATTGAACCCTTATACTAGAAAACTAGTTACAAATATCTTTTCTTCCTTTTTTTTTTTTTTTCTCGGTCTCCCACAATAACAGGATCTAGTTAACTAAAAAAAACTAATAACTATTCTTGTAACTATTGCCCAATCTAGTTTAACTATTGCCCAAATATTGTAAATTTTTAAAATTTTTGGGAATATTTTTATTGGTGACCTTGATATTAATCTTATAATTGTAATACGTAAATTTTTTTTTGGTATCTATAAGGAAAATGCGCATTTTTTGCCAAAATTATATTATTACCCCTAAATAATAATAGTTTTTTTTTAATATATCTTGTAAAGGCTATTGCCCAAATAATATAATTTATGTAACTTTTTTTTATATAGTATTTGAGATTTATCTATAATTGTAATTTCGTATCATTTTTTTTGGTTCTATAAAGGAAGAAAAAAAAGAAAAAAACCAGGTTGTTGCGTATAACGTTTATTATTATATAACCTTAAAGAATTAGTTTTTTTTGTTTCTATCTTTGTACACTATTGGCCAATATTAAGTTTAGGTTAGGTTAGGTTCGGTTAGCTTAGGTTAAGATTAGGGTAGGTTCGAATGGGATAGGGATAGGTTATGCTAGGAATGGGTTAAGTAGGATTAGATTATGTTAGGTTTAAGGTTTCGGTCGAATGGGTTGGTTTAGGTTTAAGCGTTGGTTGGAGAGGATTAGGTTAGGTTAGGTTAGGTTAGGTTAGGTTAGGCTAGGTTAGGTTAGGTATTAGGCCTAATATGGGACGGTGGATATTAGTAAATCGTCTCTTTAATCGCGACCTCTGTGAATTTTTAAAATTTTAACTCATATAGCTGGGTTAAGGTTTAGGTTAGGCTAGGTTAGGTTAGGTTAAAATGGGCTATGTAAGTTTGTTAGGTTGGTTCGAAAATGGGTTAGTTTAGGTTGGTTTTATGTTAGTTAAGGAATGGCTAGGTTTAATTAGGTTTGGTTTAGAAAAGGGGTTAGGTTAGGTTAGGTTAGGTAGGTTAGGTTAGGTTAGGGGTAGGTTAGGGTTAGGAATGGGTTGCTAGGCTAGGCTAGGTTAGGTTAGAATGGATTAGGTTAGGGTTAGGTTTAGGTTAGGTTTGTTAAGTTAGGTTAGGTAGGAATGGGATAGTTAGGTGGGTATAGGTAGGTTAGGTTAGGTTAGAAATGGGTTAGGTTAGGTTTAGTTAGGTTATAAATGGGTTAGGTTAGGTTAGTTAGGTTTGGTTAGGTTTGGTTGGTTAGGTTAGTATTGGAATGGGTGTAGCGTTAGGCTAGGTTAGGTTAGGATGGATTAGGTTAGGTTAGGTAGTTAGTTAGGTTAGGTTAAATTAGGTTAGGTTAGGAATGGGATGGTTTAGGTTAGGTTAGGTTGGAATGGGTTTATGTTAGTTAGGTAAGGTTAGGTTAGGTTAGAAATGGGTTGGTTAGGTTCGGTTAGTTTAGGTTGGTTAAGGTTAGTGTAGGTTAGGTTGGTTAGGTTAGGTTAGGTTAGGATGGGTTCAGGCCTAGGTTAGTAGGTGGTTAGGTTAGGCTAGGTTTAGAAATGGGTTGGGTCACGGTTAGGTTAGGTAGTTAGGTTTGTTTATTTAGTTAGGAATGGTTAGGTTAGGCTCGGTTAGGTTAGGAATGGATTAGGTAAGCGTTAGGTAAGTAGGTTTAGGTTAGGTTAGAAATGGGTTGGGATTAGGTTAGGTTAGGTTCGGTTAGGTTAGGTTAGGCTAGGTTAGATTAGGTATAGGTTTAGGTTTCGGTTTAGGTTAGGTTAGTTTTGGTTAGGTTAGGTTAGGTTAGGAAATGGGTTCTTTAGGCCTAGGTAGGTTAGATGGATTACGTTAGGTTAGAGTAGGTCGGTTAGGTTCCCATTAGGTAGGTTAGGCATGGGGATCGGTTAGTTGCGGTTTAGGTTAGTCATGGGTTTATGGTTGGAGTTATGTTAGGTTAGGTTAGGTTGGTTAGGTCGGTTAAAATGGGTTGGGTTAGGTTAGGTTAGGTTAGGTTAGTTATGTTAGGTTTTCGGTTAAAACCTGCAAGGTTAGGTTAGGTATATTTATGCGATTAGTATAGGTTAAGGTTAGATAGGTTAGGACTTGTTTCCTCCGCCTTAAAACCCCTTATTCCCCTCATTTTTACCCATTAGAGAGGAGGGCAGTCCTGGGGGTCAATCACCAGCGTGGGATAATTTTGAAACGCGAACAGGCGTCACCGCAGACTCTTTGGAGAGGTAGGCAGTCTGGAGTTCACCACCAGCAGTGGATAATTTTGAAACGCGAAACAGGCGTCAACGTAAAGTAGTTTTTTTCAGAGTTAGTGTACCCTATTACCCTATAATAATAATAATAATAATCATAAGAATATAAATAATAATAATAATATCATAATACTAATATAATATAATAATAATAATAATATACTAATAATAATAATAATTAATAATAATAAGAATAATAATAATATAATTAATTAATAATTAATAATAATAATAATATAAATAAATAATAAATACATAAATAAATAAATAATAAATAATAAAGAAGAATAAAATAATAAATAAAGAAATAAATAAATAAATAAATAATAATTATAATAATAATAAAAATAAATATAATAATAACAATATAATAATAATATATAATAATAATAATTAATAAATCATTAATCGAATGCTGATGTGATGATGCTGCTGCTGTTGATGTGTTTGCTGAAAGTTGCAATGAATGGTTTGATGAAAACGACCGCCCGTGGTCGAGTATTCCAGCCAATTCTGTAATTCAGGATCCAATATATATATACATTTATTTATTTTGACCATTTCTGCATTCCTGGAAGGAATACCAATACTATCTTGATCAGTTAGATACCAATGTCCCAGGTAGTTAACATTTCTACGTCGGCGAGAGTTGTTAGGTTTTGGTGTTTAGACGAGAATTCTTGTCGGCGACAGTTTCATCTCTCGCTTCTCTCTCTCTCTCTCTCGCTCTCTCTCTCATTCTCTCTCTCTCTCTCCTAATATATATATATATATATATATATATATATATATATATATAGATTGAGCAAATTCTGTGGCTTTCTGGTACGGCGGCTTCTGACGGAGTGCCACGTGCCTGGCCTGTACAGGTGAGGGTTTTATAGGCGTTTCCGCAAGTCTGACCCCGGCCACCGTGGTGAGTCAAGAAACCTCACCGGTATAGGCCAGGCACTGTGGCGCTCCGTGATATCCACGCGTTACCAGAAGAGCACACAATTGCCCATCGGATCTGTGTTGCTGCTGCTACTGCTGATGCTGCTGCTGCTGCTAGCTGGCTGCTGCTGCTGCTGCTGCTGCTGCTGCTGCTGCTGCTGCTGCTGCTGGGCTGCTGCTGCTAGCGCCAAAAACTAAAGACAAAAAACGCCAGTCATGTAGAATGAAACCTTAATAATATAGAGAAATAAATAAATGCTAAAAAAAAAACAAATAAATAACCATTCCTATACATCTGAAACACACAAGAAGGGTCCGACGCCCGTGGAGATGTAGCTGTCTGTAATGGGGTCATGGGCTCAGGAGTTTGACTTAGACCAATCGGAAAGCATCTTTCGTGTCCTCGTGAACGGTGGTGAATTCCTCCCTATATGATAGCGAC
>JACEEZ010022421.1:46590-58594 GCA_016584305.1 Chionoecetes opilio | reverse complement strand
TTTTTGGGCTAGGTTAAAGGTTGGGGTTGATTTTTGGTTAGGTTGGTTATTAAAAGGTTGGTTTTTTATTTTTAAAGGGTTGGGTTTGGTTATTTTGGGGGTTTTGGTTTTTGGGTTGGTTGGGTTTGGGTTTTCGTTAAAACCTCGGGTTAGTTGGGTTTTTTACGTTAAGGAAGGAAAGGTTTGGGTTAGGTTAGGCTTTTTTTCCCCTTAAACCCCTTTTTTCCCCCTCTTTTTCCATTAAGGGGGCGTCGGGGGTTAAAACACCACGGGGGATAATTTAAAACGCGAACGGGCGTCCCGCAGACTTTTGAGAGGTAGGCAGTCGGAGTTCACCACCCAGTGGGAAAAATTTAAAACGCGAAAAAGGCGTCAATTAGATTTTTTTCAATTTAGTTACCTTATTACCCTATAAAAAAATATAAAATAAAAATAAATAATATTAAAAATATAATAATAATAAAAATTTAAAAATATATTAACCCTACTAAAAAAATCCCTAATTATTATAATAAATAATAATATAAAATTCATAATTAATAATTTTAAAAATTTTAAAAAATAATTAATATCCTAAAAAATTAATAAAAAAATTTAAAATAATTTTAAAAAATAATTAAAAAAAAAAAAATAATTTTATTTATTTAAAAAAATTAAAAAATCCCTTTTTTATTTAAATTTTTTTTTTTGATGTGGTGCTGTTGGGTTTGTGTTTGTTTGGGCTGCCCCCCCCCCATTTTTTAATTTTCTCTTCGGTTTTCTCTCGGGCTCCTTTGAGTTCCTGCTGTTGGGGCGCGCTGGTGCCTCTCCCTTTTTTTCCCTGACCCGGAGCCCTCTTTTAAAAACAGAAAGAGTGCCGTCAAAAGAAATAAATAATAATAACAATAATAAAAATATATAATAATAAAAAAATAATTAAAAAATATAAATAATATATTGATAATAATTTAATAAAAATTTTAAATTTTATAATTGTTTTTAAAAAAAAAAAAAAAAAAAAAAAAAAAAAAAAAAAAGTTTAAAGCCGGAAATCTTAGGTCGCCCCCAAAAAATTGCGCATGGGTCTTGGCGACAGAAAATTAAAGTTTAAGATACGATATATTCCTTCATTTCAATGGTTGCGTCATTCTTCCTCCCTAGCCACGTCCAAAATGATTATCATGATATGATGATAGAGTGATGATGTGCTGTTCGTGATGGGGTTCAAATCCCGGGGGCGGAGCGATCACGCGGTGCTTGCAACTGTTTTTCCAGTTGCAAGTTGATATGAAAGTTGGGCTAAATTACAGAATCAAATAAAAGAAAAAAGCAGAATGGGGAAGTGGGCAGGGAGAAAAATGGGTGGGTGAAAACGAGCTAGAATGAAAAAAAAGACATGGGCTTAACCCAAAACGCATTCGTTTTTTTATTTGGGGGACTCCCGTACGTACTCTCATCCCCGACTCTCCTGGGAAAAAAACCCCAAGCTGGGGCGACACAGAGGGAAGGGGGGGGGAAAAAAGAAGTCCCCTTTGACCCCCGGGAAAGCACCAGCGCCCGCCCCCCGATTTCCCACCAGGGACCACCGCCGCCCCCGTCTCTTCAGCGCACAATTTCTTTATTGAAATACACATACATACATTGTTACAAATCATTCTGTTTACATTTTTTTAGCTGGTTGAAAGGGTTTTATTTTGTGGCATACAAAAATATATGTTGATTTACATTAATATAATGATACATATTTTTAATTATTTAAATAAAAATAAAATAATAAAAATAGTGTTGGCATTGGCTTTTTTTGTCCCGGGGAAAGGTATGATCGTGAGTGTTGGCGTCTTGGTGTCGGCAGTGATTGGGGGTTTGAGTGAATGGGTGGGCCCCCCGTTGTCCACGGGAAAAAATTTTGGCGTGTAGGGGTCTGGCTATGTTGGTTGGGGCGTTATATAGGTTTGGGGGGGGGCTGGGGTTTGGGGGCAATAGGGTTTTTTTTTTGGTGTTGATATTTGCTGGGGGGAAGGGAAACTATAATGGGGTATATTTCATCGGGGATATTTGGAAGGTGTCAGTTGTTTCGAGATTCTATTGTGGTGAATTTGTTCAAGGGGTATGTTGGTTCTCGTGTGCTCGCGACTGTTAGGTCTTGCCCTTTTTCATTTAAAGCAAAGCGTAGGGGCCTTTTTTTTTGAAAGGTTTTTGTTTTTAGGGGGTTAGATTTAGCTGTTAAAGGGGAGGGCCAAGGACAGTAAGTTAAAAAATGGTTGTACTAAAGCTTTAAATAGGTGAAGTTTTGGTTTTTTTTTGCTTCGCGGAATCTATATAGGCTACGATAATGTTTTAGCTGGGCCCGCCTTCGGTAATGTTTTATTAAAAACGGAGGGAATTTTCTATGTTGAGACCGAGAACCTTATTTTTTTTCTATGGGGGGGTTTGGGGTGGCGTTTGGTAGGAAAGGGAGAGGGAAATTTGTTGTGGGCTCTCTGATTATGTTTAAGTATGTTTGTTTTTTTCTGAGGGGGAGAGAGGGTGCGCCATTTTGAGCTCCCAAGGCTTGTGGGGAAGTTCATTTTTTTGGCGCCGTGAGATAATCTAGTGTCCGTGCGCGTGTGAGTTGTGTGACTCGTCGGCGTATTGAAAGGGAAGTGATTCTCGGGGTCTGGGGTCCGTAAATCTCGTGTGTACATTTGAAGTGTTGGGGGGAGAAGGGAACCTTTTTAGGAACGCCTGCGAGAGGGGAAAAGGAGGAGAGTAGGTGTGTTGGGTTTTGAATCTAATTTTACGTCCATAGAAAGTTACAGAGAAGGGGTTTTTGTTTTTAAGGGGGGAAAATTGAATTGTTGGGAATTTTTTTACATTACCCCGTGTGCAGACAGTGTCAAAAACTTGTTTTTACGTCCTTGGTCACGAGGGCTGTTCTGAGTGGTGAAACGGATTTAAGGGAGGCAAAAGGGGGTTTAGGCTCTTCCCCGGGAATCCCCTTCTGAACCCGAATTTTTTGGGAGAGGGTTTTTTATTTCTAGGGGCGTCCTTAGCCTATATTTATGATTCTCTCGAAGGGGTTTTTCCCCCCAAAATCTTTCCCGGAGGGTAAAAGGGGGGGTAACTGTCTGGGGGGTTTAAGTTTTTTTTGTGGTTTTTGGGGATGGGGGTGGGGTGGCTTTTTTATTGGTTTGGGAAATACCCAGGGCAAGCGCTCGTTGTAAATTTTTTTAGGGAGAATGATACACATTGGGAGTTGTCTTGTCATTGGCCATGTGATCCCCTTTTGGGCCCCGGGGCCCCGGGGTGGTGTGTTTTAGGGGGGTGGCGACTTCCCTTCCCGATGGGGGGGGTGGGGGGGTGTTTGGGATTAAAGGGGGGTGTGTCGATTTGTTGAGCGGAGGGGGTCTGCTTGGGGGTTTGCATGTTTGTTATGATGGTGGGTATGTTTGTACTGGGTATATGTGGAGGGAGTGGGTGGGGTTGAAAAACCTGCTGCCAATGTATTTTAAAAATGTCGACCACTTGAAGAGGGTCAGTGACTCGTGTGTTGTGGATTAGTAAGTGTTCAAAATGGTCCTTGTTTGATCCTCGGAGGTTATGAATTTTACGCCAAAAGTGGGTGGGGTTAGTGTTTCTGAGTGAAGCCGTGTTTTTTATCAAGTTTTGCCAATATGTGTTGTGATCGATAGTTAAGCTATCAAGAATGTGATTACGGAGTATGTTTATGTCTCTGTATACTGGGATGTGGTTATGTAAATTTTGTGAAAGGCGTGTTTTGTAGCATATAAGTAGGCGTTGTGTCCTGATTGAGGGTTTAAACTCGTGGTATATCTTGTGGCGTTTCTTAGGTATGTGTTGGTCGCCTGCCGTTAGGATTTCTCGGTGTATTTTATCGATGGCCGTGTCGATGGTGGTGTGTGGCTGGCCTTCGAGTAGTGTTGGGCGGTGTATGGATGTCAGTGTGTTTTTGTATTCGCTCCAGTCTGTGTTTTTGTAGTCTAGGACTGGAGGTGAAGGTATGGCTATTGGGTTAGTGGATATACGGAGGATAACAGGTATGTGGTCGGAGCCGCATAGCGGTCCTTGGGAGAGGTGGTGGTGGTAGTGTAGGGACTGTCTGTTGCTAAATACTAAATCTGGTCGGCCTGAGCCATTATGGGTGAAACAGGTTTTGAAGTCGGGGCCAAGAAATCTTAGGCGTTTTAATGTGAATATTTGGTGAAGTTGGCGGCCATGTGGGTCAATGGTATTGTGTTGGAAGGCTGTGTGTTTGGCATTGAGGTCAGCGAGGAGGTAAACAGGAATATGTGTGTGATTAAAAAGTTGGTTGAGGCAGGCGAGTGGGAGTCCGGTGTTAGGGCGGGCGTATGTTGTGGCCACTATCATAGGCCCGTGTACTGTGTATATTTTTGTGGCGAGGAAATGTGGGTAGGGCCGGCTTGGGAGAAATTCATGTCTGAGGGTGGATTTTACGAGGATAGCAACGAATACTATTTGCATTGTTTCTCCGCGAGGATCCCTTCAGCCAAGGCGTGCTTTGCCATTTCCATTTCAGTTACAATAATATTAATGATAAATAATAAATATACAATAAACACCAATAATGATTCAATAATGATGAATATTGGTAGATTAGGATAGGCTGAGGCCGTCTTGAGAAGGATGATGTTGATGATGATGATGATGACCACAAATATTCCAGGGCTGCGTCACTTAAGGGGGTGGGGAGGTTGTAATTAGCGAAGCCCATGTTAAATTGTTGATGTATTTTTTTTTTCTCTCTCTCTCTCTCTCTCTCTCTCTCTCTCTCTCTCTCTCTCTCTCTCTCTCTCTCTCTCTCTCTCTCTCTCTCTCTCTCTCTCTCTCTCTACGACCACGTCGTTATAATGACCAATTAATACTCTAAGTAATGTATAAATTGCTTTCACCCGGGTCCAGGTAAGTGTCCTGATTCACTTCGTTACAGTCCCGTTTTCCCCAATAAGGCGAGATAAGTAGGCCCAAAAGGCCTATGCAAATTACAATACCATAACTTTAATAATAACAAAATTATGCCTTACTAAAAAAACATCGAAGGTAAAAGTGACCCTATTGGGCGCATTGTAATTCTAAAGGTTTATTTTTGTAACCCCTTTAACCTCTTACAGATATTAGATAGATCATGTGAATTNTTTATTACTATTAAGAGTTTATGTGATGGTGGGCTTAGACGGCGTTGTATATTCTCTAAAAGAAATATGAAATCAAATGATTTTGAAAACTAAATAAAAATGTCAAGTTTAAGCTTGTGTAACCCACCGAAAAATGCATTAAACAAATAAACATTAACATTAGTGTAACCGAGTGTATTTATAGAATTCAACATTCATTTGTATTCGCGGATAATGTGAATGAGATATAAGCCTTGACTTATTGCCGCAGGCACAATTTGAAGACAAAAAATACTACTCTTTGAAAGGCTGTATCTCAAAAACCCAAAATGGTAGAAAGAGTCACAAGGTGTCATTTTGGCCGGAATAGGTCATTCTTTTTGTGATTAGAGCCATTCATATTTTTGTCCGTACATTTCCTTCTTATAGTTGAAAAAAAAATCGCATTCTAATTTCGCAATGATTGTTTTCTGACGTAGTTTTTACGTAGATTTCAATGATGTCATCAGATCTGTGATACCTTTTTATCTTCATAGAAACGCAAGGGGGTAAAAAATTACATCCATTTTCCAAATTTTCAAATAATTTTATAAAAATATATTCTAAAAAGCGCAAGGAAAATGTTATTCAATGATGCAAATTACAATACCATAACTTTAATAATAACAAAATTATGCCCTACTAAAAAACATCGAAGGTAAAAGTGACCCTATTTGGCGCATTATAATTCTAAAGGTTTATTTTGTAACCCCTTAAACCTCTTACAGATATTAGATAGTAGTCAATTGTGCAATGTGAAGAAAAGTGAGAGCTGTATCTTAATTAGTCTTTCAGTGCTAGTGACTTAAATAGGGGTACTCATAGCAGTCCTATTTCCCGCCGCAAAAATAACCTATTATGTTAAAAAATTCTAATATGCAATGACTTTGTTTGTAACTGTTCATATTATATATATTTTAAAGAAATATGAAATCCGACGATTTTGAAAATTTGGAAAAAAATCGCAAGTGCCACTTTTAAAAATTTTCTAACACAACAATTTAATTAATTCAACGATGATTTACCTCTTTCTTACGTTAAATTATATGCATTCTACAGAAATCTAAATTCATTTTTATATTAATGGAAAAATTGAAAGATATATAAGCTTTCAACTTTTGCCGCATGCATGCTTAGCCTGCAAAAGCGGCAACCTAAGCCGAACCAAAAAAAAAAAAATGTTTTTCTTATATATAATTCATGATGTATTAATATATTTTACATAATATATTAACAGATGAGTGATATAAAAAATAAAAAAATCTGTATTTTCTTGCCATTACTTTTCAAATATTTTTAGGGGGGGAAATTCCACTGCAATTATTACCACTTTTTAAGTCAAGAGGACACAAAGACTAATAATGATACAGCAGTAAAATCTTTTTTACAAGGACACTATACTATTGTCTACATATTGGTAAGGTTTCATGTAAATATAGTAAATATTCTTAAAATTAAAGTGCTTTAAATATGGACTTTTACACGAAACAAATCATGCAAAGGCACCTTTTGAAGCCCTCTTATTCCAAAACTAAGCTTCATTGAGAAACGGTATATACATTTTTTAAATGATAGAGAAACTATCTCTGCTGAAAATGTGCGCGAATGATGTCAGTTTAAAAAAATAAATTTGTAGTGCCACAATATTTTTCGTCATATTTAATCACTCATATTTTTTAATTTTTATTATTAACCATCACCAGTTTTTATTTAGAATGCAGAAACGGGGTATGGGGATGTGGAATTTTTTTTATAAATATCCACCCAATAACCATTTTTATTTTTTTTATTTCATAATTAAATACTTTATTTTTTATTTTTTAATCTGAAATATATATACATATATATATATTTTTTTATAATCTTTTTTTTTTTTTTTTTTAATACCATCTTTTTTTTTTACTTATGTTATCTATAAAGGAAATGACACTTTTGGCGTATATTGTAAATTAAAAAGAGAGAGAGAGAGAGACAGAGAGAGAGAGAGAGAGAGAGAGAGAGAGAGAGAGAGAGAGAGAGAGAGAGAGAGAGAGAGAGGAGGCCCAGCCACCCAACGTAAACTTTTAATTATAATATACAAAAAAGAAAAGATTTTTTAAACATGACAAAATAATATATTTTGTGCCCTTCTAAATTCTTTTCCTTTGAAGTGACAACATTGGCGTACATTTTCCGTAGAGATAGTTTCTCGATCATCTATAGGAAATATATACCATTTCTCAATGAAGCTTCGTTTTGGTATAATAGTGCTTCAAAAAATGCCTCTGCATGCTTTGTTCCGTGTAAAAGTCCACATTGAGATCCTTATTATTTTTTTAAATTATTTAGTATATCTACATAAAACCTTACCAATATTTAGGTAATAGTGTAGTGTCACTGTAGAGAAGATTTCACTGCTGTATCACTATTAGTCTTTGTGTCTTAGTGACAAAAATAGCGGTAAGAATTGCAGTGATATTTCCCCCACCCAACAAATATTTAAAGTATTTGCAAGAAAATATAGAGATTATTTTTTTTTTTCACCCATCCGTTAATATATTATGTAATATGTACTAATGCATCAAGAAATATGTATAAGAATTATTTTTATTATTATTTTTGGGTTCGGCTTGGGTTGCCGCTGGCTAAACATGCCTGCGGCCTAAGTTGAAGGCTGGTATTTTTTTCCAATTTTCCCCGAATATGAAAATGAATGTAGATTTTTGTAGACTGCATATAATTTTACGTATGGAAGAGGTAAATTATCGTTCAATTAATTATATTGTTGTGTTAGAAATGTTTAAATATGGCACTTGCGAATTTTTTCCATAATTTTCAAAGTCGTAAGATTTCATTTTTCTTTCAAATATATATAATAGGAACATTTTCAAACAAAGCCAAAGCCTATTAGAATTTTCTATCAATATAGGTTTGTTTTGGGGGGGAGGAATAGGACTGCTATTAGTACCCCTATTTAAGTCACTAACACTCAGAAAATAATTAAGAGACAGCATTAACTTTACTTCACCTGGCACAATTGACTACTATCTAACAGCTGTAAGAGTTTTAAGGGGTTATGAAAAACCCCTGAGATAACAATGCGTCAATAGGGTCACTTGTACACTCTCTGTTATTTAGTAAGGCATAATTTTGTTATCATGAAAGTTATGGTATTGTAATTTGCATCATTGAATAACATTTTCTTTGCGCTTTTTATAATTATTTTTTTTAAAATTATTCGACAGTTTTTAAAAATAAATGTCATTTTTTAACCCCCTGCGTTTCTATGCAGAAAACGAGATATGACCGATCTGATGACATCATTGAAATCTACGTAAAAACCTACGTAAGAAAACATTCATTGCGAAATAAAAAAAAGATGCGATTTTTTGTTTGGGTA
This sequence comes from Chionoecetes opilio, assembly GCA_016584305.1. Classification (NCBI taxonomy): domain Eukaryota; kingdom Metazoa; phylum Arthropoda; class Malacostraca; order Decapoda; family Majidae; genus Chionoecetes; species Chionoecetes opilio. The sequence continues at coordinate 50,065 of JACEEZ010022421.1, read as the reverse complement.
AATAAGGCGAAAAATTCGGGCCCCTTACTCAAATGCCTATAAATAACAAAGTTACCGGTCGATTCTTTTGAAATTGATAGAGCATGTACATTATAGCATAATCGATCACAAATAGTAAACATGTTTGTTGTATCTATAAGGAAAAAGATACTTTTGTGTCTGTCATGTGACTTACCTCTGTATTTGCTCATTTTGATGTTATATTACTGGCCTGAATAGTGCCATGGCTAAATCTTACCCTTAACAACCACTGCACTTGCTTAATAATACAAACCCACTTCATAAAAACATGGAAATCGCTAGTTAGTAACGGGGGGAAAAATTGCGAAGACCGGACGTTGGGATGGCGGCCATACGTACGGAGCGGTGAGGGGGTGAGGTAGGGGAGATAGTAGTTCTGGCCAATCACCACCCAGCACCAGGTTCCAGTCCCTCCCTCCGACCCTCCCTCCCTCCTTGTCCCTTCGGAGCATGCGTGGTTTGCCCGCCTGCCTCGTGGGGGGTTAAATCAAGGGAGATTGGGGGGGGGGGGGGGGGGGGGGGGGGAGTTTTATTGGGGTTTTATCGGAGGATAGCCCCTTCCCCATCCCCCCCCTCAGCAAAATAGACGAGAGAGATGGCTAATAATAAAAAAATAAAAAATTCATGGACAAAATTTACCGTCACTCTTAATTGAACCCTTAATACTAGAAAACTAGTTACAAATATCTTTTCTTCCTTTTTTTTTTTTTTTCTCGGTCTCCACAATACAGAATCTAGTTAACTAAAAAAACTAGTTAACTATTCTTGTAACTATTGCCCAATCTAGTTAACTATTGCCCAAATATTATAATTTATTGAGAATTATTTGTAGACATTTATATTATCTATAATTGTAATACGTATAATTTTTTTGGTATCTATAAAGGAAATGCCATTTTTTGCCTAAAATGTATATTATTACCCCTAAAGAATAATAGTTTTTTTTAATATATCTTGTAAGCTATTGCCCAAATAATATAATTTATGTAACTTGTTTTATAGAGATTGAGATTATCTATAATTGTAATTCGTATCATTTTTTGGGTATCTATAAAGGAAAAAAAAAAAAAAAAAAAAAACCAGGTTTTGCGTATAACGTTTATTATTAACCTTAAAGAATATTAGTTTTTTTGTTTCTATCTTGTAAACTATTGGCCAAATATTAAGTTAGGTTAGGTTAGGTTAGGTTAGCTTAGGTTAAGTTAGGTTAGGTTAGAAATGGGATAGGATAGGTTAGGCTAGGAATGGGTTAAGTTAGGTTAGATTAGGTTAGGTTAGGTTCGGTTAGAAATGGGTTGGGTTAGGTTAGGTTAGGTTAGGAAGGGATTAGGTTAGGTTAGGTTAGGTTAGGTTAGGTTAGGCTAGGTTAGGTTATGTATTAGGTGTAATTATGGAAGGTGGATATTAGTAGAATCGTCTCTTTATCGCGACCTCTGTGAATTTTTAAAAAATTTAACTCATATAGCTGGTTAGGTTAGGTTAGGATAGGTTAGGTTAGGTTAGAAATGGGCTAGGTAAGGTTGGTTAGGTTAGGTTAGAAATGGGTTAGGTTAGGTTGGTTAGGTTAGGTTAGGAATGGGATAGGTTAAGTTAGGTTAGGTTAGAAATGGGTTAGGTTAGGTTAGGTTAGGTTAGGTTAGGAATGGGTTAGGCTAGGCTAGGTTAGGTTAGGAATGGATTAGGTTAGGTTAGGTTAGGTTAGGTTAGGTTAAGTTAGATTAGGTTAGGAATGGGATAGGTTAGGTTAGGTTAGGTTAGAAATGGGTTAGGTTAGGTTAGGTTAGGTTAGGTTAGGTTAGAAATGGGTTAGGTTAGGTTAGGTTAGGTTTGGTTAGGTTTGGTTAGGTTAGGTTAGGTTAGGAATGGGTTAGGTTAGGCTAGGTTAGGTTAGGAATGGATTAGGTTAGGTTAGGTTAGGTTAGGTTAGGTTAAATTAGGTTAGGTTAGGAATGGGATAGGTTAGGTTAGGTTAGGTTAGGAATGGGTTAGGTTAGGTTAGGTTAGGTTAGAAATGGGTTGGGTTAGGTTAGGTTAGTTTAGGTTAGGTTAGGTTAGGTTAGGTTAGGTTAGGTTAGGTTAGGTTAGGTTAGGAATGGGTTAGGCTAGGTTAGGTAAGGTTAGGTTAGGTTAGGCTAGGTTAGAAATGGGTTGGGTTAGGTTAGGTTAGGTAAGGTTAGGTTAGGTTAGGTTAGGTTAGGAATGGGTTAGGTTAGGCTAGGTTAGGTTAGGAATGGATTAGGTAAGGTTAGGTAAGGTTAGGTTAGGTTAGGTTAGAAATGGTTGGGTTAGGTTAGGTTAGGTTAGGTTAGGTTAGGTTAGGTTAGGTTAGGTTAAGTTAGGTTAGGTTAGGAATGGGATAGGTTAGGTTAGGTTAGGTTAGGTTAGGTTAGGTTAGAAATGGGTTAGGTTAGGTTAGGTTAGGTTAGGTTAGGTTAGAAATGGGTTAGGTTAGGTTAGGTTAGGTTAGGTTTGGTTAGGTTTGGTTAGGTTAGGTTAGGTTAGGAATGGGTTAGGTTAGGCTAGGTTAGGTTAGGAATGGATTAAGTTAGGTTAGGTTAGGTTAGGTTAGGTTAAATTAGGTTAGGTTAGGAATGGGATAGGTTAGGTTAGGTTAGGTTAGGAATGGGTTAGGTTAGGTTAGGTTAGGTTAGAAATGGGTTGGGTTAGGTTAGGTTAGTTTAGGTTAGGTTAGGTTAGGTTAGGTTAGGTTAGGTTAGGTTAGGTTAGGAATGGGTTAGGCTAGGTTAGGTAAGGTTAGGTTAGGTTAGGCTAGGCTAGGTTAGAAATGGGTTGGGTTAGGTTAGGTTAGGTAAGGTTAGGTTAGGTTAGGTTAGGTTAGGAATGGGTTAGGTTAGGCTAGGTTAGGTTAGGAATGGATTAGGTAAGGTTAGGTAAGGTTAGGTTAGGTTAGGTTAGAAATGGGTTGGGTTAGGTTAGGTTAGGTTAGGTTAGGTTAGGTTAAGTTAGGTTAGGTTAGGAATGGGATAGGTTAGGTTAGGTTAGGTTAGGTTAGGTTAGGTTAGAAATGGGTTAGGTTAGGTTAGGTTAGGTTAGAAATGGGTTAGGTTAGGTTAGGTTAGGTTAGGTTTGGTTAGGTTTGGTTAGGTTAGGTTAGGTTAGGAATGGGTTAGGTTAGGCTAGGTTAGGTTAGGAATGGATTAGGTTAGGTTAGGTTAGGTTAGGTTAAATTAGGTTAGGTTAGGAATGGGATAGGTTAGGTTAGGTTAGGTTAGGAATGGGTTAGGTTAGGTTAGGTTAGGTTAGAAATGGGTTGGGTTAGGTTAGGTTAGTTTAGGTTAGGTTAGGTTAGGTTAGGTTAGGTTAGGTTAGGTTAGGAATGGGTTAGGCTAGGTTAGGTAAGGTTAGGTTAGGTTAGGCTAGGTTAGAAATGGGTTGGGTTAGGTTAGGTTAGGTAAGGTTAGGTTAGGTTAGGTTAGGTTAGGAATGGGTTAGG
>JACEEZ010022421.1:11590-41590 GCA_016584305.1 Chionoecetes opilio | reverse complement strand
CAATCGTTGTTGAGCGACCCCATTAGTGATACTTAGACCTTTAAACTATTCGCTCGGCACCTGTAAAATGAAATTTTTTGACTTTTTATAACTCGAAGATTTTTCAACGGATTTTAATAATTTTTTCTACTATGACGTACTAGTATAATATCTCTAACCTATGAAAATATCAGACTGATCTGACTTACAGCAAGGATGCAGGAGTGATTCAAAAAAAAAAAAAACGATTTTTGACATCTAGCACCCTTAATATTTGTCGGCAAAATTTGAGATTTTATCATAATATAGAAATGGTACTCATACGCCATCTGTGTGAATTTTATTACAATTGGATAAAAACTGTACAAATCACTAATTTCTTCCTAAAGTTTTTATTTTTTTCTCCTTATCTTCCACAAAAAGGTTCGTTACTACGGTCTAGACAATATAGCATCATTTCTATAGTCAATTTACGTTTTTTTTTTTTTTTATAATTTTTTTCCTATTTAAAAAAAAAAAACATTAAAAAATTTCTAAAAAAAAAAATTAAACCCAAAAAACTAAAATAAAAATTCAATATTGTCGAGCACGAACTAACGAAACTCTATGTGGGTGATAATGAAAAATAATTAAAAATTGTAGCAAATATTAGCGATTTTGTGCAATTTTTATCCAATTTTAATTTTATTTTTACAGATTGGGTATTAGGACAGTACCCATCATGTACTAAAAAATCAAACAGATCCGAAAAATATGAAGTGTGCTGGATCAAGTTTTTTGAAAAGACTATAGATACAAAAAAAATCATACGCATTAAAATTATAAACCTTTAAAAAATAAAAAATACTATGCCTTTAGTTTAAAATTCAGACAATTAGTTTTCTAGAAACAGGCCAAAAAGTATTTTAATCTAGCATTATATTTTACATGATTACCCCAGAAGTGGCATTTTCCTTAGAGATACAAAAAAAAAATTGAAATAAAAAACATAGTACATAATAAAACCTATAAATTGTTTACAATAAGTTTTATTAAGAAGCAAACGGTTTAACAGATACAACCAAAAATTATGATTCCTAATATTTCATATTTTCCAATTTAAGCCCCAAAAGGGTCCTTTCCCTTATAGATACAAAAAAAATAGTTCCTTCAAAGTTATAGAACATAACAAAATCTATCAATAGTATTCTATTAGTTTAAGAATCTGCCAGACAGTTTAGCAGACACAACCCAAAAAGTATTATTCATAAGGCATCCTATTTTACATTATACCCAAAAAAATGTCCTTTTCCTTATAGATACAAAAAAAAACCTTAAATCAAAATTATAGATCATAAGAAATTCTATAAATAGTTCTCTATACGTATTATAATAAGGCAAACAGTTTACAAGATACAACCCAAAACATATATTCCTAAGGCGTAATGTTTCACATTATGCCCCAAAAGTGGCATTTTCCTTATAGATACAAAAAAAATAATTGAAATTACACGTGTAGATCATACAAAGATCTATAAATTGTTTTCTATACATTTTACAATCCGACAAACGGTTTACCAGATACAACCCAAAAACTAATATTCATAAGGCGAAATATTTCATTGACACAAAAAAAATGGCCTTTCCATCCATCTCATATTTCTCTCTCTTTTTCTCTTTCTATATTGTTCATTTGATATACCTTAAGCCGAAAAATCAAATTAAACGAATTTGAACATTAAAAAAAAAAAAAATATATGGCCATTTTTAAGCTTTTATAACACAACAATAAACTTAATTAAATAATAATGTACCTATGTCATACCTTCAATTATATGCATTCTACAGAAATAAATATATAATTTTGTATTTACCCAAAATTTGAACGAAATATAAGCCTTGAATTATTGCCGCAGGCAATATTTGAGTAGAGTATTTTAGGGGGGGTTTATCACTGCAATTATTACCACTATTTAAGTCACTAGGACACAAAGACTAATAATGATACAGTAGTGAATTCTTTTTTACTATGACACTATACTATTGTCTACATATTGGTAAGGTTTCATGTAAATATAGTAAATATTCTTAAAATTAAAGTGCTTTAAATATGGACTTTTACACGAAACAAATCATGCAAAGGCACCTTTTGAAGGACTCTTATTCCAAAACTAAGCTTCATTGAGAAACGGTATATACATTTTTTAGATGACAGAGAAACTATCTCTGCTGAAAATGTGCGCGAATGATGTCAGTTTAAAAGAAAAGTATTTTGTAAGTGCCAGTATAATATTTTTCGTCATATTTAATCACTCATATCTTTTTTGTTTATTACTATTAAGAGTTTATGTTGAGTGGCTGGGCTTAGAACGGCCGTTAGTATATTCTCTAAAAAGAAATATGAAATCAAATGATTTTGAAAAACTAAATAAAAATGTCAAGTTTAAGCTTGTGTAACCCAACCGAAAAATGCATTAAACAAATTAAACATTAAACATTAGTGTAACCGAGTGTATTCTATAGAATTCAACATTCAATTTTGTATTCGCGGATAATGTGAATGAGATATAAGCCTTGACTTATTGCCGCAGGCACAATTTGAAGACAAAAAATACTACTCTTTGAAAGGCTGTATCTCAAAAACCCAAAATGGTAGAAAGAGTCACAAGGTGTCATTTTGGCCGGAATAGGTCATTCTTTTTGTGATTAGAGCCATTCATATTTTTGTCCGTACATTTCCTTCTTATAGTTGAAAAAAAAATCGCATTCTAATTTCGCAATGATTGTTTTCTGACGTAGTTTTTTACGTAGATTTCAATGATGTCATCAGATCTGTGATACCTTTTTATCTTCATAGAAACGCAAGGGGGTAAAAAATTACATCCATTTTCCAAAATTTTCAAATAATTTTATAAAAATATATTCTAAAAAGCGCAAGGAAAATGTTATTCAATGATGCAATTTACAATACCATAACTTTAATAATAACAAAATTATGCCCTACTAAAAAACATCGAAGGTAAAAGTGACCCTATTTGGCGCATTATAATTCTAAAGGTTTATTTTGTAACCCCTTAAACCTCTTACAGATATTAGATAGTAGTCAATTGTGCAATGTGAAGAAAAGTGAGAGCTGTATCTTAATTAGTCTTTCAGTGCTAGTGACTTAAATAGGGGTACTCATAGCAGTCCTATTTCCCGCCGCAAAAATAACCTATTATGTTAAAAAATTCTAATATGCAATGACTTTGTTTGTAACTGTTCATATTATATATATTTTAAAGAAATATGAAATCCGACGATTTTGAAAATTTGGAAAAAAATCGCAAGTGCCACTTTTAAAAATTTTCTAACACAACAATTTAATTAATTCAACGATGATTTACCTCTTTCTTACGTTAAATTATATGCATTCTACAGAAATCTAAATTCATTTTTATATTAATGGAAAAATTGAAAGATATATAAGCTTTCAACTTTTGCCGCATGCATGCTTAGCCTGCAAAAGCGGCAACCTAAGCCGAACCAAAAAAAAAAAAAATGTTTTTCTTATATATAATTCATGATGTATTAATATATTTTACATAATATATTAACAGATGAGTGATATAAAAAATAAAAAAATCTGTATTTTCTTGCCATTACTTTTCAAATATTTTTAGGGGGGGAAATTCCACTGCAATTATTACCACTTTTTAAGTCAAGAGGACACAAAGACTAATAATGATACAGCAGTAAAATCTTTTTTACAAGGACACTATACTATTGTCTACATATTGGTAAGGTTTCATGTAAATATAGTAAATATTCTTAAAATTAAAGTGCTTTAAATATGGACTTTTACACGAAACAAATCATGCAAAGGCACCTTTTGAAGCCCTCTTATTCCAAAACTAAGCTTCATTGAGAAACGGTATATACATTTTTTAAATGATAGAGAAACTATCTCTGCTGAAAATGTGCGCGAATGATGTCAGTTTAAAAAAATAAATTTGTAGGTGCCACAATATTTTTCGTCATATTTAATCACTCATATTTTTTTAATTTTATTATTAACCATCACCAGTTTTTATTTAGAATGCAGAAACGGGGTATGGGGATGTGGAATTTTTTTTATAAATATCCACCCAATAACCATTTTTATTTTTTTTATTTCATAATTAAATACTTTATTTTTTATTTTTTAATCTGAAATATATATACATATATATATATTTTTTTATAATCTTTTTTTATTTTATTTTTAATACCATCTTTTTTTTTTTTTTTACTTATGTTATCTATAAAGGAAATGACACTTTTGGCGTATATTGTAAATTAAAAAGAGAGAGAGAGAGACAGAGAGAGAGAGAGAGAGAGAGAGAGAGAGAGAGAGAGAGAGAGAGAGAGAGAGAGAGAGAGAGAGAGAGAGGAGGCCCAGCCACCCAACGTAAACTTTTAATTATAATATACAAAAAAGAAAAGATTTTTTAAACATGACAAAATAATATATTTTGTGCCCTTCTAAATTCTTTTCCTTTGAAGTGACAACATTGGCGTACATTTTCCGTAGAGATAGTTTCTCGATCATCTATAGGAAATATATACCATTTCTCAATGAAGCTTCGTTTTGGTATAATAGTGCTTCAAAAAATGCCTCTGCATGCTTTGTTCCGTGTAAAAGTCCACATTGAGATCCTTATTATTTTTTTAAATTATTTAGTATATCTACATAAAACCTTACCAATATTTAGGTAATAGTGTAGTGTCACTGTAGAGAAGATTTCACTGCTGTATCACTATTAGTCTTTGTGTCTTAGTGACAAAAATAGCGGTAAGAATTGCAGTGATATTTCCCCCACCCAACAAATATTTAAAGTATTTGCAAGAAAATATAGAGATTATTTTTTTTTTCACCCATCCGTTAATATATTATGTAATATGTACTAATGCATCAAGAAATATGTATAAGAATTATTTTTATTATTATTTTTGGGTTCGGCTTGGGTTGCCGCTGGCTAAACATGCCTGCGGCCTAAGTTGAAGGCTGGTATTTTTTTCCAATTTTCCCCGAATATGAAAATGAATGTAGATTTTTGTAGACTGCATATAATTTTACGTATGGAAGAGGTAAATTATCGTTCAATTAATTATATTGTTGTGTTAGAAATGTTTAAATATGGCACTTGCGAATTTTTTCCATAATTTTCAAAGTCGTAAGATTTCATTTTTCTTTCAAATATATATAATAGGAACATTTTCAAACAAAGCCAAAGCCTATTAGAATTTTCTATCAATATAGGTTTGTTTTGGGGGGGAGGAATAGGACTGCTATTAGTACCCCTATTTAAGTCACTAACACTCAGAAAATAATTAAGAGACAGCATTAACTTTACTTCACCTGGCACAATTGACTACTATCTAACAGCTGTAAGAGTTTTAAGGGGTTATGAAAAAACCCCTGAGAATAACAATGCGTCAAATAGGGTCACTTGTACACTCTCTGTTATTTAGTAAGGCATAATTTTGTTATCATGAAAGTTATGGTATTGTAATTTGCATCATTGAATAACATTTTCTTTGCGCTTTTTATAATTATTTTTTTTAAAATTATTCGACAGTTTTTAAAATAAATGTCATTTTTTAACCCCCTGCGTTTCTATGCAGAAAACGAGATATGACCGATCTGATGACATCATTGAAATCTACGTAAAAACCTACGTAAGAAAACATTCATTGCGAAATAAAAAAAAGATGCGATTTTTTGTTTGGGTAAATAAGGCGAAAAATTCGGGCCCCTTACTCAAATGCCTATAAATAACAAAGTTACCGGTCGATTCTTTTGAAATTGATAGAGCATGTACATTATAGCATAATCGATCACAAATAGTAAACATGTTTGTTGTATCTATAAGGAAAAAGATACTTTTGTGTCTGTCATGTGACTTACCTCTGTATTTGCTCATTTTGATGTTATATTACTGGCCTGAATAGTGCCATGGCTAAATCTTACCCTTAACAACCACTGCACTTGCTTAATAATACAAACCCACTTCATAAAAACATGGAAATCGCTAGTTAGTAACGGGGGGAAAAATTGCGAAGACCGGACGTTGGGATGGCGGCCATACGTACGGAGCGGTGAGGGGGTGAGGTAGGGGAGATAGTAGTTCTGGCCAATCACCACCCAGCACCAGGTTCCAGTCCCTCCCTCCCACCCTCCCTCCCGCCTTGTCCCTTCGGAACATGCGTGGTTTGCCCGCCTGCCTCGTGGGGGGGTTAAATCAAGGGAGATTGGGGGGGGGGGGGGGGGGGGGGGGAGGTTTTATTGGGGTTTTATCGGAGGTTAGCCCCTTCCCCATCCCCCCCCTCAGCAAAATAGACGAGAGAGATGGCTAATAATAAAAAAAAAAAAAAATTCATGGACAAAATTTACCGTCACTCTTAATTGAACCCTTAATACTAGAAAACTAGTTACAAATATCTTTTCTTCCTTTTTTTTTTTTTTTCTCGGTCTCCACAATACAGAATCTAGTTAACTAAAAAAACTAGTTAACTATTCTTGTAACTATTGCCCAATCTAGTTAACTATTGCCCAAATATTATAATTTATTGAGAATTATTTGTAGACATTTATATTATCTATAATTGTAATACGTATAATTTTTTTGGTATCTATAAAGGAAATGCCATTTTTTGCCTAAAATGTATATTATTACCCCTAAGGAATAATAGTTTTTTTTAATATATCTTGTAAGCTATTGCCCAAATAATATAATTTATGTAACTTTTTTTATAGAGATTGAGATTATCTATAATTGTAATTCGTATCATTTTTTGGGTATCTATAAAGAAAAAAAAAAAAAAAACCAGGTTTTGCGTATAACGTTTATTATTATTAACCTTAAAGAATATTAGTTTTTTTGTTTCTATCTTGTAAACTATTGGCCAAATATTAAGTTAGGTTAGGTTAGGTTAGTTAGCTTAGGTAAGTAGGTTAGGTAAAATGGTAGAAGGTTAGGCTAGGATGGTTAAGTTAGGTTATTAGGTAGTTAGTTCGGTTAGAAAGGGGTAGGTTAGGTTANCCGGGCCCCGCCATCGTTTTTATTAACGGCTTCAACCTCTCGCCGCAGCCAACTCCCGGCAGAAATTCGAATTTTTTATCCGGATTCAGTATGCGTGTCCCCGGGAGTAGAAAAAAAAATCTCCGCTCGAAATCGACTTATAGTTCTCGATTTAAATTTTAAAAAATGCACAGAGGCCACGATAAGAGATGATTCGATTTATATATACTCTCCGTAATTAGGCGCATGCAACATGTCAAAATCACATCTCTACGACCAAAACTCTTCATTATACACGGCTAGAATTCGAATTTTTTTTACCCCGGAATCCGTGTGTGTGTGTCGCCAGGAGTAGAAAAAAAAATTCCGCTCGCAATCTGACTTATAGTTCACGAGTTAAATTTTAAAAAATGCACACAGGCCACGATAAAGAGATGATTCGACTTATATATACTCTCCGTAATTAAGCGCATGCATACATGTCAAAATCACATCTCTACGACCAAAACTCTTCATTATACATCGTTACGCCTTCATGGCTGGGTCCCGCTGGTTTAACGCGCCGAGCCTGGCGGGCATATTACAATTATAGATCATATAAATTCTACAAATAATTTCTCAAAAATTATAATTTGGGCAATAGTTAACTAGATTGGGCAATAGTTACTAGAATATTTAAAACTAGTTTTTTTTTAGTTAACTAGATTCGGTATTGTGGAGACCGAGAAAAAAAAAAAGGAAGAAAAATATTTGAAAACTAGTTTTCTAGTACTAAGGGTTCAATTAAGAGTGACGGTAAAATTTTGTCCATGAATTTTTTACTTTTTTATTATTAACATCTCTCTCGTCTTTTTTGCTGAGGGGGGGGGATGGGGAAAGGGGGGCTATAACCTCCGATATAACCCCAATAATACTCCCCCCCCCATCCCCCTTGATTTAACCCCCCACGAGGCAGGCGGGCAAAACCACGCATGTTCCGAAGGGAAAAGGCGGAAGGGAAGGGGGAGGGAGGGACTGGAACCTGGTGCTGGTGGTGATTGGCCAGAACTACTATCTCCCTACCTCTAATAATAATAATAATGATGAGAGCGAGCGTAAGTCAATTTGAAATATAAATACATGTTCTTCCCCATTCCTAATGCCAACGGCCATCCCAAAGATGAATGCCCCCGCTTCTCGTCCGATCAGCGAAGTTAAGCATCTTTGGGTCTGGTTAGTACTTGGATGGGGGACCGCCTGGAACACCAGATGTTTTTGGGAAATTCCAATCTTTTTCATATACATATATAATTATATTTTAGGGACCTGGGATGAGCAATTCTGTGCTTTTCTGGTAACGGCGGCTCTGACGGGTGAAAAGTGCCTGGCCTTTACCGGTGAGGGTTTTAGGAGGCTTTCCGCAAGTCTGACCCGGCCACCGGGGGTGTCAAGAAACCTCACCGGTATAGGCCAGGCACTGTGGCGCTCCGTGAGATCCACCGTTACCAGAAGAGCACACAATTGCCTATCAGGAAGCTGTTGCTGTTGCTGCTGCTGCTGCTGCTGCCAAAAACTGAAGACAAATACCCAAGTCATGTAGAAATGAACTGAAAATAATATAGAGAAATAAATAAATGCTAAAAAAAAGCCAAATAAAAATAAACATTCCTATACATCTGAATCACACAAGAAGGGTCCGACGCCCGTGAGGATGGAGCTGTCTGTAATGGTGGGCATGGGCGTAGCGAGTTTTACTCAGACCAATCGGAAAGCAGCTTTCGTGTTCTCGTGAACGGTGGTGGAATTCCTCCCTATATATAGCGACATTTTGTTGAGCCAGCCGCCCGTGCGGGGTGCCGAGGAGTATCAGGGTGTGCGCGCGTACATGGCAATGACAGAAAAAAAGCAAAACAAGACAATAAACAAACAACAACAGCAACAACAAAACAAGATAAGAAGAAAGAAGAACGAAGAGAAGAAGAAATCAAGTCAAGCGTGAAGAAAGAAAAATAAAGAACAAAACCAAAACCGAAGAATGGTGGGAGGCGGGGTGGGCGCGGGGATGTTCCTGGGTGTGTCCGGAGCACCATCTTCCGAGGCCCATGTCCGCCAAGCCGCCCCAGAGTGGTTTCTGTCTGCCGTGCGAGATGGGGAAAACGTGTCGTTAGGTCGAGTTCGACTCACCCAAAAAAAACACACCAAAAAAAAATACAGCAACCCGGGGCAAGCCCCGGAGACTTTTTTTCTTATAGCCTCCTTTCTCTCACCCATCTATTCTTCTCCCTGTCCCCACTTCCCCATCTCCTGCTTTCTCTTTTTATATTCTGATTCTGATGGGGAAGTGGGGACAGGGAGAAGAATAGATGGGTGAGAGAAAGGAGGCTAGTAAGAGAAAAAGTCTCCGGGGCTTGACCCAGGTGCTGTATGTTTTTTGTGTGTTTTTGTTGTGAGTCGAACTCGACCTAACGACACGCTTTCCCATCTCGCACGAGCAGACAGAAACCACTCTGGGGCGGCTTGGTAGGACATGGGCCTCGGAAGATGGTGCTCCGGACACACCCAGGACATCCCCGCGCCCACCCCCGCCTCCCACCAGTTCTTCGGTTTTGGTTTTGTTCTTTATTTTTCTTTCTTCACGCTTGACTTGATTTCTTCTTCTCTTCGTTCTTCTTTCTTCTTATCTTCTTTCTTCTTATCTTGTTTTTGTTGTTGCTGTTGTTGTTTGTTTATTGTCTTGTTTTGCTTTTTTTCTGTCATTGCCATGTACGCGCGCACACCCTGATACTCCTCGGCATCCCGCACGGGCGGCTGGCTTCATTTCTCCACTACCTCTCTCGCGTTCCAAAAATATACAACAGGAGAAGGAAATTGTGAAAAATTAGTGAAAGAAGTCTGAGATTAAAAGTGTTTTTTTGTTTTTTTTTATTTTTTCAGAAGATTGGACAGGGGAAGAAGGACTCCGAGTAGCGGAGGGACCTACAGTTTTACGTGGGATCCGAACCCCCTGATAGAGAGGGGAAGGCGAGCGGAATGGAGTGGATTGTAGGATATAAAGTTTTTCAGCAGCGTAAAAAAGGGTAAGATTACCTCCGTATAGCAGAGGGGTCATTGGGTTTAATGTGGCCTCGTCCGAAAACCCCGGTTAGGATAGTAGCAGTGAGATAGAAGACGGGGGAGGGGGGGGAAGTGGAACGGAGTGGATTGTAGGAGTAAAAAGTTTTGTAGTAGCATAAAAGGGGGGAAAAGGATACCTTCGTTAGAGCGAAGGGGTCATTGGATTTTTTGTGGCCTCGTCCGAACCACGGAAGGAGAGTGAGAGTTGGTGAGAAGGACAACGGAGAGAGTTGCGACCGAAATTTGCTTCCCCACCGACCGACAAAAGTTTACAAACCCGACGGCCCATCCGAAAGAAACCCGTCTTCATCCCCGCTTTGTGTGGTGGTGAAACCAGGTCTGCTCCCCCGCGGGTGTGGAGGCCGTCGGTGATGACGCAAGGGTCCGGGTCTCGAACTTTAAACTTTGGTTTTCCTTTTCGCCGCCATCAGTCTTGGCTTTCCTGAGAGACTCGCACGGAGGGGAGGACAGATGGTTAGAGAGTGTGGTTAGGGGGGGATCCATGCGGAAGACGGGCCGTCGGCGGCTGCGCTGGCACGGGTCATTTAGCCGTGGCCACCCATGCCCGTCAGTCTTGGCCCGCCTGGATGGAAAACCCTCCGGCCCCGAACCCTTTGAAGAGCCTTCACCCCCTCACCGCTCCGTACGTATGGCCGCCATCCCAACGTCCGGTCCCTTTGCAATTTTTTCCCCCCGTTACTAACTAGCGATTTCCATGTTTTTATGAAGGGTTTGTATTATTAAGCAAGTGCAGTGGTTGTTAAGGGTAAGATTTAGCCATGGCACTATTCAGGCCAGTAATATAACATCAAAATGAGCAAATACAGAGGTAAGTCACATGACAGACACCCCGAGCCGCGACCGCATACAAGCATATAGTCCAAAAAATCGAAAATTTGACCCGCCATACGGAAAACCTTTGTGTCTCAGTGTTCCCACGTGTTCCTCCCCACCCTTGTGTCTCAGTGTTCCCACGTGTTCCTCCCCACCCGCCATACGGAAAAACCTTTGTGTCTCAGTGTTCCCACGTGTTCCTCCCCACCCTTGTGTCTCAGTGTTCCCCACGTGTTCCTCCCCACCCGCCATACGGAAAAACCCTTGTGTCTCAGTGTTCCCACGTGTTCCTCCCCACCCTTGTGTCTCAGTGTTCCCACGTGTTCCTCCCCACCCGCCATACGGAAAACCCTTGTGTCTCAGTGTTCCCACGTGTTCCTCCCCACCCTTGTGCCTCAGTGTTCCCACGCCCCGCTTTGAAAACTCCCCTGTGTTCCTTCCCACCGCGATTCCTCCCTACCGCAATTTATAAAAACACGTCCTGGTGCCTCAATGTTCTCACGCCCCGCTTTGAAAAACTCCCTGTGTTCCTTCCCACCCGCATTCCTCCCTACCCGCAATTTATAAAAACACGTCCTGGTGCCTCAATGTTCTCACGCCCCGCTTTGAAAACTCCCCTGTGTTCCTTCCCACCCGCATTCCTCCCTACCCGCAATTTATAAAAACACGTCCTGGTGCCTCAATGTTCTCACGCCCCGCTTTGAAAACTCCCCTGTGTTCCTTCCCACCCGCCATATAGAAAAAAACTCACCCATGTGCCTCAACCATGGCCGCTCTCCACCCCACCCGCCCAACTGTCCCCCCCAACCTCACACTAAAATACAAAATAATGAACGAACAACTCCCTCCGGACCTAACCACCGCTTTCTACACAACTACTGATATCTCCCACACCAAATGCTTCAAGTCTGGGCCATATGTGATTGTCGGCCTGATCAACGAAAACGACATGAAGCGCCACTCCTCCCCCGAGAACACAAAAAAACTGCGGGAGAAAGGATTCCTCCTTGTCGAATCACCAGCACTGCTGTCGGCCAGAACCATTCTAGCCCGCCGCATCGACACTGCCATCCTTCGTCGCGACTCCAACGACATCCTCCTCGAGATCCAGGACAGGAACGAGGTCAAAATCGAGTCCATTCAAGTTATCCAGCAAGCTCATATGTTAAAAATAAGGACTGAAGACCAAAAGCACGCTGACCAGCTGACAAAACACGGCATCAAAATTTTCAGCCAAATCATCCCCGACTACAACATCAATATCGAACAATACTTACCGGTCACACAATGTTACAAATGCCTCCAATTTGACCACAGGACAAATAATTGCCCCGCCACGACTGAAACATGCTCGAATTGCTCCGTTACGGGACACTCTTACAAATCCTGCACTTCAAACACAACAAAATGTTGCAATTGCAACGGAGATCATGCAGCCGTCGCCTTCAAATGCACCAAAAAACAAGAAGCACAGCGTCTCCAAAACGCACCCAGCCCCAAGACCCAACACACGCAACCAACATATGCTACAACGACCGCCACACCCCCCACCACCCCCCCCACCCCTCAACTACCTCAACCAACGCCAGCTCAAGCTACAACAACAACAACATCTACGCCCGAACTACAACCCATCCACCTTCACGATACCACCAAGGAACAACTCAAACTAGCCGTGTGTGTGCAAACAGCAGCACACATGGCCAAGGGGGACCTGCAATATTTTACAACAATCCTTAACAAACTCCTCACCGCCTCAAATATCCCTACTATCAACTTCCCATCAACACTCATTGCGTCGGAAGAGGGAACCTACGCACGCAACTTTGGTGCACCATCCACCCCCTCACCCTCTTGTTCCCCCTCCCCATCTAAGACCTCCTCAGAGGCATTCTCTCCCTCCCTCTCCCCTGTACCCTCATCTCCATCAAGCACAGACGGGGAAACAGACAACGAAACACTGTCTTGCGCGCCAAACGCTGCTAACTCAGAAATAGTGTCCCTCCCTACCGCCAAACCCCTCCCTAGCCACAAGGCGTTGACTTGTGAGCCAACCACGGTGGCGGACGCAGATGTAGTCCCCTCCCCTGCCGCCACACCCTCTCCCAACCACCCTGCGGCCCACGCGGCTCCTACGGCTCCCGTGTCTCCGGCATACAGTCAACACTCGACCCTCGGGCCATTACCTCTCATGTCGCCCTTGTCTCCCATGTCCCCAGTGAACAACCAACCCACACAGCCCCAGAACAACACCTCCACCGCACTCCCCCGTTATGTCACCTCGGCTTATGAGGGAAGACACCCTGATCTGCGATCAAGGTCCCTAAGCCGCAGAACCACCCGTGGCTCGCAGCGTCAGTAGGACTTACAACTTACCCAGCTACTCACCATGATAATAATCACACAACTAAACTGTCGCAGCTACCATAACAATAGACATATGATCTCCCAATTCATCCTCTCCCTTGATCCTGACATAGTTCTCCTCAACCACACTGGCACCTCTCCTAACCCCATCAAATTATACGGCTACACCACAAAATACACCTATGACCCCCACAACGGCGTTGCTATCCTCGTAAAATCCACCCTCAGACATGAATTTCTCCCAAGCCGGCCCTACCCACATTTCCTCGCCACAAAAATATACACAGTACACGGGCCTATGATAGTGGCCACAACATACGCCCGCCCTAACACCGGACTCCCACTCGCCTGCCTCAACCAACTTTTTAATCACACACATATTCCTGTTTACCTCCTCGCTGACCTCAATGCCAAACACACAGCCTTCCAACACAATACCATTGACCCACATGGCCGCCAACTTCACCAAATATTCACATTAAAACGCCTAAGATTTCTTGGCCCGACTTCAAAACCTGTTTCACCCATAATGGCTCAGGCCGACCAGATTTAGTATTAGCAACAGACAGTCCCTACACTACCACCACCACCTCTCCCAAGGACCGCTATGCGGCTCCGACCACATACCTGTTATCCTCCGTATATCCACTAACCCAATAGCCATACCTTCACCTCCAGTCCTAGACTACAAAAACACAGACTGGAGCGAATACAAAAACACACTGACATCCATACACCGCCCAACACTACTCGAAGGCCAGCCACACACCACCATCGACACGGCCATCGATAAAATACACCGAGAAATCCTAACGGCAGGCGACCAACACATACCTAAGAAACGCCACAAGATATACCACGAGTTTAAACCCTCAATCAGGACACAACGCCTACTTATATGCTACAAAACACGCCTTTCACAAAATTTACATAACCACATCCCAGTATACAGAGACATAAACATACTCCGTAATCACATTCTTGATAGCTTAACTATCGATCACAACACATATTGGCAAAACTTGATAAAAAACACGGCTTCACTCAGAAAACACTAACCCCACCCACTTTTGGCGTAAAATTCATAACCTCCGAGGATCAAAACAAGGACCATTTTGAACACTTACTAATCCACAACACACGAGTCACTGACCCTCTTCAAGTGGTCGACATTTTTAAAATACATTGGCAGCAGGTTTTTCAACCCCACCCACTCCCTCCACATATACCCAGTACAACACATATCACCACCATCATAACACACATGCAACACACCCAAGCAGACACCCTCCCGCTCAACAACATCGACACATCCACCCTTAACTACCAACACCTCCTCACCTCCCCCATCGAGGAAGAGGAAGTCGCCAGCCTCCTAAAACACACCCCACGCCGGGCCCCTGGCCCAACAGGGATCACATGGCCAATGACAAGACAACTCCCAATGTGTATCATCTCTTCCCTAACCAAAATTTACAACGCAGCGCTTGCCACTGGGTATTTCCCCAAACCAATGAAAAATGCCACTACCATCCTCATACCAAAACCACAAAAAAACTTACACCTCCCAGACAGTTACCGCCCCATTAGCCTCCTGGAGATCTTGGGGAAAACCTTCGAGAGAATCATAAATCATAGGCTAAGGACGCACTAGAAAACATTAGAACTCCTCTCCCCAAAACAATTCGGGTTCAGAAGTGGATTCTCCACGGAAGACGCCCTCAACACCATTCTTGCCTACCTTAAATCCAGTTCTCACCACTTCAGAACAGCCCTCGTGACCAAGGACGTCAAACAAGCTTTTGACACTGTCTGGCACACGGGGCTAATGTACAAAATTTGCAACAATTTCAATCTTCCCCCTTTAACACAACGCCTTCTCTGTAACTTTCTCATGGACCGTCAAATTAGATTCAAACACCAACACCTACTCTCCTCCTTTCCCTCTCGCAGGCGTCTCTCAAGGTTCCGTTCTCTCCCCAACACTCTACAACATGTACACACGAGACTTACCGGACCCCAGACACCGAGAATCACTTACCATTCAATACGCCGACGACGTCACACAACTCACACGCGCACGGACACTAGATTATCTGTCACGGCGCCTACAAAATGAACTCTCCACCACAAGCCTTTAACCCTACTAACACCACAACACCCGTAAACCCTACCCCTTCCCCTCCTGCCCTCTCACTCCCTCCTCCCACTAACACCACACCACTCGAAGATCAACCACCAGTGCACATAGCAGACTCCACACATGCGACATATAAAATCACGGCCTGTGTACAAACCGCCGCCCACATGGCAAAAGGAAACCTTCACCTCTTCCACGAACAAGTCACAGAATTACTAAATGAAAATGGTTTACCCTCCTTCAAAATGTCAGACGCCTTCATAACTAAACATACACACTCATACCAAAAAAATCACGGACAAAATTCGACACCATCCAACACCACCCAACCCGAGACACACACCCCCACCGATACAGCAGAGCAAGCAGATCAGTCCTTGTCCTCAGAGAACGACAGCGAGGAGCCGGAGAGCTCCAGCGAGGAGGAGCCGGAGAGCTCCAGTGAGGGCAACACGCCCGGAGCCCAACCGCAGGAACCTTCCCGCGCCCCACCCAGCGCCAATCTTAAACCCCCCCACCTACTATTACCTCAACNAATGCAGAGCGGAACCACCGAAAAGCAAAACAAATAAACATAACTAGGAACCGAGGACTAAGAACAAAGTTGTTCGCGGATAATGTGAAGAGAATAGCCTTGACTTATTGCCGCAGCACATTGAAGCAAAAATACATCTTTGAAGGCTCTATCTCAAAAACCCAAAATGGTACAAAGAGTCACAAGGTGTCATTTTGGCCGGAATAGGTCATTCTTTTGTGATTAGAGCCATTCATATTTTTGTCCGTACATTCCTTCTTATAGTTGAAAAAAAAATCGCATTCTAATTTCGCAATGATTGTTTTCTGACGTAGTTTTTTACGTAGATTTCAATGATGTCATCAGATCTGTGATACCTTTTTATCTTCATAGAAACGCAAGGGGGTAAAAAATTACATCCATTTTCCAAAATTTTCAAATAATTTTATAAAAATATATTCAAAAAGCGCAAGGAAAATGTTATTCAATGATGCAAATTACAATACCATAACTTTAATAATAACAAAATTATGCCCTACTAAAAAACATCGAAGGTAAAAGTGACCCTATTTGGCGCATTATAATTCTAAAGGTTTATTTTGTAACCCCTTAAACCTCTTACAGATATTAGATAGTAGTCAATTGTGCAATGTGAAGAAAAGTGAGAGCTGTATCTTAATTAGTCTTTCAGTGCTAGTGACTTAAATAGGGGTACTCATAGCAGTCCTATTTCCCGCCGCAAAAATAACCTATTATGTTAAAAAATTCTAATATGCAATGACTTTGTTTGTAACTGTTCATATTATATATATTTTAAAGAAATATGAAATCCGACGATTTTGAAAATTTGGAAAAAAATCGCAAGTGCCACTTTTAAAAATTTTCTAACACAACAATTTAATTAATTCAACGATGATTTACCTCTTTCTTACGTTAAATTATATGCATTCTACAGAAATCTAAATTCATTTTTATATTAATGGAAAAATTGAAAGATATATAAGCTTTCAACTTTTGCCGCATGCATGCTTAGCCTGCAAAAGCGGCAACCTAAGCCGAACCAAAAAAAAAAAAATGTTTTTCTTATATATAATTCATGATGTATTAATATATTTTACATAATATATTAACAGATGAGTGATATAAAAAATTAAAAAATCTGTATTTTCTTGCCATTACTTTTCAAATATTTTTAGGGGGGGAAATTCCACTGCAATTATTACCACTTTTTAAGTCAAGAGGACACAAAGACTAATAATGATACAGCAGTAAAATCTTTTTTACAAGGACACTATACTATTGTCTACATATTGGTAAGGTTTCATGTAAATATAGTAAATATTCTTAAAATTAAAGTGCTTTAAATATGGACTTTTACACGAAACAAATCATGCAAAGGCACCTTTTGAAGCCCTCTTATTCCAAAACTAAGCTTCATTGAGAAACGGTATATACATTTTTTAAATGATAGAGAAACTATCTCTGCTGAAAATGTGCGCGAATGATGTCAGTTTAAAAAAATAAATTTGTAGGTGCCACAATATTTAGATCGAGTAGCTCTCCTTCCTCCTGCGCTTCTTCTTCTTGTCACCCTTGGCGATGGCCTTCTGGGCCTTGCCAGCCTTCTTGGCAGCTTTTCCTGAAGCTTTGGGAGGCATGATGATGATGCTGTGCTTGTCTCACTCAGCAAAAAAATTTGGTTTGGGCTGCACACTCCAATTTTTATATATATACTCTTCGGCTTACTCAGGATCAGGGCTGCTTTGAGAACTCACAAGTTGATTGGCGCGCTGGTGCTCTCTCCCGGTTTCCTCTGAATCAGAAGAATCAGAATATAAAAAGAGAAAGCAGGAGATGGGGAAGATTACACACACACGGCCTTCAGCTACACCAACTTGTAAACTTGAAACGCCTTCGCTTTCTCGGGCCAGACTTCCCAACATGTTTCCTTGGAAATGGTGGCACGGGGCGACCCGACCTTGCCATCACAAACAGACAGTCCATTCACCTACACCACCACCTCTCTCCGGGCCCCCTTTGTGGCTCGGATCACATACCACTAATTCTCCGCTTATCCACAAACCCTATTTCCGTCCCTTCACCACCTTACTTTGACTACAAGAACGCAAACTGGGCAGACTTCAAGGATGCCCTTGCAAACACACACAACCCCACACCACTAGAAAGACAATACCACACTCAACTTGACACAGCCATAAACACTCTTCAAGAAAACATCCTCACAGCTGCTAACACGTACATACCAAAGAAACAACACAAAATTTTCTATGACTTTAAACCCTCTATCCGGACACAACGTCTCCTTATCTGCTACAGAACACGCTTTGCACGCAACATTCAAAATCACATCCGAGTCCAGGGAGACCTAAACATTCTACGCCAACACGTCCTCGACAGCTTACAGACTGACCACGACACACACTGGAAAACCTTAGTACAACGCATGGACAGCAAGCGCACTTCTAACTCCACTGAGTTCTGGCACATGGTGCACAGAATGAAGGGAATAAAGAGGGAACGCTTCGAGTTTTTACTCGTCAACAACATCCGGGTAAGAGACCCTGTCCGAGTCACCGATGCGTTTAAACAACACTGGGAAACTGTTTTCCGACCACACCCCCTCCCTCAGCACATCCCCAGCACAACCCCACATAGAACATATTACCACAACATGCACCGACACGAAGTAGACACTATTCCTCTGGCTACATAAACACAAACAACCCTTAAAACCCACGAACCCCTCTCACCACACCTTTTGAGGGGAGGATGTCGCCAGGCTGCTAAAACAAACGCCACGCCGCGCACCGGGCCCCACAGGCATCACCGGGCCCCATCATAAAAAATCTCCCCCCACCAATCATTTCCTCACTCACACAAAATTTTCAACGCCTCGCTCGCCACAGGCTTTTTCCCAAAAGCCTTAAAAACAGCCCCCAAATTCTCATCCCAAAACCCCGGTAAAACCCCTCACCTCGCCGAAAATTACCGTCCGATTAGCCTCCTCGACATTCTAGGAAAGACCTTTGAAGACTAGTATGCACCCGACTTAAGACGCACCTCGAGACAAAAACCTCCTGTCCCCAAAGCAGTTTGGCTTCAGGCAAGGACACTCCACCGACGACGCGCTAAACACCATAGTGGCCTACCTCAAAGGGAGCACCAAACCAAGCTATTATAAAACAGTTCTAGTGACAAAAGACGTAAACAAGCATTCGACACCGTGTGGCACACAGGACTCAATATAAATATGTAACGACTTTGCCTCCCTATTCTGACCAAAGACTACTATGTACTTCCTGACAGACAGAAAAGATGAGACTCCGTCATACAGACATACTTTCCGACCCTTTTACACCACTACCGGGGTCCCCCAGGCTCTATCCTTTCCCCAACTCTCTTTAACATGTACACTCATGACCTACCTGACCCGACACAACGAGAATCTCTGACCATTCAATATGCAGATGACGTGACCACTACTAGACGCTCCAGACATTTAAAAACCACTAACTGATCGAATCCAATGGGAAATTACTGCAACCAGCCTGTGGGAACTCAAATGGAGATTCACTCACACCCTCAAAAACCAAAGCCACTTACTTTAATAAAAAAGGGATAAGCCGAGACTAATATATCTAAAACCGTTCCTCACAAAACCCACACCAATCCCCCGAAGTAGAAATAATACAGTACTCGGCCTTAACATAGACAGAGGTCTCAGATTCTATCATCACACAAAAGCAAATTGGGTACGCGGCCACAGTACAGAGCAGCCTGGGCGGTTCCGCTACAGCTGCACGCGCACAAAATTGCATCTTTTCAAAGCCCTTGTTCTACCACACTTAACCCTACTGCCTCTCATCCTCTCTCTAGTGGCAAAAACAAATCTTCTCAAACTACAGAGGATCCAGACAAGTCACTACGCTCCGCCTTAGGAGTAAAGTGGTACGACCTTCCGGTCCTCTGTCTCCCTTCACGAGGAGACAACATCCTTCCCATCAACATCACACTATACAACAGAGCACAAAAACGACTCACCATGTTCCAACACACACATGACACAATGTAACACCTTCATCGACACTCTCCCCGCGAGCTTATCGTCTTTCCCCGAACAAACCTACAAACACCAAACCCCAACCCCCCACTTCCATCTACACATAATCACTTCACTTTTTTCCCACTAACTCCTCTTATTTCCACAAAACCCTTTTTTTTTTCCACCCGCTTCCACCGGGGAGGGCCAGGCTTGGCCAGACCTTCCTTACACACTCTCTGTGGTATTGTTTTTAGAGATGGCCAACCGCTGGCAGCAGCGAGTCGCGACAGCCCGGGTCGGACCACGTTCTGCCACAAACGGATTCCTCACAGTGTTCACACAGCCACGACTCTACCCCTTTCCCTGTCCGAATAACCACACCCTTCCACAGGTTTTCCCTCAGGGCGAGGCACGCAGTCGGTCCCGGCTGTTTTTTTTTCTCACTTATTGTCTTTAGTTTTGTATTCATATTTTTTGTTTTTAAAAATTATTTTTTTGATAAGGCTGGTCCCTGCGTGCAACGCCCTGCACCTCTTCAAAGGGTTTTCAGGGCCGGAGGGTTTTCCATCCAGGCGGCCAAGCCTAAACAGGCCATGGGTGGCCACGGCTAATGACCGTGACCACGCGCCCCGCGCCCCGTCTTCCGCTGGATCCCCCCCCTAACCACACTCTCTAACCATCTGTCCCCCCTCCGTGCGAGCCCTCTCAGGAAAGCCAAAAATGATGGCGGCGCAAGGCAACCAATTTTTTAAAGTTCGGACCCGGCCCTTGCGTCATCACCGACGGCCTCCCACACCCGGGGGAGCAGACCTGGTTTCACCCCACACACAGCGGGATGAAGACTGGTTGTCTTTCGGATCGTCCGTCGGGTTTTAAACTTTTTTCGGTCGGTGGGGAAACAAATTCGGTCGTAACTCTCTCCGTTGTCCTTCTCACCCAAATCTCCCTCTCCTTCCGTGGTTCGGACAGGCCACATAAAATCCAATGACCCCCTTTGCTCTACGAAGGTATCCTGTCCCCCCTTTTATGCTACTACAAAACTTTTACTCCTACAATCCACTCCGTTCCCTTCCCACCCCCTCCCCGTCTTCTATCTCCTGCTACTATCCTACCGTGGTTCGGACGAGGCCACATTAATCCAATGACCCCTCTGCTATACGGAGGTTTAAACTTACCCTTTTTTACGCTGCTGCAAAACTTTATACTCCTACAATCCACTCCATTCCGCTCGCCTTCCCCCCTCTATCCCGTGGTTCGGATCCCACGTAAAACTGTAGGGCCCTCCGCTCTACGGAGTCCTTCTTCCCCTGTCCAATCTCTGAAAAAAAAACAAAAAAAAAAAAACACTTTTAATCTCAGACTTCTTTCACTAAATTTTTTACAATTTCCTTCTCCTGTTTGTATATGTTGGAACGCGAGAGAGGTAGTGGAGAAATGAAGCCAGCCGCCCGTGCGGGTGCCGAGGAGTATCAGGGGGTGCGCGCGTACATGGCAATGCGAAAAAAGCAAAAAAAAGACAATAAACAAAAAACAACAGCAACAACAAAAAAAAGATAAGAAGAAAGAAAAACGAAGAGAAAAAAACCAAGTCAAGCGTGAAGAAGAAAAATCAAGAACAAAACCAACCGAAGAACTGGTGGGAGGCGGGGGTGGGCGCGGGTTGTCCTGGTGTGTCCGGAGCACCATCTTCCGAGGCCCATGTCCGCCAAGCCGCCCCAGAGTTTGGGTTTTTGTTTTGCTCGTCGAGATGGGAAAGCGTGTCGTTAGGTCGAGATCGACTCACAAAAATAAACACACAAAAAACATACAGCACCTGGGTCAAGCCCCGGAGACTTTTTCTCTTACTAGCCTCCTTTCTCTCACCCATCTATTCTTCTCCCTGTCCCCACTTCCCCATCTCCTGCTTTCTCTTTTTATATTCTGATTCTGATGGGGAAGTGGGGACAGGGAGAAGAAAAGGTGGGGGAGAGAAGCGAGCTAGAATGAGAAAAAAGACATGGGGGTTACCCAAGCGCTATTCGTGTTTTTTATTGTGGGGGACTCCGCGTACTGTACTCTCATCCCGACTCAGTCCATCGAAAAAAAACCCCGCTGGGGCGACCAGGAGGGGAGGGGGGGGGAAAAAGAAGGTGCCCCTTGACACACCCAGGCCGCACCAGGCGCCCGCCGCCCGACTCCCACACGAGGGGCCCCCGACCGTCCGTCTCTTCAGCGCACAATTTTTTTATTGAAATACACATACATCATTGATTACAAAAATCATTCTGTTTACATAGTTTTAGCTGGTTGCAAGGGTTTTTATTGTGGCATACATAAATATGATTTTTGATTACTTAAGTATAATGATACATAAAAATTTTAAATTACTTAATAATAATAATAATAATAATAATAATGTTGGCATTGGGTTTTGGTGTCCCGGGAGGAAGGTATGTGTCGTGAGTGTTGGCGTCTTGGGTCTGGCTAGTGATTGGTGGGTATTGAGTGAGATGGGTCGGTCCCGCTGTGCCACGGAACAATGTTTGGGGTGTAGGTGTCTGGCTTGTTGGTTGGCGGGGTGTATATAGGTTGGGGGGGGTCTGGGTTGGGGTCAAGTAGGTTTATGTTTGGTGTGTGATAAATTTTCGGGGGTAGGAATCTATATGGTGTATATTTCATCGTGGTATATTTGGAAGGGTCAAATTGTTTCGAGATTCTATTGTGGTAATTATGTTCAAAGGGGTATGTTGGCTGTCTCGTGTAGCTCGCGACATGTTATGAAGTCTTGCCATTTGACATTTAAAGCAAAACGTAGGCCTTTGTTTTGAATGGTTTGTAGTTTCAGGTGTTAGATTTAGCTGTTAAGGAGAGGGCCAAGGGACATAAGTTAAAAGTTTGGGTTTTACTAATGCTTTAAATAGGTGAAGTTTGGTTTTCTCGTTTGGGTTCGCGGAATCTATATAGGCTACTGAGTACTGTTCTTTGCGTGGCCCCGCCCTTTTGGGTAATGTGTTTACTAAGCGGAGGGAATTATCTATGTTGAGACCGGAACCTTTTTTGTTTTTTATGGGGGGTTGAGTGGCGTTTGGTAGGAAAGGGTAGAGGGAAAAAAAGTTGTGGTCTCTCTGACTTGATGTTGAAGTATGTTACTGTTGTTTTTCTGAGGGTGAGAGAGGATGCGCCATTTGAGCTCCCAAAGGCTTGTGGTGGAGAGTTCATTTTGTAGGGCCGTGACAGATAATCTAGTGTCCGTGCGCGTGTGAGTTGTGTGACGTCGTCGGCGTATTGAATGGTAAGTGATTCTCGGGGTCTGGGGGCCGGTAAGTCTCGTGTGTACAGTTGTAAGTGTTGGGGAGAGAACGGAACCCTTTAGGAACGCCTGCGAGAGGGGAAAAGGAGGAGGAGTAGGTGTGTTGGGGTTTGAATCTAAATTTTACGGTCCATGAGAAAGTTACAGAGAAGCGTTGTGTTAAAGGGGAAGATTGAAATTGTTGCAAATTTTGTCTCTGACCCGGGAGCCCCTATATATAACGTAGGTTGGCCGTCAAATTTCAGATACACCGCGGGATCACCCCAACACTAGTATTTGTCCAACCCCCGTAGTCACATCACATCATGTCTGGACGTGCAAGGGGGGCAAGGTGAAGGGCAAGTCAAAGTCTCGTTCCAGTCGGGCTGGACTTCAGTTCCCGGGGGCAGAATCCTCGTCTCCTGAGGAAGGGCAACTACGCCGAGCGCGTGGGCGCTGGGGCCCCGTGTACTTGGCGGCTGTCATGGAGTACTTTGGGTGCTGAAGTCTTGGAGCTTGCCGGCAACGCTGCACGTGACAACAAGAAGACTCGCAAACATCCCTCGTCCCCCTGCGTTGGCAATCCGCAACGACGAGGAGCTCAACAAGCCCACTCTCCGGGGTGACCATTGCACAGGGGGGTGTGCTGCCCAACTCCAGGCAGTGCTCCTTCCCAAGAAGACAGAGAAGAAGTAAAAGGCACACAAGTTCCTTTCATAAGACAAATAGTATACGGCTCCTATTAGGAGCCACAAGTATAAGTCTTGAGAGTTGCACGGACAGACTAGTGATAATAATAATAATAATAACTAGCAGTAATACGATTTTTTGTATCGATGCTTCTGATGGTAGTAATCATAATAGTACTAGTGGCAGCCTCGTATAGGCTGAGAGGCCATCTTGCACAAAGATTGGAGTGCATCTTTCTCCATCTCCAAATGAACTTACTGTCATTGTAACGGCAATGACATGAATGGTATTTTTTTGTTTGTCTAATTACTCCTGCGCACCCAGCAGCGGCAGGCGGTAGTAGTTGTCAGGCCAAATTCATACTCATATTCCCGACCCTTTTTATTATCTTGCTCTTACTCACGGCTTAATATCTATAATACAGTCCATAACAACACCGTGATAATGAATAAATATTATGAATAATATTTCTTAAATAGTCATTGCAAATATTTAAGAAGAAAACCAAGAAAGAAAGAAAAACTTAAGACCTTGTCCAACAATCATCTTGAAGCAAATGGATGTGGACCTTTAAATAAAGGTCCGGGTTTTATTTGTATATATGTATGTACGCTGAAGAGACAGACGGTAGTGGAGATATTAACCACCGAAGCCATACAGAGTGCGTCCTTGGCGCTTCAGGGCATACACCACGTCCATGGCCGTGACAGTCTTGCGCTTGGCGTGCTCGGTGTAGGTTACGGCATCCCTGATAACGTTCTCGAGGAACACCTTGAGCACACCTCGTGTCTCCTCGTAGATGAGCCCAGAGATGCGCTTTACACCCCCTCTGCGTGCTAGGCGACGGATGGCGGGCTTGGTGATGCCCTGAATGTTGTCTCGCAGCACCTTACGATGACGCTTAGCTCCTCCCTTTCCCAGACCCTTGCCTCCCTTGCCGCGTCCAGTCATGGTGTCTGATGCAGAGCGAGATGAGAGACGTGCGTACGATACGACGATCTGGGGAAATGTGATGTCAAATTCAGAATAGAATAGAATATAAAAAGAGAAAGCAGGAGATGGGGAAGTGGGGACAGGGAGAAGAATAGATGGGTGAGAGAAAGGAGGCTAGTAAGAGAAAAAGTCTCCGGGGCTTGACCCAGGTGCTGTATGTTTTTTGTGTGTTTTTGTTGTGAGTCGATCTCGACCTAACGACACGCTTTCCCATCTCGCACGAGCAAACAGGAACCACTCTGGGGCGGCTTGGCAGGACATGGGCCTCGGAAGATGGTGCTCCGGACACATCCAGGACAACCCCGCGCCCACCCCCGCCTCCCACCAGTTCTTCGGTTTTGGTTTTGTTCTTTCTTCTTGATTTTTCTTTCTTCACGCTTGACTTGTTTTCTTCTTCTCTTCGTTCTTCTTATCTTCTTTCTTCTTATCTTGTTTTTGTTGTTGCTGTTGTTGTTTGTTTATTGTCTTGTTTTGCTTTGTTTTCTGTCACTGCCATGTACGCGCGCACACCCTGATACTCCTCGGCACCCCGCACGGGCGGCTGGCTTCATTTCTCCACTACCTCTCTCGCGTTCCAACATATACAAACAGGAGAAGGAAATTGTGAAAAATTTAGTGAAAGAAGTCTGAGATTAAAAGTGTTTTTTTTGTTTTGTTTTATTTTTTCAGAGATTGCACAGGGGAAGAAGGACTCCGTAGAGCGGAGGGACCTACAGTTTTACGTGGGATCCGAACCACTGATAGAGAGGGGAAGGCGAGCGGAATGGAGTGGATTGTAGGAGTATAAAGTTTTGCAGCAGCGTAAAAAAAGGGTAAGATTACCTCCGTATAGCAGAGGGGTCATTGGTCATTAATGTGGCCTCGTCCGAACCACGGTAGGATAGTAGCAGTGAGATAGAAGACGGGGAGGGGGTGGGAAGTGGAACGGAGTGGATTGTAGGAGTAAAAAGTTTTGTAGTAGCATAAAAGGGGGGACAGGATACCTTCGTAGAGCGAAGGGGTCATTGGATTTTATGTGGCCTCGTCCGAACCACGGAAGGAGAGTGAGAGTTGGTGAGAAGGACAACGGAGAGAGTTACGACCGAATTTGCTTCCCCACCGACCGACAAAAGTTTACAACCCGACGGACGATCCGAAAGACAACCAGTCTTCATCCCCGCTGTGTGTGGTGGTGAAACCAGGTCTGCTCCCCCGCGGGTGTGGAGGCCGTCGGTGATGACGCAAGGGTCCGGGTCTCGAACTTTAAAACTTGGTTGCCTTGCGCCGCCATCAGTCTTGGCTTTCCTGAGAGACTCGCACGGAGGGAGGACAGATGGTTAGAGAGTGTGGTTAGGGGGGGGATCCATGCGGAAGACGGGCCGTCGGCGGCTGCGCTGGTCACGGTCATTTAGCCGTGGCCACCCATGGCCTGTCAGTCTTGGCCCGCCTGGATGGAAAACCCTCCGGCCCTGAACCGTTTGAAGAGGTGCAGGGCGTTGCACGCAGCACCAGCCTTATCAAAAAAAATAATTTTTAAAAACAAAAAATATGAATACAAAGCTATAAGACAATAAGTGAGAAAAAAACAGCCGGGACCGACTGCGTGCCTCGCCCTGAGGGAACCTGTTGGAAGGGTGTGGTTATTTCAGGACAGGGAAAGGATAGAGTCGTGGCTGTGTGAACACTGTTGAGGAATCCGTTTGTGGCAGAACGTGGTCTCGACCTGGGCTGTCGCGACTCGCTGCTGCCAGCGGTTGGCACATCTCTAAAACAATACCACAGAGAGTGTGTAAGGAAGGTCTGGCCAAGCCTGGCCCTCCCCGGTGGAAGCGGGTGGAAAAAAAAGGGTTAGTGGAAATAAGAGGAGTTAGTGGGAAACAGTGAAGTGATTATGTGTAGATTGGAAGTGGGGGGTTGGGGTTTGGTGTTAGTAAGTTTGTTCGGGGAAGACGATAAGCTCGCGGGAGAGTGTCGATGAAGGTGTACATTGTGTCATGTGTGTGTTGGAACATGGTGAGTCGTTTTTGTGCTCTGTTGTATAGTGTGATGTTGATGGGAAGGATGTTTGTCTCCTCGTGAAGGGAGACAGAGGACCGGAAGTCGTACCACTTTACTCCTAAGGCGGAGCGTAGTGACTTGTTCTGGATCCTCTGTAGTTTGAGAAGATTTGTTTTTGCCACTAGAGAGAGGATGAGAGGGCAGTAGGTTAAGTGTGGTAGAACAAGGGCTTTGAAAAGATGCAATTTTGTGCGCGTGCAGCTGTAGCGGAACCTGCCCAGGCTGCTCTGTACTGTGGCCGCGATACCTAATTTGGCTTTTGTGTGATGATAGAATCTGAGACCTCTGTCTATGTTAAGGCCGAGTACTGTATTATTTCTACTTCGGGGGATTGGTGTGGGTTGTGTGAGGAACGGGTATAGATATATTAGTCTCGGCTTATCTCCTTTTATATTAAAGTAAGTGGCTTTGGTTTTTTGAGGGTGTGAGTGAATCCTCCATTTGAGTTCCCACAGGCTGGTTGCAGTAATTTCCCATTGGATTCGATCAGTTAGTTGGTCTAAATGTCTGGAGCGTGCTAGTAGTGTCACGTCATCTGCATATTGAATGGTCAGAGATTCTCGTTGTGTCGGGTCAGGTAGGTCATGAGTGTACATGTTAAAGAGAGTTGGGGAAAGGATAGAGCCCTGGGGGACCCCGGCTAGTGGTGTAAAAGGGTTGGAAAGTATGTCTGTATGACGGAGTCTCATCTGTCTGTCTGTCAGGAAGTTACATAGTAGTCTTTTTGTCAGAATAGGGAGGTCAAAGTCGTTACATATTTTATATTTGAGTCCTGTGTGCCACACGGTGTCGAATGCTTGTTTTACGTCTTTTGTCACTAGAACTGTTTTATAATAGCTTGGTTGTGTGCTCCCTTTGAGGTAGGCCACTATGGTGTTTAGCGCGTCGTCGGTGGAGTGTCCTTGCCTGAAGCCAAACTGCTTTGGGGACAGGAGGTTTTTTGTCTCGAGGTGCGTCTTAAGTCGGGTGCATACTAGTCTTTCAAAGGTCTTTCCTAGAATGTCGAGGAGGCTAATCGGACGGTAATTTTCGGCGAGGTGAGGGCTTTTACCGGGTTTCGGGATGAGAATTGTGGTGGCTGTTTTGAAGGCTTTTGGGAAATAGCCTGTGGCGAGCGAGGCGTTGAAAATGTGTGTGAGTGAGGAAATGATTGGTGGGGGGAGATTTTTGATGATGGGCCAGGTGATGCCTGTGGGGCCCGGTGCAAATTTTCGATTTTTTGGACTATATGCGTGTATGCGGTCGCGGCTCGGGGTGTCTGTCATGTGACTTACCTCTGTATTTGCTCATTTTGATGTTATATTACTGGCCTGAATAGTGCCATGGCTAAATCTTACCCTTAACAACCACTGCACTTGCTTAATAATACAAACCCACTTCATAAAAACATGGAAATCGCTAGTTAGTAACGGGGGGAAAAATTGCGAAGACCGGACGTTGGGATGGCGGCCATACGTACGGAGCGGTGAGGAAGTCACAGAATTACTAAATGAAAATGGTTTACCCTCCTTCAAAATGTCAGACGCCTTCATAACTAAACATACACACTCATACCAAAAAAATCACGGACAAAACTCGACACCACCCAACACCACCCAACCCGAGACACACACCCCCACCGATACAGCAGAGCAAGAAGATCAGTCCTCTTTCTCAGAGAGCGACAGCGGGGAGGAGCTGGAGAGCTCCAGCGAGGGCGACACGCCCGGAACCCCACCGCAGGAACCCACCCGCGCCCCCCCCAGCGCACTCTTACCCCTACCTACTACTAACATACCTTCCTCCCTTCCCGCTACCTCTGCTTCCCCTGTCACCACACGCGCAAAAACTTGGAGTAAAGCAAATGCGAGTAAACTTAATAGTTAATCAAAACACCGTACGCTATGATCACCTTCATGCAGCTAAATTGTCGCGGATACAAAAATAATCGTCATCTAATAACTGAGTCTATAAGATCCTTAGACCCAGACATTGTCCTCCTCAATGACATCGGGGCTCTCAGTAACCCCATAAAACTGTACGGATACACGTGTAAAAACACCACAGCCATACCTCACGACGGCGTAGCCATCCTGATAAAACACACTCTTCGACACGACTTCTTAGTGGACTGGCCTACACCTCATTTCTTAGCAGCCAAGATTCATACCTCACATGGTCCCATCTTGGTGGCCACAACTTACGCTCGACCCAACACCGGACTTCCTCTTACCAGTATACAACGACTATTCAACCACACGAACATACCTGTCTATCTCATAGCCGATCTTAACGCTGCACACACAACTTTCAGACACGGCAGGAACAACCCACACGGCCTTCAGCTACACCAAATTGTAAACTTGAAACGCCTTCGCTTTCTCGGGCCAGACTTCCCAACATGTTTCCTTGGAAATGGTGGCACGGGGCGACCCGACCTTGCCATCACCAACAGACAGTCCATTCACCTACACCACCACCTCTCTCCGGGCCCCCTTTGTGGCTCGGATCACATACCACTAATTCTCCGCTTATCCACAAACCCTATTTCCGTCCCTTCACCACCTTACTTTGACTACAAGAACGCAAACTGGGCAGACTTCAAGGATGCCCTTGCAAACACACACAACCCCACACCACTAGAAAGACAATACCACACTCAACTTGACACAGCCATAAACACTCTTCAAGAAAACATCCTCACAGCTGCTAACACGTACATACCAAAGAAACAACACAAAATTTTCTATGACTTTAAACCCTCTATCCGGACACAACGTCTCCTTATCTGCTACAGAACACGCTTTGCACGCAACATTCAAAATCACATCCGAGTCCAGGGAGACCTAAACATTCTACGCCAACACGTCCTCGACAGCTTACAGACTGACCACGACACATACTGGAAAAGTTTAGTACAGCGCATGGACAGCAAGCGTACTTCTAACTCCACTGAGTTCTGGCACTGGTGCACAGATAGGAATAAAGAGGGAACCCCGCCCGTGCACCAGAAACTTGGAA
>JACEEZ010022421.1:0-11241 GCA_016584305.1 Chionoecetes opilio | reverse complement strand
TCGCCCACATCTATTCCGAAACCCAGGAAAAGCCCTCACCTCGCCGAAAATTACCGTCCGATTAGCCTACTAGACATTCTAGGGAAGACTTTTGAAAGACTAGTATGCACCCGACTTAAGACGCACCTCGAGACAAAAAACTTCCTGTCCCCAAAGCAGTTTGGCTTCAGGCAAGGACACTCCACCGACGACGCGGTAAACACCATAGTGGCCTACCTCAAAGGGAGCACACAACCAAGTTATTATAAAACAGTTCTAGTGACAAAAGACGTAAAACAAGCATTCGACACCGTGTGGCACACAGGACTCAAATATAAAATATGTAACGACTTTGACCTCCCTATTCTGATCAAAAGACTACTATGCAACTTCCTGACAGACAGACAGATGAGACTCCGTCATACAGACATACTTTCCGACCCTTTTACACCACTAGCCGGGGTCCCCCACGGCTCTATCCTTTCCCCAACTCTCTTTAACATGTACACTCATGACCTACCTGACCCGACACAACGAGAATCTCTGACCATTCAATACGCAGACGACGTGACACTTTTAGCACGCTCCAGACAATTAGATCAATTAACTGACCGCATCCAATGGGAAATCACTGCTACCAGCCTGTGGGAACTCAAGTGGAGGATTCACTCACACCCTCAAAAAACTAAAGTCACTTACTTTAATATAAAAAGCGAGAAGCCTAGACTAATATATCTATACCCGTTTCTACCACAACCCACACCAATCCCCCGAAGTAATAATAACATAGTACTCGGCTTTAACATAGATAAACATCTCAGATTCAATCACCACACAAACGCCAAATTAGGTATCGCGGCCACA
This sequence comes from Chionoecetes opilio, assembly GCA_016584305.1. NCBI lineage: Eukaryota > Metazoa > Arthropoda > Malacostraca > Decapoda > Majidae > Chionoecetes > Chionoecetes opilio. Next base: position 10,398 of record JACEEZ010022421.1, on the reverse strand, counting down.
GTACAGAGCAGCCTGGGCAGGTTCCGCTACAACTGCGCGCGCACAAAATTGCATCTTTTCAAAGCCCTTGTTCTACCACACTTAACTTACTGCCCTCTCATCCTCTCTCTAGTGGCAAAAACCAATCTTCGCAAACTACAGAGGATCCAGAACAAGTCACTACGCTCCGCACTAAGAGTATGGTGGTACGACTTCCGGACCTCTTCCCCCCTTCACGAGGAGACCAACATCCTTCCCATCAACATCACACTATACAACAGAGCACAAAAACGACTCACCATGTTCCAACACACACATGACACAATGTACACCTTCATCGACATTCTCCCGCGAGCTTATCGTCTTCCCCGAACAAACCTACTAACACCAAACCCCAACCCCCCCCACTTCCAATTTACACATAATCACTTCACTGTTTCCCACTAACTCCTGTCATTTCCACTAACCCATTTTTTCCACCCGGTTTCCACCGGGGTGGGCCAGGCTTGGCCAGACCTTCCTTACACACTCTCTGTGGTATTGTTTTAGAGATGTGTCAACCGCTGGCAGCAGCGAGTCGCGGCAGCCCAGGCCGAGACCACGTTCTGCCACAAACGGATTCCTCAACAGTGTTCACACAGCAACGACCCTATCCTTTTCCTGTCCTGAAATAACCACACTCTTCCAACAGGTTTCCTCAGGGCGAGGCACGCAGTCGGTCCCGGCTGTTTTTTTCTTCTCACTTATTGTCTTATAGCTTTGTATTCATATTTTTTGTTTTTAAAAAAAATTTTTTTGATAAGGTTGGTGCTGCGTGCAACGCCCTGCACCTCTTCCAACTGTTCAGGGCCGGAGGGCTATGTGGAGGGCTATGAGGAGCGTTCTATGTGTGTTGTGCTGGGGATGTGCTGAGGGAGGGGGTGTGGTCGGAAAATCGTTTTCCAGTGTTGCCTAAACGCGTTGGTGACTCGAGACAGGGTCTCTTACCCGGATGTTGTTGACGAGTAAATACTCGAAGCGTTCCCTCTTTATTCCCTTCATTCTGTGCACCATGTGCCAGAACTCAGTGGAGTTAGAGGTACGCTTGCTGTCCATGCGTTGTATTAAGCTTCTCCAGTGTGTGTCGTGATCAGTCTGTAAGCTGTCGAGGATGTGTCGGCGTAGAATGTTTAGGTCTCCCTGGACTCGGATGTGATTTTGAATGTTGCGTGCAAAGCGTGTTCTGTAGCAGATAGGAGACGTTTGTGTTCGGATAGAGGGTTTAAAGTCATAGAAAATTTTGTGTTGTTTCTTTGGTATGTACGTGTTTGCAGCTGTGAGGATGTTTTCTTGAAGAGTGTTTATGGCTGTGTCAAGTTGTGTGTGGTATTGTCTTTCTAATGGTGTGGGGTTGTGTGTGTTTACGAGGGCCTCCTTAAAGTCTGCCCAGTTTGCGTTGTAATAGTCAAAGTAAGGTGGTGAAGGGACGGAAATAGGGTTAGTGGATATGCGGAGAATTAGAGGTATGTGATCCGAGCCGCTGAGGGGGCCCGGAGAGAGGTGGTGGTGTAGGTGAATGGACTGTCTGTTAGTGATGGCAAGGTCGGGTCGCCCCGTGCCACCATTTCCAGTGAAGCATGTTGGGAAGTCTGGCCCGAGAAAGCGAAGGCGTTTGAAGTTTACAATTTGGTGTAGCTGAAGGCCGTGTGGGTTGTTCCTGCCATGTCTGAAAGTTGTGTGTGCAGCGTTGAGATCGGCTATGAGGTAGACAGGTATGGTCGTGTGGTTGAATAGGCGCTGTATACTGGTAAGAGGAAGTCCGGTGTTGGGTCGAGCGTAAGTTGTGGCCACCAAGATGGTACCATGTGCGGTATGAATCTTGGCTGCTAAGAAAGGGAGGTGTAGGCCGTCCACTAGGAAGTCGTGTCGAAGAGTGTGTTTTATCAGGGGCTACGCCGTCGTGAGGTGGCTGTGGTGTTTACCCGTGAATCCGTACAGTTTTATGGGGTACTGAGAGCCCCGATGTCATGAGGAGACATGTCTGGGTCTAAAGATCTTATAGACTCAGTTATTAGATGACGATTAATTTGGTATCCGCGACAATTTAGCTTCATGAAGGTGATCATAGCGTACGGTGTTTTAGATTAACTATTAAGTTTACTCGCTTTGGCTTTACTACAAGTTTGTGCGCGTGTGGTGACAGAGGAAGCAGAGTTAGCGGGATGGGAGGAAGGTGTGTTAGTAACAGGTAAGGGTAAGAGTGCGCTGGGGGGGGGGGCGCGGGTGGGTCGGTCGGGTGGGTCGGGGGGTCGCGGGGGGGCGCGGGTGCTTCAAGGCACGGGGCAGTGTAGGCCGCACCCATCCCTGCGTGCCTTCAAGCCAAGGGGCATGGGAGGGCCTCACCCACCCGCGTGCCTTCACGGCAAGAGGCAGGGAGGGCCTCACTCACACCTGCGTGCCTTCACGGCAAGGGGCAGGGAGGGCCTCACCCTCCCATTGTACCTTCTTGGCAAGGGCCAGGAAGGGTATCACCCGCCCTCGCGTGCCTTCACAGCACGGGGCAGGGAGAGCTTCACCCGCCCCCGCGTGCCTTCACGACAAGGGGCAGGGATGGCCTCACCGACCCCCGCGTGCCTTCAAGGCAAGGGGCAAGGAGGGCTTCACCCAATATCGCGTGCCTTCACAGCAAGGGGCAGGGAGGGCCTCACCCACCCTCGCGTGCTTTCACGGCAAGGGGCAGTGAGGGCCTCACCCACCTCCGCGTGCCTTCACACAACGGGGCAGGAAGGGCCTCAGCCACCCTTGCGTACCTTTAAAGCAATGGGCAGGGATGGCTTCACCCACCACCGCGTGCCTTCACAGCACGGGGCAGGGAGGGTCTCACTCATCCCCGCGTGCCCTCACGGCAAGGGGCAGGGAGGGCTTCACCCGCCCCCGCGTGCATTCACGGCAAGGGGCCGGGAGGGCTTCACCCACCCCCGCGTACCTTCAAGGCACGCGGCAGGGAGGGCCTCACCCGCCGCCGCATGCCTTCAAGGCACGGGGCAGGGAGGGCCACACAACCCCCGCGTGCCTTCAAGGCAATGGGCAGGGAGGGCTTCTTCCACCCCCGCGTGCCTTCACAGCACGGGGCAGGGAGGACCTCACCCACCCCCTCGTGCCTTCACGGCAGGGGGCAGCGAGGGCTTCACCCGCCCCCGCGTGCATTCATGGCTAGGGGCAGTTAGGGCTTCACCCACCCCCGCGTGCCTTCAAGGCACGGGGCAGGGAGGGCCTAACCCGCCCCCGCGTGCCTTCAAGGCACGGGGCAGGGAGGGCCACACCCTCCCCGCGTTTCTTCAAGGCACGGAGCAGGGAGGGCCACACCCACTCCCGCGTGCCTTCAAGGTAAGGAGAATGGAAGGCCTCACCCATCCCCGCGTCCCTTCAAGGCACGGGGCAGGGAGGGCCTAACCCACCCCGCGTGCCTTCACTGCAAGGAGCAGGGAGGGCCTCACCCACCCCGCGTGCCTTCACGGCAAGGAGCAGGGAGGGCCTCAGACCGCCCTCGCGTGCCTTCAAGGCAAGGGGCAGGGAGGGCCTCAACCGCCCCAGCGTGCCATCACGGCAAGGAGCAGGTTGGGCCTTACCCACCTCCGCGTGCCTTCACGGCAAGGGGCATTGAGGGCTTCACCCGCCGTCGCGGGCCTTCACGGCAAGGTGCAAGGAAGGCCTCACCCACCCTCGCGTGCCTTCACGGCATGGGGCAGGGAGGGCATCACCCGCCCCCGCGTACCTTTTATGGCATGGGGAAGGGAGGGCATCACCCGCCCTCGCGTGCCTTCACAGCACGGGGCAGGGAGTGCCTCACCCGCCACCGCGTGCCTTCACGGCAAGGGGCAGGGAGGACCTCACCCGCCCCCGCGTACCTTCATGGCAAGGGGCAGAGAGGGCCTCACCCGCCCCCGCGGGCCTTCAACGCAAGGGGCAGGAAGGGCCTCACCCGCCTACGCGTGCTTTCACAGCACGGGGCAGGGAGGGCCTCACCCAACCCCGCGTGCCTTCAAGGCAAGGGGCAGGGAGGGCCTCACCCGCCCCCGCTTGCCTTAACAGCACGGGGTAAGAAGAGCCTTACCCACCCCTGCGTGTTTTGAAGACAAGGGGCAGGGTGGGCCTCACCCGCACCCGCGAGGTTTCACAGCACTAGGCAGGGAGGGCCTCACCCGCCCCCGCGTTCCTGCACGGCAAGGGGCAGGGAGGGCTTCACCCACCACCGCGTGCCATCAAGGCATGGGCAGGGAAGGCCTCACGCCCCGCGTGCCTTCAAGGCACGGGGCAGAGAGGGCCTCACCCGCCCCCGCGTGCCTTCAAGGCAAGGGGTAGGGAGGGCCTCACCCAAATCCGCGTGCCTTCACGGCTAGGGGCAGGGAGGGCTTCACCCGCCCCGCGTGCCTTCACGACAAGGGGCAGGGAGGATTTCACCCATCCCCGCGAGCCTTCACGGCAAGGGGCAGGGAGGGCCTCACCCGCTCCCATGTGCCTTCACAGCACGGGGCAGGGATGGCCTCACCCGCCCCCGCGTGACTTCACAGCACTGGGCAGGGAGGGCATCACTCGCCCCAGCGTGCCTTCAAGGCAAGGGGCAGGGAGGGCCTCATCCGCCCCAGTGTGTCTTCACGGCAAGGGGCAGGGAGGGCTTCACCCATCCCCGCGTGCCTTCACGGCACGGGGCAGGGAGGGCCTCACCCTTCCCCGCGTGTATTCACGGCAGGGGGCAGGGAAGGCCTCACCCACCCCCGCGTGCCTTCACGGCACGGGGCAGGGAGGGCCTCACCCACCCCCGCGTGTATTCACGGCAAGGGGCAGGGAGTGCCTCAACCGCCCCCGCGTGCATTCAGGGCACGGAGTAGGATGGGCCTCATCCGCCCCTGCGTGCCTTCAAGGCACGGAGCAGGGAGGGCTACACCCACCCCCGCGTGCCTTCAAGGTAAGGAGCATGGAAGGCCTCACCCATCCCCGCACGCCTTCAAGGCACGGGGCAGGGAGGGCCTCACCTACCCCGCGTGCCTTCACGGCAAGGAGCAGGGAGGCTCACCACTCCCGCGTGCCTTCACGGCAAGGAGCAGGGAGGGCCTCACCCTTACCCGCGTGCCTTCAAGGCAAGGGGCAGGGAGGGCCTCACCCGCATCCGCCTATCTTCACAGCACGGGGCAGGGAGGGCCTCACACACCCCCGCGTGCCTTCACGGCAAGGGGCAGGGAGGGCTTCACCCGCCCACGCGTGCTTTCACGGCAAGGGGCAAGGAGGGCCTCACCCACCCCGCATGCCTTCCTGTAAGGGCAGGAGGGCCTCATCTTCTCGCGTGCCTCACGGCAAGGGGCAGGGAGGGCCTCACCCACCCCCGCGTACCTTCATGGCAAGGGGCAGGGAGGGAATCACCCGCCCCCACGTGCCTTCACAGCACGGGGCAGGGAGGGCCTCACCCGCCCTCGCGTGCCTTCACGGCAAGGGGCAGGGAGGGCCTCACCCACCCCCGCGTACCTTCATGGCAAGGGACAGGGAGGGCATCACCCACCCCCGCGTGCCTTCATAGCACGGGGCAGGGAGGGCCTCACCCACCCCCGCGTGCCTTCACGGCAAGGGGCAGGGAGGGCCTCACCCGCACCCGCGTACCTTCTTGGCAAAGGGCAAGGAGAGCATCACCCGCCTCGCGTGCCTTCACAGCACGGGGCAGGGAGGGCTTCACCCGCCCCCGCGTGGCTTCAAGGCAAGGGACAGGAAGGGCCTCACCCGCCTACGCGTGCCTTCACAGCACGGGGCAGGGAGGGCCTCACCCAACCCCGCGTGCCTTCAAGGCAAGGGGCAGGGAGGGCTTCACCCACCCCCGCGTGACTTTACAGCATGGGGTAGGGAGGGCCTCACCCACCCCCGCGTGCCTTCAAGGCAAGGGGCAGGGAGGGCCTCTCCCGCCCTCGCGTGGTTTCACAGCACGAGGCAGGGAGGGCCTCACCCGCCCCCGCGTTCCTTCACAGCACGGGGCAGGGAGGGCCTCACCCTCCCTCGCGTGCCTTCACATTACGGGGCAGGGAGGGCCACACCCACCCCCGCGAGCCTTCACGGCAAGGGGCATTGAGGGCCTCACCCGCCCCCATGTGCCTTCACAGACGGGGCAGGGATGGCCTCACCGCCCACGCGTGACCTCACAGCACGGGGCAGGGAGGGCCTCACCCGCCCCCGCTGCCTTCAAGGCAAGTGGCAGGGAGGGCTTCATCCGCCCCCGTGTGTCTTCACGGCATGGGGCAGGGAGGGCTTCACACACCCCCGCGTGCCTTCACGGCACGGGGCAGGGAGGGCGTCACCCACCCCCGCGTGTATTCACGGCAAGGGGGAGGGAAGGCCTCACCCACCCCCGCGTGCCTTCACGGTAAGGGGCAGGGAGGGCCTCACCCGCCCTCGCGTGCATTCACGGCAAGGGGCAGGGAGGGCTTCACCCACCCCCGCAGGGGTAGGATGGGCCTCACCCTCCCCCGCGTGCCTTCCGGGCACGGAGCAGGGAAGGCTACACCAACCCCCGCGTGCCTTCAAGGTAAGGAGCATGGAAGTCCTCACCCATCCCCGCAAGCCTTCAAGGCACGGGGCAGGGAGGGCTTCACCCGCCCCCGCGTGGCTTCAAGGCAAGGGACAGGAAGGGCCTCACCCGCCTACGCGTGCCTTCACAGCACGGGGCAGGGAGGGCCTCTCCCAACCCCGCGTGCCTTCAAGGCAAGGGGCAGGGAGGGCTTCACCCACCCCCGCGTGACTTTACAGCACGGGGTAGGGAGGGCCTCACCCACCCCCGCGTGCCTTCAAGGCAAGGGGCAGGGAGGGCCTCTCCCGCCCTCGCGTGGTTTCACAGCACGAGGCAGGGAGGGCCTCACCCGCCCCCGCGTTCCTTCACAGCACGGGGCAGGGAGGGCCTCACCCTCCCTCGCGTGCCTTCACATTACGGGGCAGGGAGGGCCACACCCACCCCCGCGAGCCTTCACGGCAAGGGGCATTGAGGGCCTCACCCGCCCCCATGTGCCTTCACAGCACGGGGCAGGGATGGCCTCACCCGCCCCCGCGTGACCTCACAGCACGGGGCAGGGAGGGCCTCAACCGCCCCCGCCTGCCTTCAAGGCAAGGGGCAGGGAGGGCTTCATCCGCCCTCGTGTGTCTTCACGGCAAGGGGCAGGGAGGGCTTCACCCACCCCCGCGTGCCTTCACGGCACGGGGCAGGGAGGGCGTCACCCACCCCCGCGTGTATTCACGGCAAGGGGGAGGGAAGGCCTCACCCACCCCCGCGTGCCTTCACGGTAAGGGGCAGGGAGGGCCTCACCCGCCCTCGCGTGCATTCACGGCAAGGGGCAGGGAGGGCTTCACCCACCCCCGCAGGGGTAGGATGGGCCTCACCCTCCCCCGCGTGCCTTCCGGGCACGGAGCAGGGAAGGCTACACCAACCCCCGCGTGCCTTCAAGGTAAGGAGCATGGAAGTCCTCACCCATCCCCGCAAGCCTTCAAGGCACGGGGCAGGGAGGGCCTCACCTACCCCGCGTGCCTTCACGGCAAAGAGCAGGGAGGGCTCACCCACCCCGCGTGCCTTCACGGCAAGGAGCAGGGAGGGCCTCACCCGCCCCCGCGTGCCTTCAAGGCAAGGGGCAGGGAGGGCCTCACCCGCCCTCGCCTGCCTTCACGGCAAGGAGCAGGGAGGGCTTTACCCACCTCCGCGTGCCTTCACGGCAAGGGGCAGGGAGGGCCTCACCCGCACCCGCCTATCTTCAAAGCACGGGGCAGGGAGGGCCTCACCCACCCCCGCGTGCCTTCACGGCAAGGGGCAGGGAGGGCTTCACCAGCCTACGCGTGCTTTCACAGCAAGGGGCAAGGAGGGCCTCACCCACCCCCGCGTGCCTTCAAGGGAAGGGGCAGGGAGGGCCGAATCCATCCTCGCGTGCCTTCACGGCAAGGGGCAGGGAGGGCCTCACCCGCCCCCGCGTACCTTCATGGCAAGGGGCAGGGAGGGCATCACCCGCCCCCACATGCCTTCACAGCACGGGGCAGTGAGGGCCTCACCCGCCCTCGCGTGCCTTCACGGCAAGGGGCAGGGAGGGCCTCACCCGACCCCGCGTTCCTTCACAGCACGGGGCAGGGAGGGCCTCACCCTCCCTCGCGTGCCTTCACATTACGGGGCAGGGAGGGCCTCACCCGCCATCGCGTTTCTTCACAGCACGGGGCAGGGAGGGCCTCACCCACCCCCGCGTGGATTCAAGGCACGGGGCAGGGAGGGCCTCACCCATCCCCGCGTGCCTTCAGGGCACGGGGCAGGAAGGGCATCACCCATCCCAGCGTATTTTCAAAGCTTGGGGCAGGGAGGGCCTCACCCACCCCCGTGTGCCTTCACGGCATGAAGCAGGGAGGGCCACACCAGCCCTCGCGTGCCTTCATGGCAAGCGGAGAGGTCTCATCCAGCGTGCGACCTCTGCTGAGCTCACGTGAGCGTGAGCTCACGGAGGAGGGTCTCACCCAGCCCCTCGTGCCTTCACGGCAGGGGGCAGGGAGGGCCTCACCCATCCCCGCGTGCCTTAACAGCACGGGGATAGGGAGGGCCTCTCCCACCCCCGCGTTCCTTCATGGCAAGGGGCAGGGAGGGCCTCTCCCGCAACCGCGTGGTTTCACAGCACGAGGCAGGGAGGGCCTCACCCGCCCCCACGTTCCTTCACAGCACGGGGCAGGGAGGTCCTTACCCTCCCTCGCGTGCCTTCACAGCACGGGGCAGGGAGGGCCTTACCCGCCCTCGCGTTTCTTCACAGCACGGGGCAGGGAGGGCCTCACCCATCCCCGCGTGGTTTCAAGGCACGGGGCAGGGAGGGCCTCACCCATCCCCGCGTGCCTTCAGGGCACGGGGCAGGAAGGGCATCACCCACCCCCGCGTATTTTCAAGGCTTGGGGCAGGGAGGGCCTGACCCACCCCCGTGTGCCTTCACGGCATGAAGCAGGGAGGGCCACACCAGCCCCCGCGTGCCTTCATGGCAAGCGGAGAGGTCTCATCCAGCGTGAGACCTCTCCTGGGCCCACGTGAGCGTGAGCTCAAAGAGGAGGGTCTCACCCAGCCCCGCGTGCCTTCACGGCAAGGGGCAGGGAAGGCCTCACCCACCCCCGCGTACCTTCACGGCAAGGGGCAGGGAGGGCCTCAACCGCCCCCGCGTGCATTCACGGCAAGGGGCAGGGAGGGCTTCACCCACCCCCGCGTGCCTTCAAGGTAAGGAGCATGGAAGGCCTCACCCATCCCCGCGTGCCTTCACGGCAGGGGGCAGGGAGGACCTCACCCGCCCCCGCGTACCTTCATGGCAAGGGGCAGGGAGGGCATCACCCGCCCCCGCGTGCCTTCACAGCACAGGGCAGGGAAGGCCTCACCCGCCCCCGCGTGCCTTCAAGGCAAGGGGCAGGAAGGGCCTCACCCGCCTACGCGTGCTTTCACAGCACGGGGCAGGGAGGGCCTCACCCAACCCCACGTGCCTTCAAGGCAAGGGGTGGGGAGGGCCTCACCCGCCCCCGCTTCTCTTAACATAACGGGGTAAGAAGAGCCTTACCCACCACAGCGTGTTTTGAAGGCAAGGGCCAGGGAATGCCTCACCCGCCCCCCCGTGGTTTCACAGCACGAGGCAGGGAGGGCCTCACCCGCCCCCGCGTTCCTGCACGGCAACGGGGCAGGGAAGGCCTCACCCGCCCCTGCGTCCCTTCAAGGCACGGGGCAGATAGGGCCTCACCCGCCCCCGTGTGCCTTCAAGGCAAGGGGTAGGGAGGGCCTCACCCAACCCGCGTGCCTTCACGGCATGGGGCAGGGAGGGCCTCACCCGCCCCCGCGTGCCTTCACGACAAAGGGCAGGGAGGACCTCACCCACCCCCGCGAGCCTTCACGGCAAGGGGCAGGGAGGGTCTCACCCACCCCCATGTGCCTTCACAGCACGGGGCAGGGATGGCCTCACCCTCCCTCGCGTACCTTCACATTACGGGGCAGGGAGGGCCTCACCCGCCATCGCGTTTCTTTACAGCACGGGGCAGGGAGGGCCTCACCCACCCCCGCGTGGATTCAAGGCACGGGGCAGGGAGGGCCTCACCCATCCCCGCGTGCCTTCAGGGCACGGGGCAGGAAGGGCATCACCCATCCCAGCGTATTTTCCAGGCTTGGGGCAGGGAGGGCCTCACCCACCCCCGTGTGCCTTCACGGCATGAATCAGGGAGGGCCACACCAGCCCCCGCGTGCCTTCATGGCAAGCGGAGAGGTCTCATCCAGCGTGAGACCTCTCCTGATCCCACGTGAGCGTGAGCTCAAAGAGGAGGGTCTCACCCAGCCCCGCGTGCCTTTACGGCACGGTGCAGGGAAGGCCTCACCCACCCCCGCGTGTATTCACGGCAAGGGGCGGGGAAGCCTCCCCACCCCCGCGT
>JACEEZ010022420.1:0-40867 GCA_016584305.1 Chionoecetes opilio | reverse complement strand
TAATTTTTTAAAAAAAAAGGGGGGGGGGGTTTTTTTTTCTAACAGGGAAACATGAAGTAAAACGGGGATTAAAAAAATGGAAGGGCGAAATTTTAGAAAAAGGAAATAAGAGAAAAAACCGGTTACAAAAATAGGGTGTGAAGATTTGGGGAAATGACTCATAAAAACAAGGTAATTAGGCGGATCTTGGGGGAGCTTTAAAGGGGGGCTGGATAGGTTCATGGATGGGGAGGAAGGTGGATGTAGTAGGTTAGGGACATAAAATCCCACATGTAGGCTGCGGCCTCTTGTACTTCCTTTCTTTTTATGTTTTATTTCTCCCTATATCCACTTCTCTTCCTTACCATGAATTTATCCGACCTTTTTAAAGCCCCCTATAGACCCCGCTTGACCAGTAACGGCCAGGCGAGGGGCCCGCGGGGGGGACAATGCCTAACAGGTTATAATCGCCCACCCCTAAAGGCGGCTGGGGTGCGCTCGGCGGGGGCTCACCCTGGTACAGGGGGCCATTTTTTACCAAACATACGATGCGAAACTCTGGATCTATAAAAAAGGCATCACAAAACTTTAAAGGGTTTAAACACTCCAATAAAATTTTAAACGTATCAAGGCAGCGCGTAAACGGGTTTGGCCCAGCCTGACCGACCCTAGCCCCTTTGGGAGTGGTCATAAAAAAAAACAAAATAGTGGGGCATTTTAGGGCGATCGCTTCACATTAGGTGAAGGAAGTATTTTGGGGGTTTACCCAAAGCTTTTTGTCCCGTTTAATCCAAAAATCGTATTTGGGTCATCGTTAGGGAAAGTTTTCGCGAAATTTTTGAAATTTTGGCAATTTGGAAAAAAATTGGCAATTACAAATTGCAAAAAGGAAACCCAACGCGTAGAGACCTTTTTGGACTAAAATTGAATTTTTAAGAGGCATAAAGTTTTGACTCCGTTTTTATCTGTTCGCATTACTGAACTTAATGGAAATTGAGATAAGGGAAAAAAATGGAAAAAAATTTAAAAGGAAAAATTTTTGGGCCTTTAAATTTTCAATCAAACATAAATGTTTTTGGCTGTATTTTTCAAAAAGGCACTACCGTCTGTTTAAATAAAAATGGAACTTTCTCGATTTCCCCCTCATGGTCGTATTTTAGCATAGGGAAATGAAATTTCGCAAATAAATGAAAAATTTCTTTGGCTAAAATTTTAGAAATTAGCTAAAAAACCCGTAAAAAAATAAATTCATTTATTAAAATAGCACATTTTCCTTCCCAGGTCTCCAATGAAATCGTGTGTATTTGCGGTGCAACAACGGAATGGTCCTTCGACCTGGGGGCCCCCAAAAGGAGGATGTTGGGAAAGTATGCGGGCCCAAAGGGGCTTCAAAAGGGCGAATTCGTAGAGGCCCCGGAGGCCCTCTAGAAGGAGAGGGTCGGGGCCCGCAGTGCATTGCAAAAAAACCCACCCCCAAAAATTCGCGAGGCGACGGAGATGAGCAACAGGACCTTGCGGCGGGGGCCCCGCCCCCCCCGGACCTTAAAGGGTAAAGAAGAATTTTTTTTTTTTTTTTTTCAAAAAAATCTTCCGACATGAAAAAATTTTGTTTTGATTAGGTTTAGTGATTCAAGGGATAGGGAGCGCTAAGTGCGTGGGCACTTTTCCCGGATAAAACGTCGCAGATGATAAAAAAATCTAACTCGCAGGGGAGGATGGAAAGCCGGGGGCCGCTGGCGGAGGGTTTTTTAACTAATAAACATTCTTTGAATATTTTTAAATGAGTTTCGAGAAATTCTTATTTGTTAAAATTTATTTTTATGCATGGATTCCTGAAAGATATTCCCATTGGTAGTTTTCCATTACTTCCCCGCTAAATAAAAAAGTTTTTATCCATCTCTATTTCTAGGCCGCCACCCCGCCGCCTCGGTCCCCCCCGCGCCAGCGCTCCTATCCCGGGAAGGAATGCTTCTTCGCGGTGATGGAGAAAAGAAAAATGAATTTCCCGCCCCGGGTGAGCACGACCTGGGGGCCAATCGAATCTTTGAGGGGGTTCCACAATGGAACAAATTTTCTGAGGGAAAATCCAGCTTCCTCCCGACCCGACGCCCGGCTGCCGACGGATTCCTAAGGGCTGTGGAGCATTCATGTCGTAAACAATTTGCGGACAGTGGCCTCCACCAAAAAGACCAAAAGATCGCTCCGTAAATCGGTTCGGGAAGGGGTTAGCGAGAAGCTGGGAGTGGAGTGGTTTCTCTCGATGGGAGAAATAGCACAAAGGAGCAGAGGGTGTTGGCCGTCACGTGGCGGATAAAGGAACTCTCTCCCCCATGGCCCATGGCGTGGAGTTCACCAAGCCCAAAAACCCCGCGAACCCGAAGGGTTCATCTGGCGGGGCAAGGAAAGGGGGCCCTACAAACCATGGAAAAATCGAGGACTTCAAGCTTGCTACTCCGAAAGCTCCCAAAATTCTGCGTGAAAAAAACCCTCAAAGAACCGAAGGGAAAATCGAAGGAGACATGGCCAATTTTAAACCTTTCCCTCCCCTCGTCAAGAGTTGCGACCGGGGGTCGTCGGGGAGCTGGAAGAAACAATCCGCGAACGGAGAAGGGACCCGATCGTGGGACAAGCCCTCATGCAAACATTTGAGTGCAAAAGCAAGCTGCGACGAGAACCCAAGCTTCCCGAACCCAAGACCCCTCCCCAGGGGGCGACGGCGCTGGCCATTTCGGGAGACGCGGAGCAAAGCAATGAAAGATGTTCCACGGGGGGGGCTGGCTATTAATCCCCCTTCTCCGCCTCGAGGCATCGCTTGCCCGAACGGTGCTCAGCGCGGAGGGCGAGAGGAGTTTTCACCCCGCGCCGCCCGAGAAGGCTTCTGTTCACTTTCCCATCGACAACATCGATTTCCAAGAAGACACGTGAGGGGAAGGGCACCTTCACGGCAGGTTAGCGTTGCCTTTCAGCCCCCCATCTTCTCCGTCAAGCTGGACCCCCTAAATTTTTATTCTGCCCGGCTAAACCCCCTCCCGCTTCCTTTTACGAGCACCCCCGTCCATAAAACCGCTGCTTAAGCCAAAGTTCCCCCCGCTTCTTTCGAGAAACCTCGCCCGAGACGCTGAGAACTCCAAGGACAAGGACACCTCGTCCTATCTCCTTCGGCATCGTGCCCTGAAAGCCCTCCCGCGGAGAAGCCCAGCGGGTCGCCTCAAAGCCGACCGAGGAGTTCCGCCGCCCCCCGACGACAATCGCACCTTGCCCATTCTCGACCCCCACCCAAAGAGATCGTAAATTTTCCCCATATGACAAAAATGGAAAAAATTCAACAAGCGTGAACGGCGAGGGGCTCCGGGCTTGTTGTGCCGAATGGCGTCTTCTCAAAGCCCCGGGAGATCAATTTTAACTTGAAGAAGGAAAAGGGATCGTCCGCCTTGGCGCCCTACCGTCGAAGCCTGCGGCGGTGCATGGGTGTTTTCCGGAGGGAGCGGTTCGAGAGGTGCTCCACGATCGGGGGGTGGACCCGCCAAAAGCCGGCAGATTTTCCCGGAAAACCCACGTCGACCGCAATTGAGGCCACAAAATCCTCACAAGGCACCCCTAGCTCTCAAGTTCTCTTGGGGACAATGGAGACGCCGAAGAATTCGCCGTCCAGGATTTGGCAGGGATGGAAGACGGTTTCCCTTCAAGAAAGCCCTCGAATCCTTGCCCCCCAAGTGAGATCCAGGTCAGCGGGGTCGACGACAGTCCCCTTTAGCAAGTTCTCCATGACGTACGTCAAGTGGTCCTCCTGCTTTGAACTACACCGGGCTGTGCGGGCAGGAATGGGGCCCTGCACCCGAAGACGTTTTAGGAGTTTGGACCGTTCTTCTTTTGCCATGAATCGAGCCCTACGCCCGGGGTTTGTCCCGGTTTTCTGGCCAGATGCAGGAACCTCCCCTCAAAAATCCAAGAGCGTGGCGTACTGGAGAAAAAACTGGGTGTCCGAAGGGGTTTTTACCTTCACGTCCCTTGCTGCGACCATGCCTTGGAAAAAGGTGAACCCGGGCTCGAAAGGTGACGGGGGGCTTGTAGGGACACAAAAAACCCTCGACGAGGACAAATTTTTTCTTTATCCCAAAACGAACTCTTGGCAACAAGGCCAAATATTTGGAAGTTCTGCTACGGGATCAAAAACCCCCAAGGACAGCCAGCGGTCACGAAGAAACACACGAGATGACCAAAAAGGTTGCGGTCTTCTTCGCCACTAACCCTTTACTCGCGAGAAAGCCCCAAATCACCCCCCTCCTTTTCCCCAAGGCGTTCCCCATAAGATGGGGGACGCACTGAAAGAAAACGAGGGCTGGCAAGGAAGCTCTCTTTAAGTACGAAAAAAGGGGAAAGGGTCAGGACTGCGCAGCAAAGTCCATGGGAGGTCCTGATGTCAGCCCACCAATACATTCAAAACGCGGGGAAGAAAGACAAAGTTTTTAATCGGAGGGAAGAGGTGAGGTCAGGATCCTCAGCTTCACTCGGGGCCTGCTGCCCGCCCTCCAACTCGACAGCAGTCTGGACCTTCGCACCATCATTTAAATAGAGCTCTCCCCGTTCCCTCTTTCCCCCTTGACGCCAAGGCCACCCGCGGGGCAGAAAAAAATGGGCCCCTTTTCCCGGGTTCTGGAGAAGATGAACGCGGCGGTCTCCACGCCTGCAAAACCCCCCATCCTCTCGCGTGTGGTCCTCGCGGGGTGGCTATCCTTTAGCAGCACCTGTTTCCGGCTCAGCAAAATTTTAAAGGGCCCGGTGGATCCCCCCGAGAGAGTTGCTCAAAGGGTGGTAGGGAGTTTCACCTTGTCTTTGACGGTACGACATCGGGGGTCCCCCAAAGACAAGACGAGGGAACAGGAGCCCCAGGTGGAGGATACGATATCGACATCCAAACAGCGACGAGGATCAAAACTGGAATGGGAAAGGCTAACATCTGTCCACCCAAAAACACAAGACTCTAGACCTCTCTCATTGCCTCCCAAAACCACACCCTTCATGGGGATTACGCGTCGTCTGCGCGTGGCGCGACAAAGCCGTGGCAACTTCTGGACCGGCGGGCCAAGTTCGCTTCAGACAAGAGGGGGGACACAAAATGATAATCATCTCCAGCTCGACAAAGATGTGGGGCAACCGTAGTTTTCCGGACACGACGTCCTCGTCCTCCTCCTCCGACACTTTCCCCCAAAATACCCCAAACGTGCCTCCAGCTGGCAAGAAGACTTTCAAAGTTAGTCATCCCCGAGAATGGGCTCTCACGCGGGTGTGATCACGTCCTTTCCCGCTCGACTGGTTGCGACACCACTTGCGCCCCCTTTAGGAAAGGCAAGTTGCAAGCTTTCCCGGTCCAGGGGGCCCGAAGGGAACCCTCGACCTTTTGGGGAACCCGAAGCCCTGGGCCGCTGACGCAAGAGAGCCTGGACGTGCTGTGCCCATTCGTGAGCAGAATTTAGGATATATGTCTTGCCGCAGCGAGGGGGGACGGCATTCAGAAGAAAAGGTTGGAGCAGCCCCTGGCCCCCCCCGCAGTCAACGCCACCACCCAGCCATTTTGGGGGGCCCCCTACAGGCCGCTTTTGGGGGGGGGCTGTGAAAAGGGGTGGTGACCCTCGACCCGACCAAGTACGGCTACGGACCAAACCTGGGCCATCCTTCCCCCGCCTCCAGCCCCGCAAAGTATTCATGGATGGGATGCGTGCGGAGCAAACGAACGCTGACCCAAACGCTGCCGCGTCAAAAGCCTGCAACTCCTTTGTTGGGGCTTTTCGATTGCCCCCCCGAATGTGCATAACGAGAGGAGATGGGATGAGGAGCGGGGTAGACGATAGATATTCGATTTTTTTCAATTGTGAACGCTCCTATCGCAATAAGGGATTTTTTTGTGTTCTAATTTTTATTTTTAAAATCGCGGGGGGAGAAATCGGGTTTGTGGTTGAAATTTTTTTTCTGGATTAATACTCGGTCAATCGGGCGGAAAAAAAGGGTTCGCTTCACCTTAGGTGAAGGAAGTATTTTGAGGGTCTATCCAAGCATTTTTTAGTTTAAAAACCCTTTTACGCAATAAATTTTACCCCCCCGCACAAATTCGTTAATTAAATGGTTTCCCAAGAAAATTTTTTTTTATTTTTTTTTTTTTATATTTTAAAATTATTATTAAGAATCAGGGTTTAAGGGGCCCAAAATTATTTTTTTATATTTTTCCCAATTTTTTTTTATATCTCTAATTTCCATAAGATCCAATCCGAACAGAAAACCCCGGAGTACTCAAAAATTTTTGCCCTTAATAAGCTTCAATTTTAGTCCAAAAAAGGGTCTCACGACGTTGGTTCTCATTCTGCAATTTTTTAATGCCATTTTTTTGCCCAAAATTTCAAATTTCAATTGCGCGAAAATTTCCCCAACAGTGACCCAACTACGATTTTTGGATTTAGCGCACAAAAAGCTTGGATAAGACCTCAAAATACCCTTCAACCCAAGGGGAAACGAAGCCTTTTTTTTTCCCCCCTAAGTGACCCCCATATAAAAAAAATAAGGGAAACTACAAGAGGCCTGAGACCTAACGAGGAGTTCCTGTTTTTAAATACCACATCCCCTTTTATCCCCATCCATGAATTATCAGCCCCTTTTTCTATAAAATTATCTTTTCATCTAGGCGAATACTAACGAAAATCGTATTTGGGAATTTCAACACCCAGACTCTGTCTAACACCCCGTCTAAGAATTTACAAATATATGCAAAACCAAGTAAGAAAAGTTTAAAAATTGCCCTTTTATGTTTGGCAAAATTAAAAAGTTTTAAATGCCCCCCACTGAGATTTTTGAAGCTAATGAAAAAATTTTTTTGAGACCGCGTTTTTCACCCTATAAAATGATTTGTTTTTTCACCCGCCGCCGAGTCCAAGCTATCAGCAAAAAAAGTACATCACTTATACGAAATAAAGGAGCACTTGCATTTAATAATGGGGCAGAAAGACATGATTCCTTTGTTTGGGCATATAGTCGTCTACGTAACAGCGGTTCCTTACAACTCCCCCTTTCGGGGAGGGGCCCCGGCCGAGTTCCATTTCCACAATCTCCCCCTCATTTTTCCCATCCCACTGTCCCACTCATGAAAGATTTTCCCCTTTTTCCTCTCTCTCTATCTTCTCTCTTTCCTTCCCCTTCCCCTCCCTCTCTTTCTCTCCTCTCTCTCTCTCCTCCCACAACAACACACAACTTTAACATACCTTCAATTTAAAAGGGTCATCCCTTTTTCACTCCCAAAAATTTTTGCTTTTTGATATTTGTCTTCGATCTCTCGTCCCCCCGTGGGGAGAGTTCCAACTTTTGGTCACCCATGGGTTTTTAGACTAATATATCATTAAAAAGCTTTTACGTGTTTAGATACCAAATGACCGTAATCTAAGTAACAGTAAACCCAAACCCTTTTCTGGCAGAAAATTACAAACCGGGGGGGATTGGGGGAAGTAAATAAGGAAATACTACCTTTATTGCCGCGTTCTACCATTTTTGGTGGTTTTGGGAGTCTCTCTCCATTTGATAGTGTTTGAATTTTTCTTTTTAAATGAACCTAAGGGATCTTTAAGGGCATCATTAGTTGTGAAGTAAATTAATAACCTATCAACATGATACCCGACAAGACTTGAACTCACCACAGATAGTGGGGAGAGAGAGCTATGCAGATCAGGGTAAAAGTGTGGATAAAAAAAGTGAAGAAATGATAGAAAATTTAGTGTGATTATTAATGGTTATGTGTGTGTTGTTTTCGGTTAGAGGTGCGCGGAGACTAATACCTACTCCTCCCTTCCGTCCCCCAAACATAAATTATCCCCTGGTTCAGGGCTGTCAAACCCAAGACCAGTTGTGGATCAACATAAATACCATGTTAGTCTCGATGGTGTGTTTGTATAGAAATCGCGTTCTTGGGCAGCATTTGGTACCACTTGCGTCTAACAATGAAGGCTCCACGTACTCTCTCCGCCTAGTCCATGTTTAAAAAAAAAGGCTGGCGGACGGACTAATATTTAAGGATAAGGGGACTCAGGCGTAACAATCAGGACAAACCGGGGCCTTCAGGACAGGCATTTCGTTCTTAAAGCTTTCTCCCGGGGGGGATTAGTTACCGGAAGTTGAATAAAAAACTAACGAGGACATAGTTATTGGAAATGGTAGACACCCAGACCCCTGTCCAACACTTGAGTCTCAATGATATTTAACGAATACCATGCAGATGCCAATGCTAAGACAATTTATCGGTATTGCCAATATCTGTTTGGCAAAAAATTGAAGTTATACATGCCTCTATTGCAGATTATGAAGCAATCTGAAATGAATATTTTGAGAAGACCGCGTTTTTTGGCGGCCTTTGTGAAATTATGGTTTGTTTAATTGTCCCGCCCGCCGAGTCCAGGCTATTCAAGCAACTAAAAACCCGCCACGGCAGTAGTAGAGACCGTAGTCCCACCAAATATGCAGATATTCACCCTACTGACAGAAGATTTTACCCCACTTCTAGGTTTACTGACAGCTCCCGAACAGGGTCTTAAAAATGTGCTTACTCAAATGGTTATCAACTACTTGGTGTCCATAGGTTGTGAGACACCTTCGGCCATCAGCGTTTGTTGAGCTGTGGTCGCTAGACCGCTTTCAGGTTGGGTGGTAACAGGGGCGGCAGTGATATTAGGAGTCACGTCAGTACTCCCACACCTATCAGTAGGTGTAATCTTTACGCACGTCCATCCCCTCCTGCTCCGCAATCTGAGGATTTTAGCCGGAGGGACGCCCATGACTCTAAGGCCTCATGTGGAACTGCGACTGTTTCGCTTCTGAGGATCTATTCAATGATGGGTTTTTGTGAGCCTCTTAGAGGAGGCCACCGCACTAAGGTCATATTTTCCCGTGTGCGGGTGCTATGCACTCTAACACGAGGAGGTGGCTGAGGGCTCATTTGAGAAGAGGTCAGCAGAATCCACCAGTGAGTCGCAGGTCAATAGCGATAAATTTATTCTATCACTTGGATGGATGGATTGGTATAAGAAGAATGTGGGTGGGCATGGAAGATGAAAGCAGGCCTGATTAGGCGTCTTAGAAGAAGCAGCAGCCATCTCGGATGCGTAGGTCCTGCTTCTTCCCCCGCCTGCTTGTTGTGAGGAAAGTCTCTTCTGGGCGCTCCACCAAGACTGATAATGGGAGTTGGCCAACATAAAGTGAGTCCTCTCTGGCTAAATTTATAGTCACACACTGTCGGAAACTCGGCTGGCGTTTGATCAAACACGGCAGTGGAAGCGAGTTTAGGGGGGTTGACGTTACACAGTCCAGCTGTGGCATGGGCACCCCCAACGCATCGTAAGGAAATCGACCACACAAGCAGAGGAAGGTGATTTACAATTTTTTTTCCGTGCCCAATAGCGGTAGCACTCATAGCACATGCCCCACTAGGGCGGGTCGATAAAGGCTTTATCTACTGAGAGACTAGGGGACCGATCCTGATGAATCGGGGGAGGACTTTGATGTGCAGGTAGCATCAGCGAGGTGAGATAATTTGATAATTAGTTTTTGCCTTCCTCTCGACCTTATAGACGTTGATACTCTTCTCCGGGCTACAGGGTTTAGTAATTTCTGACTTCCGGAAAACTCAAAGAGGTCGTGAGTTCGTAGATTAGCCTTTTGATGGTTATTAAATTTTTGGAAGATGGTTTGATGCGGAGTCAAAAAATAAGCTTATGTTTACGGTGGATGGGGCATGTAGAATGAGCATGCGAGCCTGATATAAGGTCACTTGGGCGTCGGATCATTAGAAACCCCCTCAGCGCATACCGGTTCAGGGTGGCGCATTCATAGGGATCAATTCCAAGTTCTTATTCACGCAACCTAAATACCACGCGCCGCAAAAGGAACACCTAAAGTTTGTTTTTGTGCCACCATTTTCCTTATAATACGCCACGTACCAAGTAAGGGCGGTAAGGAGCCCTATGGCGGACAGGTGGAGTAGATTGAGTAGTTTTAGCTAAAGTGTTGGGGACTGGATCGTAGTCAAGCAGGGTCCCGTCTCCAACATTACAGTAGCGAATGAGTTCGGCTCTTCTCCCAATGTCTCGCTCCCAATTTCCATTTTGTGGCCAAGTTTACCTCCCATAAGCAGAGGAGGCAGAGAATCTTGCTCCAGCAAAATTTATGTCTCCAGACCTATTTTGGTTTGTCCCCACTTGTCAATCATAGATCAAGGAGACGGGTGCCGGAGAAAATCCCACTACCATAAGCCTTGAAAACTATTCATGTATTGCTCTGGTTAGACCACGGCATGGGACACGTTGGACAGAACAGCAAGGTGTCCCACCCGGTAGAAGTGCCCCCTAGGGCCAGGCTCTCTCTCAATGCCTTTCTGCGTCCACTTAAGTGGGGGGATCCCAGATTGTCGGGGAAGCTGGGGAGAAGGGGCAGGCTGCCCGGATCTCGTGCCTCACGTCGGGCCTGGAAAAAGGCCGCAGAGTGGCAATGTGAGAGGATCCAATTGAGGCGATGTCGAGGACAAGCGGGACACCGTCAGGGATGAGACCCGCCAGGCCGGGTGGTTAAATTTTTAGGTTGATACATAAAACCAAAAAATTACTTTCCACTTCCCCACGCCCCCACCACCACGGAGCCCCAACAAGGGGAAGCTTGTCTGTTGGGGGCACAAAAAGGACCTCACCCAACAGCTCCAGGACGGTTAGCGGGGAGAGTATACGTTCCGGTGTTGCCTAGTGTGGGGTGGCAGCCCTGGACCGATGCAGTTAGCCCAACTAGGCAAAACCCCCTCCCCCGCTGGCCCTAGCCAACGCACCTTCCATCCTGATTGACCAGCCCCGATTGATCCAGCGGGGCAACACTGGACCCCTTCTTTTTTTCCCGTTTAACTTACCCCAACCCCCCTACCAAATGGAGCGTCGTTCCCCACCGACGGGAACTTACAACCCGCCCCCACCCCGGGCACACCGAACAGTGGAACCCCCAATTAACTCCCAGATAGAGGCACAGCGCGCGCGTGATTGAACCCCTTTTTTCTCGTTTGCTGAAAATAAATTTACGGGACGCCAACGAGCGCCAAACGGCAACCAAAACACCTAAGTGGGGAGCGGGCGGGAACTCGTGTGTTTGAAAACGGATAGACCACGACCCACCGACGCATTAGAAAGAAGAAGCGTGAGACGGACTAATGTGAGATTTCAGTTGGTGCTCACTGGGACTAATAGTCGCCTACTAAGATAGAAAGGAGAGAAAGCGGGAATGGAAGCATGAAAGGCGACATCACCGGAGGCTACCCACCTCCAGTGACGAAGGGGGGAGCGATTGGTCCACGAGGCCGAGGCCACCCCACCGAACCCAACTAATGGCAGGCACCCCAGGCCGCCAGAGTAGGTGTGGCCCGCCGCAACCACGTTCAAGCCCGCACCACCGAACCACAGGTGACTCCCACAAGCGCGGGGCTAAGAAAAGGAAGAAATTGCTGGTTGTTTGAAGAAGAAATGATGAGCTGTCGTCTGTCAACGTCCCCTCACTTACCATAGAGCGGATATGCAAACTCCAAGGTTAGGATATGCGCCAGGCACCAATATGCAAAACGCGTATGGGGTTATTGTCTGTAACATAGTAGTTATTACACATTATTTCATTTATGTCATTCATATCTATATATATATATATATATATATATATATATCAGATATATATAATATTATATATATATAATATATATCTATTATATATATACTTATATATATATATATATATATATGGCTTGCTTGCGCCGCCGAATATGTACCAAAGATATTCAATCTAGTGCGACCTGTCCATTGAAGTTTTGAGAACATATCTGCTTTTAGGCGCCTCAATAGGTAACAACAACAGTCTTACCTCTAAACTTTCATCGAATAATATATAATCATCGTTATTATATGTATTCCCCAGTTTAGCTGTTTTCCATACCATATCGTAGATAAAACTAAGTCGCCCAGTGGACAAAAGTTTTTTTCGGATGTACAGACAACGTTCGGTGGGGTGCCAGTTTACTTGTTCGGACGACAAGTTGTTTCGTACTCCAGTAGATTTGTAACACCCAAAAAGATGTATTTTCGTACTCCGTCCTACTATGAACTAACACTACTAGTCATTTTCTGTACACTCCAGTCAGAGTTCCGAACATTGAATACTCACCAGTTACGACACGCACACATCTGTACCAAAAAAACTCAAAATCAGAGACGAAACCAACTAAACCAAAAATGTGGGTTACGAAGGACAATGATTCATTGGTAACGAAAATCAATGTGATTGTGAGTTAAGCTACGGTGAGTAATAAAGTAGTTATAGTAGTAGTCTCAGTAAGAGTAGTAGTTAGACCTTCCAATGTTCGTTTTCTTCGGAGACCCTCGTAATTTATAAATCAAACATGGTGGTCGGATGGTATCGTTTAGGAGTAAAGTAGTAAAAAAAGAAAAGAAAAAAAAAGTAGTCTAGTAGTAGTAGTAATGTAGTAGTAGTAGGTCAGTAGTATCGTTCGTCGTCCATCGTCGTCGTCGTCGTCGGTCCGTAGTCAGTAGTAGTAGACTCCACCACCGCCACAACATGATTGTACCCCAACTGCTGAACATCGAATTTGTGGAGGGTGAAAATGAGAGGTGGTGAAGGGAAAATCTCTGGGAAAGGTTCAAACGGAAGAAAAAAGAAGAAAAAACAAAAAGATGGGTTAAAAAAACCTAATATGAGATAGTGGGGGTGTTGGTCTGCCAATAATAATTTTGAGCCCCCACCAAAATGTAGAGCCATGACCAAAACTAATCAAAGGAATATATGGCCTTATCTACCAACTACAACTTAGAACAGCTCTTTGCATCCACATGGCGCTGAAAAGTCCTACTTCCTTCTTCCCTAAAACTCTTCTTGCAGAAGACACATCAAAAAGGCAACGATTCAATTTTGACAACAATGTGCCAAGCACTCACAAGAAGAGTTGACCTATGGACAAAAAAAAATAACTCGATGAGCTCCCTTGAGGAGCTGAGAGCCACATACGAGAAAAGATGCCAAGACTTCCCCTTTAAAAAAACATAAGAACGACGATAAGGCACGCGGTTTGCGGATAGATGAGCCAAGCAAAGTTTCATCCGTAGTCCGGGCTTTGACGAAGATCAGATACGGTGGTGGGTTGCCAATCAACAGAGAAAACCATCCAATTGCCTGCGAAAGGAAAAAACATCCTCAAACCCGCAACCTGGTGTGGACTAAGACAGCAGGAAACTCGTCAAATCTTCAAAAAAGCGTCATGTTATGAGATGATAACAGGAGAGTGGTTGTGGGAAAAAAGATTCTCCCAGACAACAAAAGAGCGGGTGGGTCCATCAGGCCATGGATGGCAAGAGGGTGGTGTCCGCCTGCTGAGCAGCACATGGGGCAGTGCCGCTGAGTGACTTGTGCAGCGTAATCATAAGCAACAATAGACGAGAAAAGTTGCGCCGCCAACTGCCCGACATGTTGACGCCCTGATGCTTGCCGCCTGATCCCCCTTGGACAAGAAAAACCTAGCGTGCAGGGCCTATCGGCATTGGGGAAGGTCCTCCCGCCGGATCATAGGGAAATGAAGCACATGGCGGTGTCAAGGAGGAGTAAGACAGAGCGCCAGGGGGAACCTACAGGTGTGTGCGGGACTTACTAGTACTACAACAACAAACTGTACCACTATTATTACTTATCATTGATGATTACTTGTCTTATTATTGTTGTTATTGTTGTGATGCTATCATTGTATATATTGTTAATATTAGTGCAGTTCTTAATATTAGGTTAATACTGCTTATTTAAATTATTAACCATTGCTCTTCTCTCTCTATCTCTTCTCTCTCTCTTCTCCTCTCTCTTCTCTCTCTCTCCGCTCATCTCTCCTCTGCTCTCTCTCTCTCTCTCTCTCTCTCTCGTCTGGATATAGCGTAATTGCTTATTATAAAATGTATAGGTAATGGCGGTATTCATAAAAGGTATGGCCCACATGCTCTAAGAAACATGTTGTCAGTTTACGAAACAGGACACAAATGTTTATAATTGAGTTGTGTTAAGCAATTACACTAAAAAAGAAAAATGGGTCAACGTAGGAAGGCGATTGGGTCGTCAAAACTCATGGGACGTGAACAGGGCAGCCGATGAGGAAGAGGAGAAGAGTGAGGCGACAGCAAGGACCCCGGGGGATGAAGGTCAACAAGATGGAAGACAGATGGACATTGAAGCGCCGGACAGCCGACCACCCACCATCACGTTTATCGCACCCGCGCAATCCCACCCACCACACAACATGATGTGCCCCAACTGAAATCGATGCGGAGGAAAATGGAGGAGGGGAAAATTCTTCGGAAAGACGAACGGAGGAGAAGAAGAAACAACCAATGATCCTGGGTGCACTAGCACCTATCTTGACGATAGTCAGCGTGAATCGTTGGACGACAATCACATCTTTTTGAGCCACACACCCCCACCCCCAATATACCTGTACAGCCATCCGCCACCCCCCACCCAAACCAACTAGTCAAAGAAATGGTCGGCACCCCCTTTTTCTATCAACCTACATACACCCAAGACACGCTTCACCTTTTGCCCCCATAATTGCGCTATACCTGTTTTTTCTGACTAATTTTCTCCTTCTTCCTAAACTCTTTCCTTGCAGAAGCGGACACAATCAATCACTCAGGCCAGACAAAAAACCAATGTGAAAGCAATCACAAGAAGAGTCTGAACTGGGGCAAAACATTAATTGGTGAGCTCCTTGCAGGAGGAATCCCCCACCGAGCCCAGCCCCCCCCCCCCACTCACCAGACACCCCCCCCAAGGTTCCCACAAGGACTTCCCCCAATTAAACATAGGAATGCACGATCCGATATAGGCCACGCGGCATTTGCAGATAGCATGCGACAACGGCACGGGTTTATCCGCACTCCGGGTGTATATTCGATTGAAGAAAGAACAGGAACGGCGGTGTCGGTTGATCACTCACCGATTGAAAACCATTCCAATTGCTGGCGGACAAACATCACTCCAACCAGCAACCTTAGAAGGGGACTCAGACACGGGCCGGGATTGCCATCCAATCTCAAACAGTGCGTAATCTTGTAGATGATAAACAGAGAGAGGTTTGGAAAAAGCTCTCCAGACAAAAGGCCAGCGGGGGTCCTCTCAAGCTTTGGATGCAAGAGGGGGGGGCGCCCGCCTATGAGCAGCACTCACTGGGGGCAGTGTCGGCGGTGACTTGTGCCGCGCAATTAGCAGCAATAGCGAGAACAAACTTGCCGCCGCCAACTGTCGACAATGTTGACGCCCTGACTGCTTGCCGCCTTATCACCACTTGACAAGAAGCCAGGGTTGCAGGCCTAATCGGCATTGGGGACAGTAATCTCGCCCCACGCCCCCGATTATAGGGGGAAATGCATATGGCGGTGGTCAAGGAGGATGTAAGAAGAGCGGCGGGACCTACAGGTTGTTGTTGGCGGGACAGACACGCAGGCAGGTTGGGAAGCGGCCAATCCACGCATGAGGGAGATCTTTGGCCAAGAAGAATGTCGAAGCGGTTCGCTGTTAGCTGGACGCTATAAAAGTGCATATAACACGTAAAACGAGAACTACAAGCTTCACAACATTTACGAGGTTAGTGTCCCCACTTGCGACATATGTTGAAAACAATGACAGAGAGAGATCCTTCAGACATGTACATAAAGTCTGTTAATAGTAATAGTAGTGTTAAGGTTTTGCAAACAATGGTGGGGAACAAGCAAGTTGACCCAGTGGCCATGCACAAGTACGCCCTTGGCTTATCAGTGCTTCAAGATGTGATTTCGTTATGACAAATACACATGTGAAGCAAGTGGCCATCGCGGATGACCTAACAGGGGCCGGGAAAATCCCCAGACCAAAAAAGAAGGGTTGACCTTGTGTAATGACAACGGCCATATTATAGGATACAAACCCCAAACGCCACCAAGTGCCGCTCCTTATTTCAAACACGTATATTTATGACAATGGGGCTGCAACTTTTCAATGGCAAGTGGGCGTCCTTGTGAACAAGCGACGGACAGCGACACTGGTGTTTGAAGTGATGGGAACATCGAGGAGTTCAAGGTTGAATACGGTTGGGAGAAAGTGTCGGGTGCGGTAAACAGAGGTGTACGTCCCTGTCCGATTTATGCCAAGACAGAACCACCACGCAGCTTACCAGCGTTTCACGCATAGCCTACAACATCGATGGAGCTTTCGTCCCAACGAGCCACCATCCCATGGCATCAGCTTCTCCTCAGACCCGCTGGTAAAAACTCAATCAGGACACCTTCCTACCAGCCCCCCCCCCTCCCCCCGCTGCTGAGATCCCACATCATCAGGGGACTAACGAGAGGGCGCTGCTGACATTTCACCAAGACTGGGTGGGATGGGGATCCACATCCCTGAAAAGACTGGCCGATGAAGAAAACACTAAAAACTCCATAAACTTAACCCAGTTCCATCACCGAAAAATCATAGCTCTAGACGCAAATGGTGTTTGTGAAAACAGACCAGTAATGCGATCTGGGAGCTAAAGACCAAAAAACATTTCTAGAAAGGCAAAGTGCACAAGTGGAAAGCTTGCCCCGACCACGCCTAAAAAGGCGTTCCTGCCGGATGATACCGTGAGGAAAATTCACACTGACACAGGAAAAGGGAGCAGTACAACTGGTAAACATGCCTGCCTATCAAGCAAAAGGCCTTCAGCACCACCCCCCCCCTTAACAAAAAGAATCTCGTATGATGCCGTTGCTCTGAGCCTATGGCTGGCAGTGGACCGCGGCAATCCCAACCATGGGCATTGTAATCCGGATCCCCAAACGACGTCAATGACACACCATTGACGTGTTAAAGAAAGGGGGAGGATTCGCCCTGTGCATCAGAACGAAGAGGTCTGGGATTGCTGAACGGGACAGTATGACTCAGGGACGGTGTGCCGCGACGTCTCCACCGACCAACCTCTTCTCCCACCGGATGGGCGAACAATTGCAGACGTACAGACGGCCAACACGCAAACGCGGCCCGGGTGGACGTAAGTGCTCGGGATTCTGAACCACGAGGACGGAGAGCCTTCATTTAGTACATCAGAATCTTCGATCCAATGGCCCTGCCTGCAACCGGGGGTCTTCCTGGAAGCTTGCTCACCAAAGTGAAATGAGCAGGAAAAAAAATCAGTGTCGTTTGGGTGTAAAGGATTCAACATGTTGATCAGGGCAGCTTCAACCCCTGGTCTTCACATAAGTCCGGCGGTGGATGCGGCCCCAAAGGCCAAGTGTTATATTTCAAGACTAGCAGATGTTAATGGCAGAAAGAAGCACCAGCCAAGGAGCCACGTTTGTCGCCTGGAGAAGTGCGACTCTCCTTTCTCCTGCTCAGGTCTGCCCTCCTATGTATCCTACAGGGGCTGGTAAGGTACTAGTATTACGCCCCACAACCATTGATATATCTGGCCTGGACTACGCAGGCCACTGTGTGGAGCGGCCATACTTAGTGTATGACTAGTATAGAGAGGTTAGGTAACCTAAGGATTGCCAATTAAGTAAATAGAGATTAAGTAGTATGGTTGGATGCCCACACGCAGTTAGACCGGAGTTGGGGCTACGACATCCAATTCGTGGGAGCCCTCGTATATTTAATAAAAATAAACATGGGGGAGGGTATCGTTAGTAGTGTAGTAAAAAAAAAAAAAAAAAAAAAAAAATCTTAGTAGTAGTGTAGTTAGTAGAGTTAGTAGTACTGACTAGTAGCTAGTAGTCCACAGAGGCCGTGTGTTAAAAGGCAGTATAGGGGGGGGAACTAAGGGAACGAGTTCTGAAGGCAATATGATTTTGGATTGGACCTGAACAGTGAATAGACCCCATAACCTTACCAGGAAGCAAGTAGTTTTGAGTCTCAGCGTATCACACAACGTGTTTCACTGGGACATATCTCGCAGTATTTAGGAGAAGCAGAAATATGTGGATTCATGGCGTGTGTGGAGGCTAGAAGGGCGGCGTTCCAGAAGTGCGTGTGGAGTGTTGTGACGGCCAAAACCCTTTAGGTGGCCATGCTCTTCTTCGTCTAACCATGTACTGAACGGCATTGTGACTCTAATGAACGGGTCTTAGTTTACTTACCCTGGGCCTTACACTGCGATTATAGCAGCTACGAATGCGTAACCACCAGGCTCACACGAGGCCCAATATAGGCCGTGCTGTCCTTTCCCTATACGAACATGATAAAAGATAAAACAAATATAAAATTGAGCGACGCCGTGATGAAAGTAGGTAGGAGTCTTTCTGGAAACTCGGAATGGCAGTGCCATATGCTCCTTTGTATGGGTCTGAACAATAACCTATATCGGAGGCGAGCATTACTAAAGCTAGAACCCCGTTGTGGACACAGAGCATTATTGCGCAGATGGGGATTAGGAGCCACAATCAGCACAGCTGCTGGAGGCCATTACAGTAGATATGGGGTCGGAGGCACCTTCTATTCAGGGAAACGGCACAAATCGAACACTAGACTGGTCTCCAATCCGCACAAATCGTTTCACATATTTAACCGTGTCGTGTATCAGTCTCGCAAAAGTGGTGCAAACTTCTCTGGAAATTACCAGCTGTCTTGCTGCATCCATAAATGATGCATGCCATATGGGCATATCGCAAAAAATTATTATCAGAAACACCCAAAAAATGATTCAAGTACTATATTTATCTTTTTGTGTTTAAGTGCTTCTGGATTAGCGAGGGACAGAGTCGAGACTACCTAACAAGTGACAGTGGACAACCAACCATACCCGTTGGCGCATCTTCCAGCAAGTCTGCGAGGAGCGTTTTTGGCAAGAAGCTCGGGGAGGAATTTGCAGATTTTGATTGCGGATTATACTAAACAACAGCTGACTGGATTGCACAAAAGTGACCAACATAATATTATGGTTCGATATACCCGCTAAGGCATATACTTGATGCCCCATTAATTCAGGACTATGATGAAAGGTTGGACGATTACTTTAAAATGCAGGTACAGAGGGATAGAAAACTGAAGAGGGTGAAGGGTAGTTTGTAAATTAAAAGATTTGTGCAAGATTTTATAATATTCAATACTAGCCCGCAAGCCGCCCCTCCGGGCGGGACTTTTTGGCTAGCTAATGCGGAGGGTATTGGTGTGGGGCCTTCGGCCCACCAAACAGAGACCTCCAGATTAGCCCCCTAAACTTTCCTGAAATCATGGATGTAGAAATGTATGTATTCCCCAACCATTCCATCTCAACCCATTACCCATCTACCCCCACCCATTCATCACCCATACCCATCACTCCCCCCCACCCATTCACGTTCACCCAATTTAACCCATCACCCCCCACCCTATTCACTCACCCATTAACCATCACCCCCAACCCATTCACTCTACCATACCCATCACCCCCCACCTATTCCCTCACCCATCACCCATCCATCCCATCCCATCACCCCCACACATCACATAACCATAAACCCACACCCATTTACCCATCACCCCATCCACATTCACTCCACCCATTACCCACACCCCACCCAATCACGCAACGCATTAACCCCATCACCCTACATCAAGGTTATTCCTCCAAATTCTCGCAAACCCACTTTTTTTTTCCCACAATTATCGCTAATAGGGCTGCTGAACCCAAACAAAACAAAAAAAAAAAAAAAAAAAAATCGGATCACTCATAAAACTGGGCTTTAACACCTTCCCCTCGGTCAACCGGTTCCAAAAAAAGTGCCAAAGATGAAGTTGATTGCGCACGGGGGGCAGGGAACCTAACGACCAGACACACACACAAACACTACAACACACATCACACACACACATGAGACCGACAGACAGACACCACTTCGATTATATCATTAGAGATTACCCATCACCCCCCACCATTCCCTCACCCATCACCCTCACCCATTACTCACCCCAGTCAACCCACAACCATTACCCATCACACCCCCCCACCACAATTCACTACCCATTACCCAATCACCCTACTCAAGGCTTCACTCAATTCTCGCAACCAACTTTGTTTTCACATACTTCTCGCTAAATAGGCTGTACTAACAAAAAAAAAGAAAAAAAAAAGTGATAGGATCATCTCATAAGTGGGCTTATCGACCTTCCCCTGTCAAAACCTGATTCCAAAAAATCGTGCCATATGAGGTGTTTTGCGCCACAGGGGGGCGGAACCTATACGACACACACAAAACACACACAAACACACAACACACACCAAAGGCTGGCGGACGGACTAATATTTAAGGATAAGGGGACTCAGGCGTAACAATCAGGACAAACCGGGGCCTTCAGGACAGGCATTTCGTTCTTAAAGCTTTCTCCCGGGGGGGATTAGTTACCGGAAGTTGAATAAAAAACTAACGAGGACATAGTTATTGGAAATGGTAGACACCCAGACCCCTGTCCAACACTTGAGTCTCAATGATATTTAACGAATACCATGCAGATGCCAATGCTAAGACAATTTATCGGTATTGCCAATATCTGTTTGGCAAAAAATTGAAGTTATACATGCCTCTATTGCAGATTATGAAGCAATCTGAAATGAATATTTTGAGAAGACCGCGTTTTTTGGCGGCCTTTGTGAAATTATGGTTTGTTTAATTGTCCCGCCCGCCGAGTCCAGGCTATTCAAGCAACTAAAAACCCGCCACGGCAGTAGTAGAGACCGTAGTCCCACCAAATATGCAGATATTCACCCTACTGACAGAAGATTTTACCCCACTTCTAGGTTTACTGACAGCTCCCGAACAGGGTCTTAAAAATGTGCTTACTCAAATGGTTATCAACTACTTGGTGTCCATAGGTTGTGAGACACCTTCGGCCATCAGCGTTTGTTGAGCTGTGGTCGCTAGACCGCTTTCAGGTTGGGTGGTAACAGGGGCGGCAGTGATATTAGGAGTCACGTCAGTACTCCCACACCTATCAGTAGGTGTAATCTTTACGCACGTCCATCCCCTCCTGCTCCGCAATCTGAGGATTTTAGCCGGAGGGACGCCCATGACTCTAAGGCCTCATGTGGAACTGCGACTGTTTCGCTTCTGAGGATCTATTCAATGATGGGTTTTTGTGAGCCTCTTAGAGGAGGCCACCGCACTAAGGTCATATTTTCCCGTGTGCGGGTGCTATGCACTCTAACACGAGGAGGTGGCTGAGGGCTCATTTGAGAAGAGGTCAGCAGAATCCACCAGTGAGTCGCAGGTCAATAGCGATAAATTTATTCTATCACTTGGATGGATGGATTGGTATAAGAAGAATGTGGGTGGGCATGGAAGATGAAAGCAGGCCTGATTAGGCGTCTTAGAAGAAGCAGCAGCCATCTCGGATGCGTAGGTCCTGCTTCTTCCCCCGCCTGCTTGTTGTGAGGAAAGTCTCTTCTGGGCGCTCCACCAAGACTGATAATGGGAGTTGGCCAACATAAAGTGAGTCCTCTCTGGCTAAATTTATAGTCACACACTGTCGGAAACTCGGCTGGCGTTTGATCAAACACGGCAGTGGAAGCGAGTTTAGGGGGGTTGACGTTACACAGTCCAGCTGTGGCATGGGCACCCCCAACGCATCGTAAGGAAATCGACCACACAAGCAGAGGAAGGTGATTTACAATTTTTTTTCCGTGCCCAATAGCGGTAGCACTCATAGCACATGCCCCACTAGGGCGGGTCGATAAAGGCTTTATCTACTGAGAGACTAGGGGACCGATCCTGATGAATCGGGGGAGGACTTTGATGTGCAGGTAGCATCAGCGAGGTGAGATAATTTGATAATTAGTTTTTGCCTTCCTCTCGACCTTATAGACGTTGATACTCTTCTCCGGGCTACAGGGTTTAGTAATTTCTGACTTCCGGAAAACTCAAAGAGGTCGTGAGTTCGTAGATTAGCCTTTTGATGGTTATTAAATTTTTGGAAGATGGTTTGATGCGGAGTCAAAAAATAAGCTTATGTTTACGGTGGATGGGGCATGTAGAATGAGCATGCGAGCCTGATATAAGGTCACTTGGGCGTCGGATCATTAGAAACCCCCTCAGCGCATACCGGTTCAGGGTGGCGCATTCATAGGGATCAATTCCAAGTTCTTATTCACGCAACCTAAATACCACGCGCCGCAAAAGGAACACCTAAAGTTTGTTTTTGTGCCACCATTTTCCTTATAATACGCCACGTACCAAGTAAGGGCGGTAAGGAGCCCTATGGCGGACAGGTGGAGTAGATTGAGTAGTTTTAGCTAAAGTGTTGGGGACTGGATCGTAGTCAAGCAGGGTCCCGTCTCCAACATTACAGTAGCGAATGAGTTCGGCTCTTCTCCCAATGTCTCGCTCCCAATTTCCATTTTGTGGCCAAGTTTACCTCCCATAAGCAGAGGAGGCAGAGAATCTTGCTCCAGCAAAATTTATGTCTCCAGACCTATTTTGGTTTGTCCCCACTTGTCAATCATAGATCAAGGAGACGGGTGCCGGAGAAAATCCCACTACCATAAGCCTTGAAAACTATTCATGTATTGCTCTGGTTAGACCACGGCATGGGACACGTTGGACAGAACAGCAAGGTGTCCCACCCGGTAGAAGTGCCCCCTAGGGCCAGGCTCTCTCTCAATGCCTTTCTGCGTCCACTTAAGTGGGGGGATCCCAGATTGTCGGGGAAGCTGGGGAGAAGGGGCAGGCTGCCCGGATCTCGTGCCTCACGTCGGGCCTGGAAAAAGGCCGCAGAGTGGCAATGTGAGAGGATCCAATTGAGGCGATGTCGAGGACAAGCGGGACACCGTCAGGGATGAGACCCGCCAGGCCGGGTGGTTAAATTTTTAGGTTGATACATAAAACCAAAAAATTACTTTCCACTTCCCCACGCCCCCACCACCACGGAGCCCCAACAAGGGGAAGCTTGTCTGTTGGGGGCACAAAAAGGACCTCACCCAACAGCTCCAGGACGGTTAGCGGGGAGAGTATACGTTCCGGTGTTGCCTAGTGTGGGGTGGCAGCCCTGGACCGATGCAGTTAGCCCAACTAGGCAAAACCCCCTCCCCCGCTGGCCCTAGCCAACGCACCTTCCATCCTGATTGACCAGCCCCGATTGATCCAGCGGGGCAACACTGGACCCCTTCTTTTTTTCCCGTTTAACTTACCCCAACCCCCCTACCAAATGGAGCGTCGTTCCCCACCGACGGGAACTTACAACCCGCCCCCACCCCGGGCACACCGAACAGTGGAACCCCCAATTAACTCCCAGATAGAGGCACAGCGCGCGCGTGATTGAACCCCTTTTTTCTCGTTTGCTGAAAATAAATTTACGGGACGCCAACGAGCGCCAAACGGCAACCAAAACACCTAAGTGGGGAGCGGGCGGGAACTCGTGTGTTTGAAAACGGATAGACCACGACCCACCGACGCATTAGAAAGAAGAAGCGTGAGACGGACTAATGTGAGATTTCAGTTGGTGCTCACTGGGACTAATAGTCGCCTACTAAGATAGAAAGGAGAGAAAGCGGGAATGGAAGCATGAAAGGCGACATCACCGGAGGCTACCCACCTCCAGTGACGAAGGGGGGAGCGATTGGTCCACGAGGCCGAGGCCACCCCACCGAACCCAACTAATGGCAGGCACCCCAGGCCGCCAGAGTAGGTGTGGCCCGCCGCAACCACGTTCAAGCCCGCACCACCGAACCACAGGTGACTCCCACAAGCGCGGGGCTAAGAAAAGGAAGAAATTGCTGGTTGTTTGAAGAAGAAATGATGAGCTGTCGTCTGTCAACGTCCCCTCACTTACCATAGAGCGGATATGCAAACTCCAAGGTTAGGATATGCGCCAGGCACCAATATGCAAAACGCGTATGGGGTTATTGTCTGTAACATAGTAGTTATTACACATTATTTCATTTATGTCATTCATATCTATATATATATATATATATATATATATATATCAGATATATATAATATTATATATATATAATATATATCTATTATATATATACTTATATATATATATATATATATATGGCTTGCTTGCGCCGCCGAATATGTACCAAAGATATTCAATCTAGTGCGACCTGTCCATTGAAGTTTTGAGAACATATCTGCTTTTAGGCGCCTCAATAGGTAACAACAACAGTCTTACCTCTAAACTTTCATCGAATAATATATAATCATCGTTATTATATGTATTCCCCAGTTTAGCTGTTTTCCATACCATATCGTAGATAAAACTAAGTCGCCCAGTGGACAAAAGTTTTTTTCGGATGTACAGACAACGTTCGGTGGGGTGCCAGTTTACTTGTTCGGACGACAAGTTGTTTCGTACTCCAGTAGATTTGTAACACCCAAAAAGATGTATTTTCGTACTCCGTCCTACTATGAACTAACACTACTAGTCATTTTCTGTACACTCCAGTCAGAGTTCCGAACATTGAATACTCACCAGTTACGACACGCACACATCTGTACCAAAAAAACTCAAAATCAGAGACGAAACCAACTAAACCAAAAATGTGGGTTACGAAGGACAATGATTCATTGGTAACGAAAATCAATGTGATTGTGAGTTAAGCTACGGTGAGTAATAAAGTAGTTATAGTAGTAGTCTCAGTAAGAGTAGTAGTTAGACCTTCCAATGTTCGTTTTCTTCGGAGACCCTCGTAATTTATAAATCAAACATGGTGGTCGGATGGTATCGTTTAGGAGTAAAGTAGTAAAAAAAGAAAAGAAAAAAAAAGTAGTCTAGTAGTAGTAGTAATGTAGTAGTAGTAGGTCAGTAGTATCGTTCGTCGTCCATCGTCGTCGTCGTCGTCGGTCCGTAGTCAGTAGTAGTAGACTCCACCACCGCCACACACAGATGTACCCCAACTGAACATCGATGTGGAGGAAAATGAGAGGGGGAACATCCTCTGGAAAGGTCAAACGGAAGAAGAAACAAAAAGATGGGTAAATAACACCTACTATGAGATAGTGGGGTGGTCTGCCAATAATAATTTTGAGCCACCAAAATGTAGAGCCATGACCAAACTAATCAAAGAAATAGTCGGCCTTATCTACAACTACAACTTAGACACGCTCTTTGCACCACATGCGCTGAAAGTCCTCTTCCTTCTTCCTAAACTCTTCTTGCAGAAGACACATCAAAAGGCCAAGACAAACAACAATGTGCAAGCACTCACAAGAAGAGTTGACCTATGGGAAAAAAATTAACTCGATGAGCTCCTTGAGGAAGCGAGAGCCATACAGAAAAGACTGCCAAGACTTCCCCTAAAAAAACATAAGAACGACGATAAGGCACGCGGGTTTGCGGATAGGATGAGACAAGGCAACGTTTCATCCGTACTCCGGGCTCTGGATGAAGATCAGAACGGTGGTGGGTTGCCACTCACCGATGAAACCATCCAATTGCTGGAGGAAAAACATCCTCAACCCAGCAACCTGGTGGGACTAAGACAGCAGGAACTTCGTCAAATCTCAAACAGCGTCATATATGAGATGATAACAGGAGAGTTGGTGTGGAAAAAAGCTCTCCAGACAAAAAGCAGCGGGGGTCCCTCAGGCATGGATGCAAGAGGGTGGTGTCGCCTGCTGAGCAGCACTCACTGGGGCAGTGCCGCTGGTGACTTGTGCACCGTCATAGAAACACTAGCGAGAAAAGTTGCCGCCGCCAACTGCCGACATGTTGACACCCTGATTGCTTGCCGCCTTATCCCCCTTGACAAGAAGCCAGGTTGCAGGCCTATCGGCATTGGGGAAGTCCTCCGCCGGATCATAGGAAATGCATCATGGCGGTGGTCAAGGAGGATGTAAGAAGAGCGGCAGGGAACCTACAGGTGTGTGCGGGACTTACTATTACTACAAAACAAACTGTACCACTATTATTACTTATCATTGATGATACTTGTTCTTATTATTGTTGTTATTGTTGTTGATGCTATCATTGTATCTGTTAATATTAGTGCAGCTCTTAATATTAGGTATACTTGCTTATAAATATTACCATTGCTCTCTCTCTCTCTCTCTCTCTCTCTCTTCTATCTCTCTCCTCTCTGTCTCACTATTCTCTACTCTCTCTCTCTCTCTCTCTCTCTCTCTCCCCTCCTCCCATTCTCTCCTTCTCTCTCTCTCTTATCCTTCCCTCCCTTATCTCTCTTTCTCCTCTATACTTCTCTGTCTATATTCACCACTCTCTCTCTCTCTCTCTCTCTCTCTCTCTCTCTCTCCTCTCTCTCTCTCTCTCTCTCTCTCTTCTCTCTCTCTCTCTCTCTCTCTCTCTCTCTCTCTCTCTCCCTGGATATAGCGTAATGCTTATTATAAAATGTATAGCGTAATGCGTATTATAAAATGTCTGGCCCACATGCTCTAAGAACATGTTGTCAGTGTACGAAACAGGATCACAAATGTTTAAATTGTAGTTGTGTTAAGCAAAAAAGAAAATGGGTCAACTGTAGGAAGGGCGATGGGTGTCAAAACTCCATGGGACGTGAACAGGGCAGCGAGGAGGGAAGAGGAAGAGTTAGGCGACAGCCAGGGACCCCGGGATGAAGGTCAACAAGATGGAAGACAGATGGACATTGAAGCCCCGGGAAACAGCCCGCCACCACCATCACCGTTATCGTCACCGCGCACTCCACCACCACCACAACATGATGTGCCCCAACTGAACTCGATGCGGAGGAAATGAGAGGAGGAACTTCTTCGGTAAGGACGAACGGAGGAAGAAACAACAAGATGGGTGAATAGCACATATCTTGAGATAGTTGGGTGGACAGCCAATAATCTTTTTGAGCCACCAAAATGTACAGCCATGACCAAACTAGTCAAAGAAATGGTCGGCCTTCTCAACACCTACACCCAAGACACGCCCTTTGCACCATATGCGCTGAAATTCTTCTTCCTTCTTCCTAAACTCTTCTTGCAGAAGACACATCAAACAGGCCAAGACAAACAACAATGTGAAAGCACTCACAAGAAGAGTTGAACTATGGGCAAACATTAATTGGATGAGCTCCTTGAGGAATCGAGAGCCATACAGAAAAGACTACCAAGACTTCCCCCAAATAAACATAGGAATGACGATAAGGCCCGCGGCTTTGCAGATAGCATGCGACAAGGCAACGTTTATCCGCACTCCGGGTACTCGATGAAGAACAGAAACGGCGGTGTGTGTTGCCACTCACCGATGAAACCATCCAATTGCTGGAGGACAAACATCCTCCACCCAGCAACTTAGAGGGACTCAGACAGCCGGGATGCCATCAAATCTCAAACAGCGTCATCTATGAGATGATAACAGGAGAGATGGTTTGGAAAAAAGCTCTCCAGACAAAAGGCAGCGGGGGTCCCTCAAGCTTGGATGCAAGAGGGTGGCGCCGCCTACTGAGCAGCACTCACTGGGGCAGTGTCGCTGGTGACTTGTGCAGCGCCATAGCAGCACTAGCGAGAAAAACTTGCCGCCCCCAACTGTCGACATGTTGACGCCCTGACTGCTTGCCGCCTTATCCCACTTGACAAGAAGCCAGGGTGCAGGCCTATGGGCATTGGGGAAGTACTCCGCCGGATTATAGGGAATGCATCATGGCGGTGGTCAAGGAGGATGTAAGAAGAGCGGCAGGGAACCTACAGGTGTGTGCGGGACAGCAGGCAGGTTGGGAAGCGGCCATCCACGCCATGAGGGAGATTCTTTGGCCAGGAAGAATGTGAAGCGGTGCTGTTAGTGGACGCTTAAAAGTGCATTTAACACTTTAAACAGAAATACAATGCTTCACAACATTCGAGTTAAGTGTCCCCCACTTGCGACATATGTTGAAAACACATAAAGAGATCCTTCAGACATGTACATAAGTGTTAATAGTAATAGTAGTGTTAAGGTTTTGAAATCAATGGTGGGAACAACGCAAGGTGACCCAGTGGCCATGGCAATGTACGCCCTTGGCTTATCAGTGCTTCAAGATGTGATTTCGTATGAAAATACACATGTGAAGCAAGTGGCATACGCGGATGACCTAACAGGGGCCGGGAAAATCACAGACAAAAAGAAGTGGTGGACCCTTGTGAATGACAACGGCCATATTATAGGATACACACCCAACGCCACCAAGTCCGTCCTTATTGTCAAACCCGTATATTATGACAATGGGGTGCAACTTTTCAATGGCAGTGGGGTCATTGTGACAAAGGACGGACAGCGACACTTGGGTGAAGTGATTGGAACAGAGGAGTTCAAGGTGAAATACGTTGGGGAGAAAGTGTCGGAGTGGGTGAAAGAGGTGTACGTCCTGTCCGATATGGCCAAGACAGAACCACACGCAGCTTACTCAGCGTTCACGCATAGCCTACAACATCGATGGAGCTTCGTCAAGCGCACCATCCCAGGCATCAGCCTTCTCCTCAGACCGCTGGAAAACTCCATCAGGAACACCTTCCTACCAGCGCTGCTGAGATCCCACATCATAGGGGATAACGAGAGGGCGCTGCTGACATTTCCACCAAGACTGGGTGGGATGGGGATCACATCCCCTGAAAGACTGGCCGATGAAGAAAACCTAAACTCCATCAACCTCACCAGTTCCCTCACCGAAAAACTCATAGCTTAGACGCAAATGGTGAAACAGACCAGAATGCGATCTTGGAGCTAAAGACAACCATTTCTAGAGACAGGCAAAGTGCACAAGTGGAAAGCTTGGAACGCCTAAAAGGCGTCCTGCCGGATGATACCGTGAGGAAAATTCACACTGCACAGGAAACGGGAGCGTCCAACTGGCTAACATGCCTGCCTATCAGAGCAAAAGGCTTCAGCCTTAACAAACAAGAATTCGTAGATGCCGTTGCTCTGAGCTATGGCTGGCCAGTGGAGGGAATTCCCAAAAACTGTGCATATGGATCCCCAAACGACGTCAACCACACCATGACGTGTAAAAGGGGAGGATTCGTGTGCATCAGACACGAAGAGGTGAGGGATGTGACGGGCAGTATGCTCAGGGAGGTGTGCCGCGACGTCTCCACCGAACCAACTCTTCTCCCCCTGGATGGCGAACAATTGCAGTACAGGACGGCCAACACCGCAAACGAGGCCCGGGTGGACGTAAGTGCTCGTGGATTCTGAACCAGAGGACGGAGAGCCTTCATAGACATCAGAATCTTCGATCCAATGGCCGCCTGCCACCGGGGGATCTCACTGGAAGCCGCTCACCAAAGGAATGAGCAGGAAAAAATCAGGGCGTTTGGGGAAAGGATTCAACATGTTGATCAGGGCAGCTTCACACCCCTGGTCTTCACTACGTCCGGCGGGATGGGCCCCAAAGGCCAAGTGCTTCTATTCAAGACTAGCAGATGTAATGGCAGAAAAGAAGCACCAGCCAAGGAGCCACGTTGTCGCCTGGATGAAGTGCCGTCTCTCCTTCTCCCTGCTCAGGTCTGCCCTCCTATGTCTCAGGGGTACTAGATATTACGCCCCCACAACCATTGATATATCTGGCCTGGACTACCAGGCCACTGTAGTGGAGAGCGGCATATTAGTGTAGATAGTATAGAGAGGTAAATAAGGATTGCAATTAAGTAAATAGTAGATAAGTAGTATGGTTGGATGCCACAGTCAGTAGC
Source organism: Chionoecetes opilio (assembly GCA_016584305.1). Classification (NCBI taxonomy): domain Eukaryota; kingdom Metazoa; phylum Arthropoda; class Malacostraca; order Decapoda; family Majidae; genus Chionoecetes; species Chionoecetes opilio. Next base: position 11,228 of record JACEEZ010022420.1, on the reverse strand, counting down.
AACCGGAGTTGGGGCTACTGACCTCCAATTCGTGGAGCCCTCGTATATTTCATAAATAAACATGGGGTGGAGGTATCGTTAGTAGTGTTAGTAAAAAAAAAAAAAAAAAAAAAAAAACTTAGTAGTAGTAGTAGTAGTAGTAGTAGTAGTACTACTAGTAGTAGTAGTAGAGGCCGTGTGTTAAGGCATTATAGGGGGGAAAGGGAAGTTCTTGAAGGCAATATGATTTTGGATTGGACCTGAACACGTGAATAGACCCCATAACCTTACCAGGAAGAGTTTTGAGTCTCAGCTATCACACAAGGGTCGAAATATCTGCATGTATTTAGGAGAAGCAGAAAGTATGGCGATTATGTGCGTGGTGAGGCTAGAAGGGCGGGTCAAGAGTGCGTGTGTGAGTGTGTGACGGCAAACCCTTATGTGGCCTGGCTTTCCTTCGTCTAACCATGTACTGAACGGCATCTGGACTCTATGAACGGGTCTATAGTCTTACCCTGGGCCTACACGTGGATTTATAGCAGCCTACGAGGTCACACCAGGTCACACGAGGTCAATATAGGCCGTGCTGTCCTTTCCCTCTACGAAAATGAAAAATATAAACAAATAATAATTGAGCGACGCCGATGAAGTAGGTAGGAGTCTTTGGAAAGGAATGGCAGTGCCATATTGCTTGTATGGGTCTGAAATAACCTATTATCGGGAGGGAGACATTACTAAGCTAGAGTGGACACAGAGCATTATTGGCAGATGGGGATTAGGAGCCACAATCAGCACAGCTGTGGAGGCCATTACAGTAGATATGGGGTGGAGCACCTTCTATTCAGGGAAAGGCACAAATCGCACAGATCTGTCCTCCGCACAAATCTTTTCCACATATTTAACGTCGTCGAAATCAGTCGGAAAGTTGTGCAAACTTCTCTGGAAATTCACAGCTGTCTTGCTGCATCCATAAATGATGCATGCATATGGCATATCGCAAAAAATTTTATCAGAAACACCCAAAAAATCTTCAAGTACTATATTTTATCTTTTGTGTTTTAAGTGCTTCTGGATTAGCGACGGGAGAGGAGACTACCTAAAGTGACATCACCATCCGTGGCGCATCGTCCTGCAAGTCTTGAGGAGCGTTTTGGAAGCTCGGGGAATTTGCAGATTTTGATTGCGGATTATCTAAAAACAGCTGACTGGATGCAAAAGGACAACATAATTTATGTTGATATACTCGCTAAGGGCTATAATTTGATTCCATTAATTCAGGAATGATGAAATGGTCTGGACGATTACTTTAAAATGAAGGTACAGAGAGGATAGAAACTGAATGAGGGTAGAAGGGTAGTTTGTAAATTAAAGATTTGTGCAAGATTTATATATATATACTAGCCGCAAAGCCGCCCCTCCGGGCGGACTTTTTGGCTAGCTCCTGCGGAGGGCTATTGGTGGCCTTCGGCCCACCAAACATGGACTCTCCAGTAGCCCCTTCTAACTTTCCTGAAATCATGGATGTAGAAATGTATGTATTCCCCCCACCCATTCACTCACCATTACCCATCACCCCCACCCATTCACTCACCCATTACCCATCACCCCCCACCCATTCACTCACCCATTACCCATCACCCCCCACCCATTCACTCACCCATTACCCCTCACCCCCACCATTCATCACCATTACCCATCACCCCCCACCTATTCCCTCACCCATCACCCATCATCCCAACCCATCACCCCCCCCCCATTTACTCACCCATCACCCCACACCCATTACCCATCACCCCACCCATTCATCACCCATTACCCATCACCCCACCCATTCACTCACCCATTACCCATCACCCTACATCAAGGTTTCCTCAATTCTCGAAACCCACTTTTTTTTTCACAATTATCGCTAATAGGCTGCTAAAAAAAAAAAAAAAAAAAAATCGGATCATCTCATAACTGGGCTTAAAACCTTCCCCTGGTCAACCCGGTTCCAAAAAATGTGCCATATGAGTTGATTGCGCCACGGGGGGCGGAACCTACACCAGACAACACACACACCACACACACACACACACACAAAACATAGACAGACAGACAGACACACTTCGCTTATATTATTATAGATTACCCATCACCCCCCACCATTCCCTCACCCATCAACCCCCACCCATTCACTCACCCATCACCCCACACCCATTACCCATCACCCCACCAATTCACTCACCCATTACCCATCACCCTACATCAAGGCTTCCTCAATTCTCGCAACCCACTTTGTTTTCACAATTCTCGCTAATAGGCTGCTAAAAAAAAAAAGAAAAAAAAAAGTGATCGGATCATCTCATAAGTGGGCTTATGACCTTCCCCTGGTCAACCTGATTCCAAAAATGTGCCATATGAGGTGTTTGCGCCACGGGGGGCGGAACCTATACGACACACACACACACACACACACACACACACACACACACACACACACACACACACACACAGACAGACATACTTTCGCTTATATTATATAGAAGAATATAATATATAATATAATATATATATATATATATATATATATTAATATATATATATATATATATATATATATATATATATATTATAATAGACTATAGGAGTAGCCGTGTGTCTGTGTAGGTAACTGTTTGTAACGCTTGACACAGCTGGCGGGCAGCCTCGCAGCCTAAGGTGCCTCTTCCTCCCCCCCCCCCGACACGTTGCTAAGAAAGCCTTTTACAGTTATGTTTTTAAATAGCCCTGATGTTTTCATTTACTGTTTATTTAGTAATAACATGTCCATTAATACCAATTGTGTTTTTATAAGATAATGTAATGTCCATTACTAGTAAACATAATGTTTAAATCATAAAAATTTCACCGAGGTGCAACCGCGAGTACACACTCCCAATACTCAATTCGACGCCTGCCATTGTAAATTACGGGCCCCGCGGTAATTTTCCCACTTCATCTCACGTCTAAATCAATCAATAAATCATTGGGGCATACGCCAGGGGGGGGCGAAACCTCGCCAACCTACGACCCCACTCCCGGGGTCACCACGCGCGAGTCTCCATGCAGGCTCCTTTCCCATACCAAGCAGCTCTCGCAAGAAACATCAACTTGCCCCAGTCACGAGCCTTGTGGGCGCCCTTTGGCCTCCTCCACGCCCGGATTGTCTCTTACAGATACAACCCGATGGGAAGGATCGGTTTCAGGGTAGCGTGCCACCATGCCCATATAGCCGAAGTTGGCGTTGACGGACTATGCGGTAATAAGCCTCGATTCAGTCACACGGTGCAATCGCTGTTTTGGACACGTAATCACCCCAGCGATACCCATGATCCTGCAAAGGACACTTATTACCAAAGGCATTGATTCGTCTCTTCAAGTCACTTTTTAGTGTCCATTGTCTCACAACCATAGAGTAAGACAGGGATCACAACGACTTGAAGATCCGGATCTTTGTCCTCCTGCACGGTACCGACAAAAGCCAAATACTCCCGCTGAGCGAGTCCATAGCGCCGTGGGCTATGCCAACCCGCCGTAAGACTTCTTGACGTGACCCGCCGTCATTATGGACTGCGCTACCAAGGTATGTAAAACTTTCCAAGATCTCAATGTCCTCGCCGCACGCATGAACAGACTGTACTGCTTCATCTAGTAAATCCCCAAAACCCACCTGGACCTTGGTCTTAAGCCAGGAGACCTCAAGTCCCAAAAGGGCTTTGCCTCCTCGTGCAGCCCCTTGAGAGCCATCCCCAAAGGACCTCCAGCGACTCAGCAAAGATTACTGCATCATCGGCAAAACAAGATAAGTGATTTGGGTTTTTTGCCGACGGATGTTCCACAATCACTTTGATTTACAACCCTGTCCCAAAACCAGTCCATACAAGCTTTTAAAGTGATGGGGCAAGGACCACCCTTGCCTCACTCTGTATTCACAGGAAAGAAGCTGGATACACCTGCCCACACTTCACAGCACTCTCAGTCCCCGAATACAGACGGTTATCAACCAAAAAATCCTGCAGGAATCCGCGAAGTCGCAGAAGATCCCAAAAAATGACTCACGATCACGAGTCAAACGCCTTCTTGAGTCAACCTAGGCGCAAGCATCCCTGTCGAAATCACGTCGGCGTTCCACTACGACACGGGAAACGCTAGGATACGGTCCGTGTTGACTTCCAGGCGTGAACCCAAATGCTGAGTCTTGATGCTTCAGCAGATGCTGCGGGGTCCGTGCAGCAAAAGATGGCAAGCACCTTGCCCGGCACGCTGAGCATGTAATACCGCGGTAGTTTTTGCGTCCTGACGGTCCCCTTTTCCCCTTTTCCCGATAGGGACGACCAACCCCCCTTTTTCCCGTCAGGGGGGAATGGTAACTGATTGCCAATGGCAGTGGACAAATGCAACCCGCAATCATGGCCCCCCCCTCTTTGAGGCACTGATTTACAAACACCAGCTCCCTTTCACCCCCCAAACTTAGCTACAGCCTCTCTGACTTCGTCAAGAGAGGGTGCGGTTTCGTCAATGGGAGGATCGGCATCCACTGTCTGTAATCCAGTGTGTGAAGCTACTCAGTTGGAGGGTCCACCGTGAACAACTGCCCAAAGTACTCAGCCCAACGAGCCATCTGCCCATCCATGTCCAACACGAGGCGCCCATCTGCTGCTCGAATAGCAACTCGCCCGAGATGGAGACTTGGAACGGAGCTTCTTCAGGGCTTGGTAGGCGGGTCGGAGGTCATTAGCGTTCAAATGACCTCGACATCCTCAGCGAGACTCCTGACATACCTCTCCTTGTCTCTCCCCAGGAGGGTTCTAGTCCGGCGTGACAAAGCCCTGTGCTGGTCCCGGTTCCCAGCCAGTGTGGCAGCGCGACTCTCTCGATTTTTTCCAGCGTCTCGTCGAGACAATGCATATGCATATTCGACATGCAAGTAGTGCTGTCAAAATCAATGGGGGTCTGTGAAATAAACTTTTTGCGTAGAACAAGCCCTTAATGAGTAATTAGCGTAATGGGATAATTAGCTGGAACGTGGCTCGCTGCCACGTTCCAGCCGCAAGAACTGAGCCAAAAGCAAAGGGGCCAAAGGATGGACGCCTATACTTGATATAGCTACCAATACGAATATTGTTGGGATTGAATAACTGCCAAACCGCACTACAACCCGTGTAACGCTTGTTTTGTGTGGTGAATCTCGGCGCTTGCCGCCAAGATGTAACCCTTGTATCACTGTAGCGTCACAACGTTTATGTATTATTTCAGTAGACGTAACCTTAGTTCAGGAACAGTTAAAGTTGTAATAAGTCTTTCAGGTTATTATTTCTTATTCTTCTAATACACATATATATTCCGGCCTTTGTTATGGCTCGATAGCGTAAGGCTTGCGACACAATGAACAAGACACACGAAACTAGACAGAGATTGTTAGTGGGAACGAAGGACCGCACGTCCGAGGTGTGTCGTAGCGGGGTGATTCTGATGTCCACGGCGAAAGGGATGCCGTAGAGAGATGACCGTTGACGATGATAGAGGTCAGAGTCGCTGGAGAACAGGTCAACAGAGGCCAAATCCTGTCAACGTGTATTCCCTGAGTAGGTCCTTAGGTAGGGACGCCGACAAGACAGACTGTAGGAGCAGTCAAATCCCACAGGCAACTCCCTGAGCTCGTACAGGTCCCTGAGGTACGGTCCCTGAGGTAGATAGCTCGCTTGTCCGTCAGTTGCCTCCACTACTACCTCCAATGGAATGTGTCCGACATCGCTTTAATATGGAATTATTAATATACATCTTAAGTATAAGTAATTGTTTGTTATCTACGACCCAAGCCATAATGGTTACAAACGCACAAAATTTCAGAAACCGCAACCACAACCGCAACCGTCGTTCCATAAGTGCGGTTGCGGTTGTAAAAGCTTAGTTGGCAGCGAGCGAAGCGAGCTGCCCCTAACCAAAAGACCCATTCGGTAAGGGAAATGGAACCATTCGTGAGCCCAAAAGTGAATAACTACTCCTAAATATTGTCGGATTGAGCTGAAATTTGACATGCAAGTACTGCTGTCAAAATCAATGGGGGTTTGTGTAACAAACATTTTGCGTAGAACAAGCCCTTAATGAGTAATTAGCGTAATGATTTAATTGTAGGTAGCAAACCCCACCCGTATTCCTGACCGCCTTGGAGACACGCCCACATTCTTGATCTTTTCCTAACTACTAACCCTTCTGCTTACTCTGTGAAACTATTCTCTCCCTTGGGTTCCTCCGATCACAGTCTTATTTCTGTAACCCGTCCTATCCGGGTCCGGTGCCCCCCTCGGGACCCACCTATGCGGAGGTGCTTCTGGCACTTCAACTCAGCCAAGTGGGAAACCCAAGGGAGTACTTTCTCTGATTTTCCATGGAATGATTACTGCTTTTTCCCTGTCAAAGACCCATCCTTTGTGCAAAGCGCATAACTGAGGTCAAAAGTCTCTGGCATGGAGGCGTACATTCCACACACTTTCTCTAATCCTAAAGCCCGTCAACCTTGGTTTAACTCTGCTTGTTCTCATGCTGTCCGAGATAGAGATGTGGCTCACAAAAGGTACCGTAAGCATCCATCTCCTGAAACTCATGCCCTATATATTTCTCCCCGAAATCATCCAAAATCTTTACTTAAACTTACCAAAAACTCTTTCTTCATAGAAAATGTAAAAACTTTTAAATCAATTCTTCTGTGCTTCTGGCATCTAGCAAATAACACTCAAACATTTTTCTCTCCTCTTTCCCCCCTTCTTCACCCAATGGCTCCACAGCTGTCTCATCTATTTCTAAAGCTGAACTATTCGCTAAAAACCTTTGCAAAAAATTTATTTGGGTTGATGAGGGCTTTTTTCCTCCTCCTCCACCCTCTGACTTATTATGCCTGTCATTAAGTCCTTGTAAGTTTTTCTTTTTCCCCTTTTTTGGCCTAGACCTCGGAAGGCTTGGTCCTGAGGGGGTCCCCCTCCTATTGTTTTCAAAAACTGTGCTTCTGTGCTTGCACCCCCGTCTGGTCAAATTTTCCCTCTTTTTACTATTTCCACCTTTTTCTTGCTGGAAGTTTTCTCACATCCAACCTTTCCTAAAAGGGGGACCGTTCTAATCCTTTTAAAATACCGCCTATAGCTTTTACTTTCCCGCCCTTTTTAAAGTTTTTGAATCTACTTTTTAAAAAATATTCTTCAGCATCTTTTGCTCACAATCTTCTATCTGATCGCAGTACGGTTTCCGTAAAGGGCGTCTACTGGCTCTTCTAGCTTTTCCTAACTGAAACTTGGTCTCCTCCTTGGAGTTTCGGTAAACTTTTTTCTGTTGCCCCTTTACATTCAAAAGCTTTGATAAGTCTCCACAAATCTTTGATTTCCAAACACCCTATTTGGGTTTTTATCATTCTCTCTGAAATTCATCTTAAGTTTCCTTCAAAACCCCTTTTGCAGTACTTAGACGGACATTTTCTTTTCCTAATCTTCAATAGTGGGGGTTCCCCCGGGGTTTTGTCCCAAAACCCCACTCTTTATATTATTCATTAAGTCTTCTAAGTTTAACTCAAAGCCCATCCACTCCCACGCGATGATTCTACCCGCATTTTTCAACGTCGTTTATTTTGACGTCCAACTCAACAGGAACTAAAATGATACAGAGAGATGCCCCCGAGCGCCTAACTTTTATTTTCTATAATTTGTTGGGGGAAAACAAACCTTGTTTGTTCAATGCCCCAAAAAAAAACCATTTCTTCACCTACTACTCGACAAAACCTTTCCCGATAACTATCCCCTCTTCTCAAGACACTCAACTGTCTCCTTTTTTTCAATGAACTTCTAAGACTATCCTTTTCTAAAACTGAACGGAAAACTCACATCTCCTCTCTTGTAAAACAGCTTTTAAAAATTGTGTCCTGTGGCGTCTGCGACCTTTTTTTCTCCCTCCCAATTGCTTGCTCTCTACAGGGCCTTATCCGCTCATGTATGGAGTATGTCTCACTTGTTTGGGGAGGATCCACTCAAACAGCTCTCCTAAACAGGGTTGAGTCAAAAGCTTTTCGTCTCATCAACTCCCCTCCTCTGACTGACTGTCTTCAATCTTTAAATCACCGACGCAATGTTGCTTCTCTTGCTCTCTTCTACCGTTATTTTCATGCTCACTGCTCTTCTGACTTGCTAGCTGCATGCCTCCCCCCCTCCCGCGGCCTCGCTGCACAAGACGTTCTACTCATTCTCATCCCTATTCTGTCCATCTTCCTAATGCAAGAGTTAATCAGTATCTTTACTCTTTCATCCTTTTCACTGGGACTCTCTAACTGTTTCTATTTTTCCTCTTTCCTATGACTTAAATCTTTTCAAAAGAAGAGTAACAAGACACCTCCCGAACTAAATTGGCTCACCCCTCTTTTTTATATTATTATCTTACTGTCTTCTTTATAGGGACTGGCAACTAACCGGGCTTTGTGTTACCATTTTTTTGTGCCCTTGGCCAGTTCTTTTGTGATAGGTTAAAAAAAATAAAATAAAATAAAAAAGTGCTAAATAAACTTCAGTTTTACAATAACAATTTATTTTTCTTATGAATTAGAAAAGTGATCCTCGCTATAGGTTTGCATAATAAAATATCAAGGATAAGCATGCCATTTGTAAATTTACACTTCCGTGTGTTATTGGTTTTAACTTGTTCTCCCAAGATCAAGTGTTTCACGGAACGTTTTGGAAAGCAAGGTTGCTGTAAGGATGTTTATTGCGATTTCCTAGCGATTATGCATAGTGATGGATGATCATGGATCATGCCATGAATTTTTTGGGGAGGGTCGGGTTTCGGGTCGTTGGGTGGGTCGTCCAAAACGCATCCACTCTGCGTCTGCGTCTTGCGCCTCCATTTATCGTTTTATCTATGACGTACTGCCAGCTTTCTTCTCGTGCGCTAGCCTGTGCATTTGCACCTGCGCTTCTAGGCTCCAGCTTGTCGGCTCTACTTGCCAGCGTCTCTCTCCATCTTCTCTCCTTCTCTCTCTCTCGTCTCTCTCTCTCTCTCATCTCTCTCTCTCTCTCTCTCTCTCTCTCATCTCTCTCCTCTCTCTCACGCTCTTCTCTCTCTCTCTCTCTCCTTCTCTCTCTCTCTCTCTCTCTCTCTCTCTCTCTCTCTCTCTCTCTTTCCGTGCCTAAGCGGCTCGGGCAGCTGCGCAGAGCGCTCTCTCTCCCTCTCTCCCTTTCCGTGCCTAGGCGGCACAGGCAGTTGCGCAGGTAAATTTAGGTCTGTAGACTAGGTATTTTAAAAGCACTTTGAGCTCGCTGCCACGTTCCAGCCGCAAGAACTGAGCCAAAAGCAAAGGGGCCAGAGGCTGGACGCCTATACTTGATATAGATAGTATGCACGTGACGTCATGATCAAGTGATAAACAATAAAAAACCGACTCAGGCCGTGAGTCTGGCCGAGGAACCCGGGGAAAAAGTTTACATCCATAGTAATGTATCTTCAAATACATTTATGGTAATACACTTTGTGAATAATATAGTTTTAATTAATTTGCCTTATTCTTTCATAATAGCTCTATAAGTTTAGATATACTTCATTATTGACAGTACATATAATATACCGCTATTTGTGTTGCAAAACTTGTGTTCAACATATGGTATATAGTATATATTATGTACCAAGTGTGGCTAAATCGCACTATAACGTAATATTCCAGTTAATAATTACGCATTTTTCCTGGTAAATGATAACCGCAACCGCAACCGCGGTTGTCATAAGTTTTGATAACTGCAACCGCAACCACAACCGCAGTTGCCATAAGTCTGATAACAGCAACCGCAACCGCAACCGCGGTTGTAGAACATTCGTCAACCGCAAACACAACCGCAACTTACCGCGGTTGTGAAAAAACGAACACTCGATCCATCACTTAATATATATATATATATATATATATATATATATATATATATATATATATATATATATATATATATATATATATATATATATATATATAACTGATTAAAAACATGCAAAACATGCATGGAAACTCGAAATCCCTGGATCTCCAACACACGTAGGCGCATGTCAGTCATGATACATACGTACTATTTTACCATGAAAAGTATGCCTTGACATAATTTCTGACTCCGGTTGCTTCTGTATCAATACATTCTAAACACATTACATGGCGGTAGTACTCTGTCAACGTGTTTCATTAAAGATTGCAGAATATTTTGATGACTTTCCAAAAACATTTAGAGTAAACACCTTCCATGTAATGAATGATCAAATACTGTTTACACAAACAACTGAGGCCACTCAGAGCATAGCGCATGCCCCCATCATTACCCTTACCCATTTGCCCTCACTCACTCGTTCACCCATTCACCCACCCATGCCCTCATTCACTCACTCATTAACCCATTCTTCTCCCTGAAATAAATGACTGATCTGATTTTTATGTAGGTAAATGGTAAATATTCATTTTTTTTTTTTTTTTTTTACGTATAACGTTACGTTACGTATTTTATGTAAAACGTTTACGTTACGTTTTTTTTTTTTTTAAGCCTGTAGGCTTAATGGAGTCTTGATGTTGGTCGATCTCGCCCGTTGGTGGCGCAGGCTGGATTTTTATAGTGACACCTGTGATCTCAGGTGAAGTTCCCATTTATTGTGATGTTCTGATCTTCAGTTTAGGCTCATGCAGCCCCTAGAGTTCACTGTCACACTCGCAATCGGAAAAAAGGTATATAGCTGCATGTGGGATGCTTCGGCCACTCGACGATGGGTTTGACAGTTGCTCCTTGGTGAGACTTGAACTCAGGACCTTCTGCACCCCTACCAGGCTCTTGAAAGAGTTGACCCCGGCAGGATTCGAACTCGGGACATTGTGTTCAGCACTCCAAGACGCTAACTACTCGGCCACCGCTATCCCGAGTTGTCCTAACCCGGTGTTCAATCGAGGACCAGGGATATACCAGGCCTGTTCGATGGGCGGAGCTTACCTAATAACGATTCCGAGCCGTAAACAGTGCCACCATGCTAGGATACAGGTAGGGAATGGGTATTTAGAATAACTGTGTACAGTACAGCGCGGAGTCGCGAGAATGAAGTGGCTCAGAGACCAAAGGTAACTGTTGGAGCATTAGAGGGTTTTTTCTCTCTTTTATTTATGTAAGGCTAAGCTACCGAAGATAGTCCCAATCATAGACCATTATAAATCTGGACTGCGCACGGAATATCGGCCT
>JACEEZ010022419.1:0-19740 GCA_016584305.1 Chionoecetes opilio | reverse complement strand
AAGGGGGAAAAGAAAGAAAAACGGATTGAAGGGGGGCCCCCCCCCGGTTTGTTTAAGGGGTTTACGGCCCGAACAAAAAAACCTCCCCTTCCTTTTGATTTACAAAGAAGGGCGGCCCCCTAAAAACGAACCCCTTATAATGCAACCGTAACACAAAAAGTTACGCTTTCCTTGATTTAAAAAAAGTTTTGGGGTTTCCGGGGGGCCAATATTTTTCCTTACGGTTAAACACGAAAAATTCTTTAAGGAAGTGAGAGGAAAAAAATGTTAAAAAAAAACCCCCCCACCCCCCCCCCCAAACCCCCCCCCCAAACAACCCCCCCCAACCCCCCTCTCCGCGCGGCGGGATGAAATGAAAAGTAATCTCGTACCTTGGCCCCTACATGGCATCCGAAAACCGCCTTCGGGCTAACCAAACCTCCTGCACCGCTAAAAAGCGGCACTCGGCGGGGGGGCATGTGGTTGGCCGGAGCGGCCAACCAAGGAGTGCCGGGACCATATTTGTTGTGAAAAGTGTGTAAGAAAAATTGAAAAAGATTCAAAAGGACTAGCTTTTGAACATATGTAAAGTCATTTATAATTGATTTATTATCACCGAGAGCAGGTGGGAATAAAAAAACTAAAAACCCCAAATTTTAGCCCAACACGACTTATAGACCATAAACAATGATGGAATGGCCTTTACTTAAATAAATCCCTTTAAAATTTGGGGGTGAAAACAAGGTCCGCCCCCTGCGGTGCACCCTGGACACGTTTTTTAATCTTTAATAACGGATAAAGGGGGACCTTAAAAATATCAATGACCTGATGCTGGGTGTGAACACACCGCCTGGTGGGGTTTCTGCTGGAGGGACAGCGGTAATAAAATAGGCTGCTACCAAAAAGTTGCTCGGCCGTGATTCCCCGGGGGCCACAGAGGGTGGATGCTCGGGCCCACACATGTTTACTCACACGGTATTATCAAACTATCAGATAATTTACGAAAACAAAACCTCCATCCTTTTTACGAGACTTACTCCTATCATGAATAAAATTGGTACTAAGCTATACCTATAATAAAATAAAATGGGCAAAATAAAGGTGCATAAACATTATCTTTTTTTTATTATCATTTACAATTTTACAATTATTTTATTTCAACTTATAATTTATTCCTTTGAAACTGTTTACCCCCTATAATGCATAAAAAACTTCTAATCTCCCTATTTTTCACCACGGGGAAAAATCATTGAATAAAAAGTATTTACCCGTCATTATAACCATTATTACTCATACTTTTTACGTATATATGTAAATAAAAAATTTAATTTCTTCTGGCGAAAAATTCCAAAAACTTTGGCCGCATTTTTTTTCTGGCTTTTTCCGACTAAACTATTGATCTAAACAGAACACAGACAAAAATGCTTTTTGTCCGTTTCGACGAGATTACGCAATGGCACAGTCCTTTATTCCAAACATGCCCACTTTTTTCTCGATATTTTTTTTTTTTAGTTTTTAAAAAACATTGATTTGTGCCTTCATTTATCATGAATTGTACTTCCTCTATACCCTGGTCGGCCTTCAACAAGAGCTGCATTTTTTATTTTTCTATACCATTTTGTCCTTACGGTATGGTTACTGTGAATTAAAAAAAATGTGTTTCCCAAAACAAAATTCGGGGCCATCTAGCCTGCACTTTTTGGGCGAAATAATATATCAGTTTTGGGATGCAACTCGGTTTTTGGAGCTTCTAATGATGGCGATAACGAATCTGGTCTTTGTTTGCCGATATTGATTAAAAAAAGCTTTTTTTTTTCCCTCTAAGCTTTTTTACACCCAAAAAAAGCTAAAAACATTACTCCATTTTCACTAATAAACTCACTGAAAAAATGACTTGAAAAACAAGTTTTACACCCCGTCATTAACAAAATTTTTAAATTTAAAATCTTTTTTTCTTATTTATGTAAAAAAAAAAAAATTTAAAAACCTGCTGGCTAAAAATGAAAAAATTTTGCCCTCTTTTTTTTTTGCATTTTCCGACTACACATTGACTACAAAAAATCCGTAATTTTTTTCGTCCGGTTCGATGAATCTACGCAGTGGCATAGCCCCCATTTCTCCAAACCTTCACGTTCTTGAAATTTTCGTTTTTTTTTAAAAAATTTTTTCCCAATTTTTTGGGATACGTGTCCCAACACACTGCGTTGGCTTTTCTTCCCACAGGCAATACGCGGGACGGGCCGTGCGTGTTTTGGCCGGCTTACGTTTTTTTTTTTTTGCGACTTTTTCTTTTGGTGATGGACCTTAACCTTTAACGATATCCAGCCCTGAAACCCCTACTTTGGGGGGTAATAATAACATGGAAATCCATGGCCGGGAAACATTTTTTTTACCCGAAAAAGGGGCGATTTTGTTGAGAATGGGGTTTTCCCGGGCGTCTGGCGGACTTAGTGTAGGTCAAATAAATTTTTTGAGGCCCAGTCCCGATAGGCTTGGGGCCCTCTAGAATTTGTTTTCATAAAATTTTTTTAAATCTCGACCGAAAGTGGCTTTTCTGTACGAAAAACCACTCTGGGCCTGCCCCCCCCCCCGCCCCGCATAAATGTCCTGACCCTGGTTTAGACTGCGCGTGCGCAGCAGCACGTCGCAATCTTAAACAAGCTAGGTTATAGTTTTTTTTCCTTGGAGTAAAAGCCCGGGTGGAAAGTCTGGAGTCTTAAATCGCTGCTGCAGTGGACACCAGGTTTTGAGATTTCCATCATATTACAGCTGTTTAACTCCATTAACTTATATGGAGGCTAAATATAAAAAAGAAAAAGAAAACAAATTCTAATAATAGCCAATCTCTACAAAGATTGAAACACTCATTACAAAACGGGCTATCCTAAAACTAGAAAGTCAACTGGCAAAAATGCATTGATCATGTCCCAAACTTGAAGATTACCAAAGGACATAGTGCTGCTGTCATGTAGGGGCCTACGTCCCAAAACCTTAGGTTCGCCTTGGGGTCTGTGAAGCGACTCTTTAAAAAGGGCAAGGTGCTGGCAAAATCTTGAAACACCAGCAGAAAACCCCTTTTCCAGTGGGGGGAATTTTTTTACTGCATAGCGAAAAAAAAAACTTTGATCCTATCTAACACTTTGCAAGTCCAACTACAAGGTTATTGACTATAAAAAAAGCCACCACCAGGCCGAACTTGGTGGACTAAAACCGCTGACCGAATGCGAGGGGACTCTGCAAACTCTAGTCAGTAACTCTACCAACCGCCCCCCTGCGGTACTGCTAGCGGGGGGTGAACCGGCAGCGTGCTCTCCCACCGACGGCCCCGGGGAAGACAAAAGGGTTTGGTAGCGCGGCCTTTCAGTGGTGCCAATTTTTCAAATCAAAACACTCCTATTTGGTCCAAATTTTTACGAAACCATGAAAAATGCCTAAGTGTCCTACGTACAATGCCAATTCCCCACGCCTATCCCACATGAAATAAAAAAAATTTAACACAACAATGCACATTTCGTTTTTTTTTTTTTTTTTGTGGAACATTGGGGGGCCAAAATAAAGATCAAAAAAGTATATTATATAAAGTTAAAAATTGACTTTGCCCAAAATTTTTTCCTTCAAGTACCATTTAATATAATATCATGAAGGAAAAGGTAATATGGTTACAAAGAGCTGTTCATCATTGTATAATAGTGTAGTATGAAGGGAAAAGGCAAAAAGGTGTACAACCTTCCTCATTCTACAATATTGTTTGAAAAAGCACAAGACAAAATTAGGGGGGTTCCAAAAACCCGAAGTTGCTACACAAAACGCTAATTGACTTACCTTCACCCCTTTGATCTGAACGTTTTTTTTCCTTAGGGTTTAGACTTTTTCTTTTGAAGTTCGCCTCTTTTCTTTTTAGTATTTTTTGGTTTCCCCTTTCACCCTCTTTTCCCCTTGTCTAAATTTTTCACACTCAAACTACGGAGGGAATTGATGATCCCCCAAAAGATTAAAAAAAGCTGATTATGATGTGTAAGGCCGTTCACACGAGCGATTTTTTCCGGCATCTTTTTGGGATTTTGCTCCAAAAAATGCCCTATTGGTGGTAAAAGTGCGCGTGTTTTGGGCACAAGCGTTTTCGGCTACGAGCACCTTCCACCAAGTAGCGAAATCTTTTTCTTTTATCTTAGCTACCTGCTTCTATGGCATTTTTAACTGTCCTTCCCCTTTCCCCCCCTTTTACATTTCCCTTGATAACCATAAATAAACCACTCAAAAAACCCTTTCTTTATTCCAAAACAAATAAAAATAACACACACCTATTATCCCTTTCTTATAACACATGCGCCTTTAATATGTTTTTAAAACATTTTCCGTCATAAAATTCTCATCAACAACTCAAAACTTAAATATAGCCTTGCCTAAAACAGTAAAATAATATAAATAAAACGCATGTACCATATCATGCAGTTCTTTTTATATATAGAGTAAAAACCTATTTATTTCTCCTCCCCCTACTCTACAAAACACTTTATTTTTTTTCCCCTCCTAACTAATTCTATTACTTACAAAATCAACACTATATTCCCTGTAACAACACTTTTTTCCTAAACATATCCACGAATGTACAACACTCTTGTCCACCTAAAATTGGTATTTTTCTTTTTTTCACTGAAAATTTTAGTTCGTACAAATCTTGGGCCTGGGGGGGGCGGCTGCTCCGAAAAGTAAACAAAGAGCCAGTCTAGTGGCAAGGAAAGAAAATGCGCGACTCCGCGTTTGCTACCAAAAGATGCCCGGGTTTACGTCAAATGGGAGAAAATACCAAAAGGCCGAAAAAGTTTCCGTGTCCTGGCCTGAAGCCGCGTCAACGAGCAACTTTTCCCTCAATATTAGCCTCAATATTTCCAAAGGGATACCTTGCCCTATTTTGGGGCACAAAGGGGGCCCTTCACAGAGGGACAAAATTTTAATGCCAATTTCGGGTTATCGTTTTTATCGGCACGGGGGCCCCAGCCCTATCTACCATCTAGCAAAAACAAAATGCAAAGGCAACAGACGCGCTTGTGTCAAAACGACTCTCTCTTTTGAGCGTGACCCTCTGGAAAATGAAAAAAGACCCGCTTATTGTAAGCACGGCTACCCTAAATTACATCCCGGACAAAAAAACGAAAAAGAACGTCTTTGGAGCCGGCAGTGGCTTCTGAGAAGGAAGAAAAGTGTGGCTTTCAGATTGCTGAGGGAGCTCCGGAAGAGGACCCAGACACTCCAGGCAAATGGACTCGTTGGGACCACAGCATTCCAAGATCCTTTTTTGGCCCTCGTCACCCCTCTTATCAAAAAGCAAGACACAAATGCGCCAAGCTGTTTTTCCCCAGAACGTCTTACTTTTCCCCACGATATTTAGCAAAGGTTGTCTACTTTGGATAGATTTTTTGGTAATAAAGGACGGGGAATTCCCCCCGGGCATTTTCAGGACACTGCACATTTTTCCTGGCCAAAAAAAAGGTGGGTTTGGGAAACTTTGTGGTTAAATTTTTGGGTTTGGTTTTTATTAAAAAACTCATAAGGTTAGGTATACTTTGTGGTTAAGGGTTTGGTTAGGGAGGTTTCATTAAGACTCATAAGGGTTTTGGGTTTCTTTTGGGGTTAAGGTTTTAAGGTTAGGCTCTGTCTAATAAAAAACCCTTAAAGGGTTTGGTTTTGGGATCTTTTTTTTACTCAATCACTTTCCCCTTTATCTGAGACCATACTATTTTGGCCGGGCCCAAATTTTAGTGTCTTTACTGATGGAAAATATGTTTATAATGAAACGGGGACCTTAAAAAATTTGGTGTGCATTTTTTTTTTTTTCTTCTAACATTTGGTTTCCGAAAAATAAAAAATATCTCCAATCGAAAAAAAACCTATTTTTGGCAGGAAAATTTTTTCTGTGTCTCTGAAAAGGCCTTGAAGTCCTCGTCCATTATTACCCGATTTTTTGGTAAATGTGCATCCTGTAGTTTTTGTGAAATCTATTTTTTTGGGTTAAAAAATCCGCAAAAAATTTTCTGGGTCCACATGCCTTCCACTTACTTTTTCTCTATCTTTTTTGGTCAGTATAATGTACATAGTTTTCACCTGCGTAAAAAAAATATGCGTTTTTCTTTATGTTATTAGTCTATGTTGCCCATACCCCCCTCTCCCCCAAACACTTGGGGACCTGAGAAATGCAGGATATTTGGCTGGAGTACAAAATATCGTCGAACCACATAGCTTTTGAGTTAGGGTTGATCAAAAAAAAATTTCCCGATCTAGGTAAAATCATTGATTTCTTTTCAGTCCAGAGACGTGTGGGTTTGATTGTCTGGGGTCGACTCCGGCTATGTTAGGGTAAAATTTTGGGTTTTGTTTTTCCCCCCCCTTTCCCCCGGGTTGAAATGTTAGGGTTAAAATTTTGGGTTTGGCAAATTTTCCTAGATATAGGGGAAAATTAAACCCTAGATCTAGGGAATTTGTGGCAGTAAGGAAAAAATCTTGCTTTTTCTCTTTACTTAAAAAACACGTGGAGGAAAAAAGTCACAGTTCACAACCCTACGGTGATACGGCGGCGGGGGGCCCAAAAGGTGGGAGGTGTGGTGGGGGCGAGGGGGGTCTCGTGTTGTGTCTGCGCGGCTGCCTTCCCTCCTCCAGTGACTCGCCACTACACCTCTTGCTGACGTTACTCCTGCCTACGTGACACGCTGATACACCCCCAAAGACCCCTAACAAACAAATTTTCCCAAAGTTAATAACAAAAACTAATCCTTTACAAGCATTATATTACACCCCCCCTGATACTATTCACATAAAGTACACACTCGGGGCCTTCTAAACCTCGATGACCGCCTTGGAAGCTCTTCGGCCCCAATCACTCCAGCAGCAGCATCTTCGTCAATTCCTTCTCCTCATCAGCCTGTCAAAAAGCTGAATGAGAAGCTCATCGTCCTCGCTGGTCCGTGGTTACAACACCTCCTGAGGTGTCTGGGGAGTAAAGTGATTAAGATCCAACATGGGGGGGGATTCCGTCGACTTCAACAGCCTGGTGGATAAAAATGTTAGTAACTTTACCTCTCTTATGCTGTCCATCACAACGCACGTTATGTGGTTTACCCACACTTCATCACCAGGTGGTAGGGCCGTCTGCTTCCAACTTGCTTTCTTCACAGGGATCCACTCCTCGGATTGACAGGATACCGGTACAGCAGTTAGCAGGGGCAGATGAAGATTCGTGGTCATCGTGAGGCCTTAATTGTACAGGTATACAGCCTCCGCTACAGAGAAACCCTTTTCCCTCGCAGCAAAAACCCCTTTAAAAGCCCGATGGCATCTTTCAACTATGCCATTTCCTGACGGGACATGTGCACATCTAAAACGGAGACGCACACCCCATCTCTTAGCGAAGTCTGCAAACAGCCTACTGCGAAAAGCGGTGTCGTTGTCCGCAACAACTCTTCCGGGGCCCCACGTTCACAAAACACCGCTTCTAACTGCTTAATGATGCTGTCGCTGGTCTGCAGCCCTCATTTGACGCCAAACTAAAAATCTTGATGGTCCACAGTCGATAAGAGTTAGGTACGGCCGTCCACCACAGTGAGTGATGTCCATACCGACTCTCTGCCAATTCTCTCCAAAGTCGAGGTCCCCTTCCGCCAATTTACTGGTGCTTGGGTCGATAGATTGGCACGCCTTACAATTTGCGACGACAGCTTGCACCTGCCGCCTGGTTTACTGCTGGGTCGACTCGCCTTACAAAATAAAACGTGCGTTTTACACTGGATGACCCGCAGTATGGTGTATCTCTTCAATCTTGTCGTGTGGTACAGTAACGACGGCTGCACACACTGGTTGCGTGGCTGTAGGGCAGGCATCGGGGACTTTCAGCCAACGCTGCGGCACGCGTGTCAAACTGCAGCCTTGTTGTTGATAGAAGGAACGAGAGTAACCGACAGCGGAGGCCGCACTCCCCGACCAACGACAGTATTATGCCCACTCTCCTTCCGAATGAGCATCTCGCTCGCAGCCCTTTGGGCTTTAAACCTGCTTCTACCTGAGAGGCCATCAGAGATAACATCGATGCACTGTAGAGGAGTCGTCATCAAATTCCCCCGTTCTGATCTTCCAGGCCAAAAGCGAGATCAATCCTCTGATAACTGCATCCAACTCGGCCATGTTGATGTGGCTCGGTCTTCTTTTCGTAGCCAGCTGGCGTCTTCAACGATGCTGCCGTCGATCTCTACTGCAGCACCAAGCGCCAAAGAACTGGCGTCCACCCAAACTCTGGCCTCGTGCCTTGGGACTCCAAAATCCTCTCACAGGATCATTTCCTAACTTCAGCCACGACCTCATCCAGAAACCTCCTTATTTCTTCATCGACGATGACTTCATCCCATCCCTCTGAGAGGAAATTGTCCTCCTCTTGATGAAGCCCGTCGCCACTCGCAGCCAACCACACACAGGATAGTGGCCCACCAACTTGCCGCAGACGAAAACACCCCCCGCCTCGTCAACTCACTTGGTACGTTGTCCACCTCGCTGTCTCTCTTCCACACTAGGCCTCTCTGCTCCCCCCAGACTCTCAGGCCCAACACTCGTGCTCCTTCAGCAAGTCGCTCGCATGGCTTGCTTGTTAGTCCAATTTCTCGAGATGTTCTTGTACACGACTGGCCTTAACAACGTCTTCATTAACAAGAATGTCGTCGATGTAAGCTGACGTTCCTTTTCTAACGATGGGATCTTGTGAGAGAACACTGTTGAGCACTGCTTTCATAACCAACGGGGCAACGTTTAGGCCGAATCCCAGTCGCGTTAAGCAATACAATACCTCTGGCCCTTAAAATTCACAGTCTGATATGGCCACGGGAGTCGTGAATTCTAATCTGGAGATAAGCCTTTGCAAGGTCAATCACGCAGACATTCACCCCTTGCCTCCGCCACTCCCGCAGTCTGTCTGAGCACACGTCAGAGTCCGCCGTGAACGCGTCGATGTGTGCATTGAGGTCTCTGAAGTCCATTACTGGCCGCACTTTCTTCTTGTTGCGTTGAACAACGGCCATGAGAGAATCAGACCTTAGCTGGTCCGTACTTATGTTCGTCGTACGGAAGTAACCAGCCATCCTCTATCCACTTCTGGAGCTCCTCTTCATACAAGTCTCTTGCTTCGGGAGGCACAGAGTAGCCTCTACCGTATTCCGCAGGACACCAGGCTCCTTACCCCCTGACCACTTCCAGGCTGCCGTCCAACAATTAGACAGAGGGTCATAATTGCACTAAAATCAGGTTCCTCCACTGCCACCACGGTGTCGGCAGCCGCACAGATCTCTGGACTTTTCTATGCCAAATCGAACACTATTCTGAGCATCGATTGTAACTCCCCCAAGGCCGTTATGCCATCCATGCCGAGATTACCATAAAACCAAGGGGCTTCGCAGTTGTTACACACACGCAAACGTCAGTGGAAGCCCCGCCGCTAAGCTGGAGGTGTACGACACCTGTTCCCTCGCACTGCCACTTCTCCCCTATACTGCCTCGATAGCTTGTGGCAGTAAGGAAAACAAATCTTGCTTTTTCTCTTTACTTAACAAACACGTGGAGGAAATAGTACACAGTTCACAACACAGCTACGGGTGAGTACTGGCGGCGGGCAGCGAACAGGTGGCAGGTGTGGTGGTGGCGAGGTGGGTCTCGTGTTGTAGTCTGCAGGCGGACTGCCTTCCCTCGCTCCAGTGACTCGCCACTACACCTCTTGCTGACTTACTCCTGCCTACGTGACAGCGCTGATACACCACCAACTGTGTTGACAGAAATTGGGGGTCACTGGTATGGGGGTTTTATGACTAGTCAACGTTACTTGAATGATATTATTTGGGATGATTTGAAAAATGATTTAAATTTGAATGAAAAATTTAACTTGTCTTCTGACCCTATAATTATAGTATACTACGTCTCACTGGGGAGAGTACGCGAAGGGGACGTATTTAAAGGGGGAAGGATATAATGTTTAGGTTAAGGGTTTTGCTGCCACCACCCCGGGCGAGTATTCATATGTTTACTCCTGGGATTTTGATTAATTTTAAATATTAGATTATTTTGGTAGTCGGAATGGTACGGGGAAATTTCCCGATAAGGGGGAAACTTTTTTTGGAAGTGGGGGGAATTACTGTCCTAATCAGAATAATCACCGGTTTTATAATAAACAAAACATTTTTGGAAACCCTCATCTTTTTATTCTAGTGAATAGTATCTCTTGTTGAATCATACCCAAACAATGGGGTTAACACTGTACCGAGAAACTCTATCGGAAATAAAAAAAAGGAACTTTACACCCTGACCTGGAATTTTCCCTAAATGATGAAAAAGCCTTATAGCAAACTCTCCTTCACTAGAATTTCTTTTTCAGTAAAATTGCCCTACATTTAGGTAAAATACCACTTAATTTTTTAAAAATTACACATGGAAGATAGGTTCTAGTAAGAAAGAATATTAGGAGAAAATGTTGTTTGTTTCAGTAGACCATGGGGCTTTGAAGAGAACCGAGCGAGCCTACAATGAAGCGTAGAACGCTCCGTTAATAACATTTAAAAGGAGGGGGTTGCTTCATGCTAGTGACACTGAATGTCCCTATATAATATATAATTAGAAAATATAATATAATAAAACTAAGGGGGAAAACAGGACGAGGTGCAGATGTCTTACCTACAATGAAGCGTAGAACGACGACCCCTTGGTCGGGCCTTCCCGCCCAAAAGGGAAGTTTTTTTTGAAAATTTCCGCCGTGACTAAAATAAAAAACTTATAATCCCAAAAAAATTTTAATAAAAAAACTCGCGTACCTCAAAAGGGGGCTGTCCAAAATAAAAACCCTGTTATTTTGTTAGAAGAATTTAATATTTTTAAATCAAATTCCAAAAAGGAGGTTTTATATGTAATGTCACAGCCCGAACGATTTTCGAGTGAGGGGTTTGGAATGTTTCTTAGAACTTGGTGGTTTTATTTTAGCGCGTATTTTTAAAAAGATCCCCTTATGAACTGATTGTAACGAGGGGGATTTTTTTTAAAACATTAGGAATCTGGGGGGTTTCCTAAATTGAGAAAGGTTTGGGGAAAAAGAATGAAAAGAATTAAAAAACATTATTTACCCCGATCCGGAAAAATTTCCCAGAATTTTGACTCGCATACGGCATGTCAGGGAGAGAGGGGGAAAAGGGGGAAGGAAGAAAGGCGGAAAAAAAAAGAAGAAAAAAAAAAAGGCGCGTAGGAATAAAAAATGATGAAAAAATATGGGGGAAAAATGATAGCGGGGCGTGAGTCCCCGGACAAAGAGAAAAAATTAATACTGACAAAAAATAGTGGGGAATTTTTTAAAATAAAAATTTTTCCTACTATCCCCCAAAATAATGGGCATTACACGCGTCTTTTCCCCCAAAAAAATTAAATTCAGGGGTCAAAGAAACTATTTAAAGGATCATGTTTCCTTTTTTAAAACTCGTAAAAGGGGGGATGTTGGGACAAATTTAATGAATTTAATGGATTTTCCCTCTGTCCTTTGAAACGGGGGGTTTTTTTGTGTTTAGAACACGAAAACCCAATAAGGAAGACCCACACCTGAACCTGGGAAAATGACGGACCGTCAATTACTCAGTGTCTGTATTCTCTGTGCGGGGAGATATCCCGGGGCGACCCCCGGCGCCTCGGGAATGATAAGACCCCAACCAAGTCCTGAATTCCGCCAACCGCAGGGTTGACTGTAAAGTGAGTGCGTATACTACAACTCAAATTTAAAAATCCTTCCACTGAACGGTTTACCCGTGAAAACCAGAACGCTCCCTTTCTGACATGAAAACCTCCAAACCCAAAATTTGTTTTCATCTAGTTGCCCCTACACTCACCTCTGGACTCAGTATAATTTTCTAACCATCTTAATAAAAAAAAAAACAATAAACTTCATTTTTCCTCAAGAGCCTTTTTTGGGAGGTCCCCAACACAGGGGCTAATTGTCGTCCCCGGGTGGGTTGAAAGACCCTCTCCACCTTTTTCTACTAACCACTTTTCCTCCTAATAAGGCTTCACTTTTTTCGGCAGCTCTTTTACTTTTTTTTCTGTGAAACTTTTTCTACCAGTATGAGCTCCCACCCAAACGTCTTCCACCACTCGATAGCCCCATCCCATTTCACTTTGAGTTTAGGCAGGGCCCTGGTTGGTGGTCTCTTTTTGACCCCCCACGCCCCACCTCCACCACTTGTTTTTTTTCTTTTTCTTTTTGGACGCCCCCGTCCGACGCGACATTTCAGTTTCGTCTCGCGGATTAGGGCGTGTGCCACCCCATGTCTTTTGTTCTCCCTCGAGTCGGGTAGAGCGCCCCAACAGCCTGGGGGCAGACGAAAAAAAAAGCGAAGTGGGGTTGTTGTCCGTGGAGTGTGTCCCGCTTGACATATGTTTTGCACGGCGCAAAAGGGGCCAACTCAGAGGTGTCCTTGACACAGGGCGAGGGGACTGATTTCAGGGTCTGTGCATCCCTCGGTACCAATTTCCCTTTGAGGGTGATAGGGGGCGTATAGAAAAGAGTGTTTTGGGTGTCGTGTCAAAACTGCTGGAAACTCCCCGGCTGTGAACTCCCTCCGTTGTCCAGGACATTTTTGCGGGGTGCCCCGTGCCCCAGGCTCCCAAATGGTCTTATGATGTGTGTATGTGTTTGGTTTTGGGGGGAAGAACCTAAAAAACCTACTGTAATGCGACTCCCGTCTAACAAAAGGAAACCTTGTTCTCCGTCCCATATCATGAGGCTACCCCTATTCTTTCAAAGGTTTTATGGGGGAATCCTTCCAGGTTGTTGAAACCCTTTTTACTTCCTTTAAACCCTCGGGAAGTTACAAAAGTTTTGACTTCCACCACATCTACTTAAGATTTGCCCAATAGAAAAGTTCCCGGCTTTCTTGAGGGTTTTTTTTGTCCTAAGTAACCTGATAACCTGCCCTGGTGGAGACGAGACCGGTCATCCTAGAGGAATTATGGGACTGTTAGGCCCCCTGGTTTTTTTCTCGAAAAATTAGTAGCATCTTTTCCCGAAAACTGACCCAAAGTGGCTTTGGGTAGCGTTTGAAGAACTCTTCCCCCCTCCAGATACTCCACCAATTTTTCCCAACGGGTTTTTCCCTTTGGGGCGTAGAAAAAATTGGGGTTGGGGTGAGTCCCAACCTGTAATCTCGGGCGGGTTATCACCCCCAGGGACGCGACAGATGGTCCCGCAAAGATTTTCCCTTTCGGGATTTAATCTCAAAAACTATATTCGCGCATCTCTAGGATCCACCTGGTCTTCGGGGAGTTTTAGTTTTTTTTTAAAAAAACGGGTGGAGGTTTGGTGATCCGTGACAATTAAAATTTTGGCCCCAAGAAAATAAAATAAAAATTTCTACGGTGAGAACTAGGGCCCAACGTTTTTTGTGGGTTCGGGGAGTAACGCGTCTCGCAAAAAATTCGTTTTTTTGGGAGAAAACCCAATGGGCAATTTGAACCTTTTGACTGAATTGAATTAGAACTCCCCCGACGTGGTGTTCCGGTTGTAGTGAGGTAAAGGGTTCATGTTTTTTTTGCCCTTCCCAGGACAGGTGCTTTTATCAGGCACGACTTGAGGTGTTCGAACGCGTGGCACTCCCCCGTCCAGTGAGGTGAGTAGCTTTTGTTAAATAAGTGGGCGCAACTTTCGCGAACGAGGGAACATTTCCTTAAAACCACAATCCCTAAAAAACTCGAATTCCTTTTTACCTTTTTTTGGGCTTTCTTTTTTTGAAAGGGCTTCCACGTTTTTGACCGGTTTACTTCCTTTCGGTGAGATCCGTTTACCAGAAAAGTGATTTCTTTAGCCAAAAGGTCACTTATGAGGTTAATTTCCCCCATTGTAGAAAAGGACTTCGAAGATTTGGGTTTTAAGACGTTCCAAAAAAAAAGGGGAAAAGTAGGAGCCCACAGAATTAAGTCGTTATTTTTTTTACCCACCCCTTCTAAGGGGGGATCAAAATGAACCCTTCGCCGGGAAAAATATAGCGGGTGAGCAGTTTAGCCCCGAAGGTGGGCGCAAAACGATAAAAGGTGACACCGTCGCTAAAAGTGGTCAACGCGGCTTTCGTTATCTAGTAAGATTGGAATTCTTCGCGCATTTCAAAGGTGAATAAATTTTTGGCCCGGGGCTTGTCGACCAATTCTTCCAATCGGGAAAGGGATGATATCGGGGGCGAGATGTTTATTTAGTGTCAAATAGTTAGACACTTCTCTTACTCCCATCTGGTTTTTTTACCAATACATCGGTGAAACCCATGGGGCCGTGGATCTTTCTATATATTTCTTTTTCCCAATTTAAAGCTATGTGAAATTTGCCCCTTGCTTTTTTGAACCGGATCAGGGTCCCGACGGGGTTTGGGGGCATCCCCCTTATGTGGACCGGAGGACCAGTTATGAGACTAATTCATTTTATCTAGGATGAAAAGCGGGTCATTTTCGAGAAATTTCTTTCTAATTCTTTTTGTTCTGAAAAAATCAGGTGTTTTCCCTTTTTTTTCCCCCGATTAATTTTTTTAACCTTTGGGTACGGTTTTCCCTTTTGGCTGTGCGTTTTCATTGACCGTATTAAATCATTTTGGGCTTTATGAAAAGAAAATTTTTTGGGGCGTGAGGAAAATTTCCCCTTTGTCGTAGACCCAAATATGGCCTTTGCCAAAAATTTTTCCTTTTTGGTATTTCTGAGGGGGAAAGTAAATTGAAAGTTTTGCTGACCTTTTACCACTAAAGGGGAAATATTTTGCTAATCTTTTCCCGGGGTAACAGAAGGTTTAAACCCGGGGACCTTTACGTTAACCTGCCTGAAACCAAGTGGTAAGCGTTTTTTTTGACAGGGTTGAAAGATTTTTTTGTGAAAGGTTTTTTTTTTTTTTCACGCCTTCCCCGGGTTTTTGTAGGATTCTTTTTATTTTTTTCCTTTTACGACGGGTTGATTTCCCGGGAGGGGGGGCGCCCCATCGCTTTCTACTTTTTCCATCCCAGGTAAGGGGGGCTTTTTTTGGAATGTCAACCCAAAAAGTAACCCGTTTAGATAAGAGTCTGGGTAAAGGGGAAACCCCCTTTTTTAAATTTTTTTCCCCTCACCGATTTCAATTTTTGCCCCATATCGCCCGAGATTTTTAAAAGGGGTGTCTGTGATTCCGGGCGAGATGGGGTGGATTTCCCTCGTTTATTTTTTTTCCCTCCGATCCGTTTTTTGTATTTCTTTATTTAAAGGGATAGCCACTCCCTTGACCTATCGCTTCTGTTATTTTCCCCTTTATATTTTCTGGATAGGGGGAAATTCTCACCCTTAGTCAGGATGATTTTCAGGATTTTGATTTTACTGTGCTGTTGAAGACTACTTGGGCCCGGGCCGCCCCCGGACGTTTCGATCCCTCCCGACAAAAGGGTTTTCGACATTCGAAAAAAGGCCGGGGGGGTTTTCCCAGCACTCCGGAAGGTTTTTGCTTGGGGATTTACATAAAGGGAATATTTTTGCGTGCTGTTTTTCCCCCGGAAGAATCGCGTGGGAAAGGTGATTTTTCTAGTTTCGCTTGGGCCAAAAAAATACCTTTAATTTTGGATTTGTTTTTTAAACCTTCTACTTCGTCTTGGGGGTTCGGGTGGGGAGGAAGTGGGTTATGCCCCTCTCCCCTTTCCTTTTCCCTCCCCTTTGGGGGTTTGGAAACATGTTATCCTTTGTGTCGGTCTGTCTTCCCGTATCTGCCGCTCGTGTTTTGATGCGGTCTAGGAATTTTTTAGGGATATCCTTATCGAGGAATCCCTCAATTTTTTTTCGCTGTGACTGGGCCATACCCCAATTTTTCTTTATTGTTTATCTCGGTCGGGGAATTTTTTTCCCGTGGGAGTTTTTTTCGCGATCACCCCAGTTGGCAAAAAAACGGGTTGTGTGAACGCTTTAGGAGATTCTCCCCAGTCTAACTCATTGCCTCCAAATTTTTGCCAGGGCTCTATCAACCCACGCGGGGTGAACCCGGGTTTCGAAAAGATTTTTTTGAGCCCCCAGGGTTTCTACCCTTTTGGTTTTTGAAATTATGGATTAAAATTTATAAATTTTGGACACCCCTCCCTTTTTTCAATTTGGAGCGTGTTGCGTGCTTTGGGTACATTGTCAATTATTCAAAGAACATTGGGGTCGGGCCGTTGCGTCAAGGCCTGTAGTTTATGTAATTCTAGCGGAAAATCTCGAGGTTTGAAGGTCCCCTTTCACGCTTTCCGTGGATAATTTTGGTTATCGAAAGGTTCGTTGGATTTTTTTTTTTGCATGCTATCCGTGATGTGGAGTCAAGGAGAAAGGGTTCTGTGATTTAGTTGTGTTTTAATCCCACTAAAATTTCGCTGTGCTGTGCTCACTTCCCTCCCGTTCTCCTCTCCTCCCTTTTTAGCCCCGGAAAAAAGGTTTGCATCCCAAAAATCTGATTCCGTCCCGGGGAAAAACTTCTTGTAATCAGGGAGGGTTTTATATCGTGTTCCGGGCGGGCCACTAACAGGGGACTCGGGTTTTCCCCTGGCTACCCCAGGGTATTTCCGCCGTTTTTTGGTTCTTTTTTCCCAGGGGGCCCCTGTTTTCTGTTCTTTAATTGTTATTTTCTTTAAACTCTCCCCTCATCTATCCAATGAACACCGTCGGTGAAGGTGTTTTGTATTTGTGATGTATTAAATTGAATTATTTGGTTGGTCCCGCGGGTTTTTTTCTTTTGTTTTTTAGAATTTTCCTTTTATAATTTTCTGTGCTAAGGGTCCTCTTTCGGAATAGATACGTGGTTTTATTAAGCAGATGCACATACCGCTCAAATTCCTCTCTATTGTGCGCGTAATTTCCCTTTATAGTGTGAAAGAGACCGGGGTCTATGCCATCGGAATATCTTACTACCTAGCCACAAAATGCACAGATCTGGGCATTCCAGGGGCACTATTTCCCTTTTATCTAGAAGAAGGAATTTGTTTTCCCCCCCGGGTTTCCCAAAAAACTTAATTTTTCCCTGCCTGGGACTCGAAAAGTTTTTGGGGAATTTGACTGTGCCCACCAAAGAAACTTTGTACTATTTTTGAATTTTTAGTCTACTACTACTTACCCAAAGGGGATATTCTTTATTTTAGGAATAATAACCCCCCGCATAGTCCCTGTGTTGACAGAAATTGGGGGCACTGGTAGGGGGTTTTTGACTAGTCAAAAGTTTCTTTAATGATATTATTTGGGATGATTTTATAAATGATTTCAACTTGAATGAAAATTTAACTTGTCTTTGATTCCTATATGAATTTTTATGATACGTCTCATGGGAGATACTGCGAAGGGGGGCTACTTAAGGGGGAAGGATAATAATGTATAGGTTAAAGGATTTGCTGCACCAGCCCTGGGAGTAGTTCACTATGATTTTCTCCCTTTTCACTTTTTATTAATATTAATATTTGATTTTCTTGGTAGTCGTGAATGGTACGTGGAAATTTTAAACCGGTAAGGCGGAAATCTTTTGGAAGTGTGGGAATTCTTCCTAATACGAATAATCACCTGGGTTTTAAATAACACAAGAACATATTTGGAAAATCATCCTATTTTTTCATAGTGACATAGTAGTCTCTTGCTTGAATCATATCCAAATAAAGGGTTAAAAATGACCGGAAAAAATCTACTCGGAAAAAGAAAAGGAAATTTACACCCTGACCAGGGAAATTTCCTAAATGATGGGAAAGCCTTTGGCATAACCTCCTTCACTAGAATTTCATCAGTGAAATTTCCCTACTTTTGGTAAAAAACCACTTAAAATTTTTAAAAACACATGGAAAAATAGGTTCTAGAAGAAAAATATGAGGGAAAATGTTGTATGTGTTTCAGTAAGACCAGTGGCTTTGAAAAGAACCGAGCGAGCCTACAAAGAACGTAAGACGACTCTCGTTTTAAAAAATTAAGGGTGGGGGCTTTACCTTTTATGCGTTTGACACTGAAAATGTACCTTTTATATATATAGAATATATAGATTAAATATCTAGGGGGAAAACAGGACGAGGTAGATGTCTTACCTCAAAAGAAGCGTAGAGCGACTACTCCTGTGGCACATGGCCCCTTCCCCACCAAAAAGGGGAAATTTTTTAAAAGTCTCGCCGTGACCTCAATGAAAAAATTATAAACCCGAAATAACTATTTAAGTAATGAAAACCGCGTACCCCCAGAAAAGGGGTGTCCTAAAACAAACCTGTTACTTTTTAGTAAAGAATTAATATCTTTAATCTAATATCCAAAAAGGAGGTTTTATATGTAATGTCGACAGTCCGAAGCATATTCAGGGGTGAGAGGGTTGGAAATGTTTTTAAACTTTGGTGGGCTTTCATTTTAGCGCGTTTTTTCAAAAATTCCATTCAGAACATGATTTTATAACGATGGGATTTTTTGAAAGACTTTGGAATCTAGGGGGGGTTCCTAAATCTGAAAGATGGTTGGGAAAGAATGAAAAAATTGAATAATTTTTATCACTGTCGCGGGAAAAATTTCCACGAATTTTGACTCGCATACGGCTGCAGGGAGAGAGGGAGGGAAAGAAGAAGGAAGAAAAAAGGCGGAAAAAAAGGAAGAAAAACAAATGGCGCGAGGGGAAATAAAAAGTGAGAAAAAGGGGGAAATGAAGCAGGGGATGAGTCACCCGTGCAAAGAGAAAAAATTCTACTGACAGACATGCCGGAATTTTTAATAATAATTTTTCCCACTATCTCCCGAAAAAATGGGCAACACAACGCCCCCCAACAATCAATTTTTCCCAACAGTTAAAAACAAATACTAACACTTTCAAGCTTTTTTTACAGTTTAACCCTACAAAATCCTAAAAATTGTGCTTCCGGTGTTTTTTTTGGTCCCCCCTCCGAAATCCCGTCCTACAGGTCCCAAAACTTTTTTGGGGGGAAAGGGGGCTTTTTATTAATAAAACATGTTGGTTAGTAGGTTTAGGTTATTTTTTGGATTTGTTTGGTGGTAACATCTCGGAAGTGGGCATTTACCGATTCGAGGTGAAAATTTTTAAATAAGATATGTGTTTGAATGATTTTTTGGGACTTCTTTTGTCAAATCTTTTTTTTAAACGGGGTATGGGTATAGGGGCCCCCCCCTTCCCCCGCCCCGAATATGATACAAGAGTGAGGGTTAACCCCCCATGAGTGTGACCTAAAGAGCGAACGCCAGTTCTCGTCCCATAACGGGGCCCGCCAAATATTGCCGCACCCGGGTAAGGCCGTGCCCGTGGTCCCTAGAAGCTAATCTCGGGGGCGCGGACCGAACCCGGATCAGGCATCAAAGGGATACCCCGGGTACGTCTCTGTAGTATTGCGGGAGCATAGCGAAAACACGTCAAAAATTCATTTTCCCACATCCGCCCAAATGTATTTTTTTTTGGGGGGAAAATAAAAATTCCTAAGGCTCCCGCTGAAAATACGAGACTACCCCGGATACTTGATGCCTGATCCTAGTTGAGTTGCTTGCCAGATTTCTTTAGGCCACTGTGGCCGCGCCCTACCCGTGGTGCGGCAATCTTGGTGGGCCTTTTTTATGGCGAAACTGCGCGTTTGCTCTTTGGTCAGACACACACACTGAGGGGTTAACGCCCACTCTTTATCATATCTTGAAAGGGAATATGGCGGCAAGCATTTTTGTCCACCCTATTTTATCAATAACAAAATTATTGCACAAATCCTAAAAAACGTATTATTAATAAAAGAAAA
>JACEEZ010022418.1:0-32490 GCA_016584305.1 Chionoecetes opilio | reverse complement strand
TTGAGTCAAAAAGGAGCAATATACTGTACAAGACGAAGCTGTTCACCATTTATAAATCAACATTTTGAAGTATTATGCATTTTATGGCGTATTTCAAATTATCCTGGAGTGACAGATGACACTCTACCTTAATTTCCACGAATTTGAAGCCAGATATTGGGTTACTTTTCAACCTATTGCTGTATACAGTAGGCTATACATATACCCAATAATATAAATGTTCTGAACAATCCTTTCTTACTACACGTACCTTATTCCTTACTACACGTAATTCCTACACGTAAATTCCTTAATTACTACACGTAGTAGTACATACATCATTTGCTGTCAAACCTAGGTAAGGCTTCCCAGTGACTAATGTGTAGTGAATAAAGTCCATCTTATCTTTGAATTCAGCCATTCTTGATCGAATGTCGGCGTTATATTGTAAGAATCCATCTTGCATGCAGAGCTGTCAGGACCAAATATATCGCGTCGTCTGTTTGTTTACAAAACAAAGTTCTGCGCATGCGCTGGACCAACCGGCACGGCGGATCTTCTGTAACGTCACACCGGCTTGCCCAGCTAGCGCAAGTTACCGCAAGCCGTGGCAAGCGAAGGTCTGGGGTCGCTTATCACGGCTTAAAACGTGACGTCAGAGAAAAACAATAACATGGCAGAGACGCTTCGTTGAGTATCGTCGTAGAAATAATGAGTAATTACAGATAACAGGACGCAAGTAAACACATAGATGTACATCCATAAGCTCGGACTTACCTTAAGACCACGAAAAAGAATATACAATGTCAATGACATGAGAACTTTTAAAACGGATGAAATCATTTTTATGTCTTATCAACCTGACGCTAGTCTCTGTGACGTGTAGTAGTTTCTGTAGAATTTTGCTGATAATAGGGCACAAATTAGCATAAATTGTACATTTAGAAGCACGGGCTTAACTTTAGGACCACAATAATAGAGCTACAGTGGTGTGACATGAGAGGAGAACGTCAAGTCTGGTGAAATAACTTTCCCGAGTCTTGTGACGCTACCACCAGTCCGTATGACGTTGTTTCTCTCAAATTTTACTAATGGTAAAACTGCATAAGCACTGCTCCAAGCTTATCTGAATGATATTACATCAGCATATAGTACACTTACTGTACTTCATATCTGCAAAGGTTCCAGTATGCGGTCAGGCCTGTTTAAACCACATTCTTCGACAGGTATCTGGAATTGTCGCCGATAGGAATTATCGCCGAC
This sequence comes from Chionoecetes opilio, assembly GCA_016584305.1. NCBI lineage: Eukaryota > Metazoa > Arthropoda > Malacostraca > Decapoda > Majidae > Chionoecetes > Chionoecetes opilio. The sequence goes on along the minus strand of JACEEZ010022418.1, from coordinate 31,248 downwards.
GTCGGCGATTGTTCCTATTTTTCACATCGGCGAGTGTTCCTATTTTCGGCGACAGTTCCAGCTCTTGATCTTGATATTACAGCACCAAATATATACATTTAATCTACTTTTACCCTTGGTTCTGCATGAAAGTATATTAAATACCAGCAATAGCTTGAATAGTTAGGTTAGAATATGTGGTTAGGTTATGTTGGTCAGTTAACCAATGTCCAGGTTAGGTTAGTGAACGAGCGGGGGGTCTAGGGCGCAGCACCCCCCCCCCCCCCCCCAGTTAGGTCAGGTTACGTTACTAATGTCAAACTGCAAGTTTAGTGTTTTGGGACTAGCGAAAAATTATTGGATTACGTATAGTAACGAAATAGCTTCTATTCTTCCTTTTCATCTATCACTAGTGGAACTGTTGCCGAATATTTCCACTATTTCCTCGACAAAGTCTGAGGTGTCTGAAAAATGTTTTGTCCAAAGGCTAGCGTTCATAGAGAGGACAAGTGCTTGTGGGCCCGTCGGAACCCATGTATTTATGTTTGTAGTAGTAGTATATATTAGACAACATGTGATTGCAAACTCCAATCGTGTTGTTGCTGTCGTTGGTCACTGGTCAAAGTGTCTCGGGGTAGACCACGTTCCGTGTAATTCCAACCCTTTGTGTTCCGAGTGATTCCAACATACACACTCACACACGCACACAAAAGAGTGCTCACACACACTCACACACGCACGTCCATGAGTCTACTGAGTTTGTGAAATGCGGCAAGACGTTACCGCAGAGGTTTTCCTGTAATCGTATACTCCTAAAAGTGTTTTTTAGCCCAAAACCTCCTTCAAAATGATTCAATCGACATGGGACCAAGCCGCTTACCACCTACAATTATTTGCGATTTTTTGAGCCTACTCTCATCAATATTGAATTTACAGTTTCGGCTACCCAAAACAGACACACACATACACAGACACGCGGCTACTCCTATAGTATATTAGACAAGTGCTTGTGGGCCCTTAGGACCCAGGTATTGATGTTTGTAGTAGTATACGTATATCGTTGCTGGCGTTGGTCACTGGTCAAAGTGCCTCGGGGTAGACCACGTTCCATGTGATTCCAACCCTTTGTGTTCCGTGTGATTCTAACACACACACACACTCACACACGCACACAAACGTCGATGAGTCTACTGAGTTTGTGGAGTGCAGCACGACGTTACCGCAGAGTTTTTCCTGTAATCTAATACTCCTAAAGTGTGTTTAGCCCAAAACCCCAATTCAAAATTATTCAAGCGACATGGGACCAAGCCGCTTACCAACTACGATTTATTTGCGATTTTTTAGTCTACTCTCATCAAAATTGAATTTACAGTTTCGGCTACCCAAAACAGACAGACAGACAGACACACACACACACACGGCTACTTCTATAGTATATTAGTTAACAGGGGTAGTGAAAAATCTGAACTAAATCTAACCTACCCTAACCAGGCGTATTAACCTCCTACTATAAAAAAAAAAAGCGCTTGCCTTTGGCTTGATTTGGATATTTCAGGCACCTCAGACTTTGTAGAGACAGGCAGGTAATCACCTGTCGGGAGGATCATTACCCTAAGGGCCTAACTGAACCTAACATAACCTCCTAACGGGGAGGAAGGGGGTTCTGCCCCACTCGACCCCGGCGAGATTATTAACCTACCCGAACCTTAACCTAACCTCCTATACGACCTAATAGGGTTGGGGGCCTCTGGAAGGGGAGGGTGTGTCTGTATGCACTATTAGTAACTATACTACAATACTATATACTACTTCTACAATATAATTATATATATATATATATTATATATATTATATATACTATATATATATAATATATATATATATATATATATATATATATTATATATATATATATATATATATATATTATATATAATATATATATATATATATATATATATATTTATAAGTTTTGAAGGTTACGCGGAAATGGATTAATACTGAAACCAGATACAAGTGTTCCTCGCCCCGCTAAGTATTCACCGACCAGCCGCCGAGTTGTCCGCTTGCCTCGCCCTGCCGGGAGGATAATAATCTTAACCAAACATCCTAACGACACCCCGGCGAGATTTTAACCCAACCGAACCTTAACCTAACCTCCATAAGGGTTGGAGGGGGGAGGGGGTTCCAGACGGGGAGGGTGTGGCTGTATGCGCTATTAGACAACTATATCATTTCTTCAATATGTATCGAAGTTTTGAAGGTTACGCAGAAGTGGATTAATACTAAACCATATACTGAGCAAAAATTAATATAGAAAACGTAAGTGGTAACTGCGGTAGCGTCCGCGCAGTTCTCGTCCATTAAAACTAAAAAAAACCATTAATATGAAGGATATATGTTGTGATCCATTCACAATATCGTCAGTTATCGTAATTTATTGGACTTTCATTCGACGGTACAGTTTCGCCATTGTGGTTGTTTTGTTTACAAGTGATCAGCTGTGAGCGGGAGAGACCCGACCAGCCGGGGCGTTCTGGTGAGTCACGCAAGCGAGAATCAAGTCAAGTCTTATGGCAGCTTGTCACTAAAATTCTCCTTATGTTACTATTCATTTGCGACGGCTGATGTCGGGATTGGAAATACTGCAAATAATCAGACCTACAAGTAGAGGATGGTTATAACTACGTACCATGTAATGTATTAACAGAGCATAAATGCCCGTTCACATCTCCACGACTCGCGTCGGCGACCGGTCACAATTTGCAGTCATCCAGTCGGTGCCGACTGGATGATTCGATTATGAGGGGGGTTAAGCTTCAAAATCGGCGTGGTTGGCTCGGGTTTCCGTAGTTAGGCGACTATAGTCTATTTTTTTTAACGAGGCAAAAAATCCATTCTATTTTAATGTCTCATGCTTAGAATTTTGCCTATGTTTACCTGATAATATGGTTAACTATGATAAAATACAACTGAAATTAAGAAGAAGCGTAGTATTCCCTTCTCCTGGCATTAAATATCAGTCAGTAAGCAGCAAGGGGTCAGTATTTTTCACTTGTTAAAAAAAAATTGACTATAGTCCGCGATTGTCGGCCATAATCGTTGACTAAAACGAATTTAACCGCCAATATTGGGTTGCCGTTATGCGAATACAGTCGCCGACAGTCGCCGCATGACGGCAACCACGGTTGCCGTCATGCAGCGACTGTTCCCAGCCGTGCTGCGACTGACACCGGATATAGCAACCCTTCACTGACGTGTCGCGCGGTTAGCCGACGGTTTGCCGTAGTTAGGCGACTAATCGGCGACTAGTCTGCGATTGTCGGCGATAGTTGCAAACTATAGGGGTTTTTGAAAATTTAAAGATCAACTTTGAGATGGCGTCATGCGGCGAGATTTGCCGGCAGTTACAGCACGACGCAAACCCACGGTTGCCGTCATGCTGCAGCTATTCCCAGCCGTGCTGCGACTGACGCCTAGTGGTTGAGGATGTGAGCAGCACTCTGACCCATCCCTTACACCACTTTTCAACCTTCGCTTGTGTAGTGAACGACGCCACCAATGTCGGTCACACTGTTGTCCACACACTTGTCCACCTTGACGAGGCCACAAATACTAGTGCCTCCCTACGATTATTATTGAATACAATAACTACGACATGGTGATAACAATCGCCAAGGCACTAAAGACACTGCGGAAGCAGTATAGCGCTAAAGACACTGCTCTAAAGATACTGCTCTATTTATGGTGGATAATGATGACGACAATAATAATAATAATATAAATAAATATCCCAAAAATTTCGGCTTTTCCTCTCTCTCTCTCTCTCTCTCTCTTCTCTCTCTCTCTTCTCTTTTCTCTCTCTCTCTCTCTCTCTCTCTCTCTCTCTCTCTCTCTCTCTTCTCTCTCTCTCTCTCTCTCTCTCTCTCTCTCTCTCTCTCTCTATCTCTCTCTCTCTCTCTCTCTCTCTCTCTCTCTCTCTCTCTCTCTCTCTACTCTCTCTCTCTCTCTCTCTCTCCTCTCTCTCTCTCTCTCTCTCTCTCCTCTCTCTCTCTCTCTCTCCTCTTCTCTCTCTCTCTCTCTCTCTCCTCTCTCTCTCTCTCTCTCTCTCTCTCTCTCTCTCTCTCTCTCTCTCTCTCTTCTCTCTCTCTCTCTCTCTCTCTCTCTCTATCTCTCTCTCTCTCTCTCCTCTCTCTCTCTCCTCTCTCTCTCTCTCTCTCTCTCTCTCTCTCTCTCTCCGTCTTTCATTTAAAAACGCAAAAAATAACCCGTGGTCCAGTCGCAGACACGGCCCCGACTGGTCGCAGTTACGGCCCCGACTGGTCGGCGCCAGGTTCGGACCCTTCGACGAAGAGTCTCAGCACGGAGCCCGACTTTTTACGGTACATTTTTGCAGTCGCAGACCCGCACCGAGGTATAGAGAATGCACCCACACAGTCGGGGGACCACACCTCGCGCCCCTTCACGACTCCCACGGCCTGACGCCAAACCACATTGACGACGTTGCCAGCCACAGCCTGACACAGAAAGTCGTGACTGGTCTCCGTCGGAGTCGTGAAGATAGTGAACGTGCACCTTAATTAGAAAGCAGGAGTGACAACGGCGGTGTAGTCGGAATGGAATGAATCCATCTTCCAAGGCCGTCCACATGCTGAGGGGGATGATGAGCATCTGTTACGGGTGGCGCATTTGTTGGAAGGTGGCGACCAAAAGCTGCGACCACAGACTTTGTTCTCTGTCCCTCTTTGGTACCAGGACCTGAAGAAGCAAAGATTTACACTGTCATATTACGAAACAAAAGTACATGCATTGCACAACCGTAACCGGGCATAAAAAAAATACAAAATATACCTGCTAGAGGATCGGACAAACAGAACGAGAGGAGGGGGGAGAGGCGAGAGCCAGAACCAGGTAGTATGCTGGCCAGGTGTACGCTGCAGTTAGGAATAGAATTTGGGGGGCCATTTATTCCTCTTCGCTTTTTTCAATTTTCCATCACAGAACACTTTTTTACATTAAATTTCCATTTCCCATCTTCATGTGTACATGTAATATAGTTCAGGTCATTTGTAGTGTTTCACAATCTTATAGCTTTTTATATATGAAAGTAATCGTCCAGACCTATTTTTCGTGCATAAAATGATGAATGATCATTCAAAATACCTATCCACAAAAAATAAGAATTTCCATGCCTTATTTTCCTAAAAAACATGACTTTTTAGAAAGCCGGGAAAAAACTACAGCCCAATCCAGCCGTGGCGGGAAACAGCTGGTGACGGCCACATGAGTAAGCCTCAGCCCTGTGCCTGGACCATACAAATACACGGAGTACTTGGAAAAATATATAGTACGTAGTTGAGAATTTTGGATGTTTCTTATATTTTTTTTTTGTAATGGCATAAACTTGAATTCCTGTATGGGTGCAGCAAGAAAGCTGTGCCTTCAGAGAGCTTAGCACCCATTTCCCGACCTATTTGGCCATGATATGTGTGTGCGGCCGCTAGGAGTGGCGGTGAAAGGATCGCGCGAAGAACAGTGTTTCACAGCCGCGCTCCTCTCACCGCCATGCCAGGCGCAGCACACACATATAATGGTCAAATAGGGCGGAAAATGGGTGGTAAGCTCTCTGGAAAAGCAAACAGATTTCTGGCTGACACCATAATGGATACAAAATATGCCATATCGCAAAAAAAAAAAATCAGAAACACCAAAAAAAAATTTTTCTTCAATACTCATATTTTTTTCTGAGTCTCCGTGTATCTGTATCAGGCAGGGCGGAGGCTTACTCATTGACGTCGCCGAGCCGTGGTGGCGTCGTTCTGCTAGTCACAGTTGTGTTTTGAGAGCTCAGATTTTTACAGATTTGATGCGGATCATTTTAAAAACGGGTGACTGGATGCAAAAAAGTGACAACATATTGATATACTCGATCATGGCTATATTTAGACTGCAATAAATCAGAAGTGAAATGGTCTGGACGTATTACTTTAAAAGTTTTGTAATCATCAACAAAGTGAATATTATAACTATTTATTTCCTCCGTCATGTCATCTACGTAAATCGTGAACATACTGGTGCCAAACAAAACGTGTGTGTGAATAGATGACTGTAAGAGGGAAAAAATGTGGCACTCTATTCCTTACTGGATTCATGGACAAAGCCCTCAGTCTGCCACTCCCGACTTGCTGACATTAGAAAAAAACCAGGCTCTTGTTCAACCAAACCTGATCAATGCTAAAACCCTTCACGGCAAGCAAGGGTTGGTAGACCAATTCAGAAGATGGTTTTCTCAGAAAAATGTTGAAAGAGACGAAGAACATAAGAAAATAAGGAAGCTAAGAGGCCGTGAGACCTAATGAGGAGTCCTGTAAAATATATGGTGAAGGCAGCGGCAGCTGATCATGAAGATGCTGCCGCTGATCCAGCTGTGCTAACAAAAAAAAGTGATTGGAAGAGAAGGGCTATAATTAGAAACAGGTTTAATTACAGATGAAACTGCATATTTTGGAAGACAATGCAAAGATGGGCATCGCAATTTTTTCTCCAATTACGCTATCGCAATTCAGCAATCTCGACCTGCCACCAGTCCGCAATCGCAAGTCCGCAATTATTTGTCAGAATAGCCCTTTCGCAAGTAGGATACACGGAAGTGATATCCTGCTGCTGAGTGCCCCCTTTTTTTTTTCCTTTTTTTTTTAAGTGCCTATGCGCGTGTAGGCAGTAGTGACCCAGGGCATCGGATGTAGGCTCTGAGGTTCCACTGAGGGCTCTGTGGTTGGTCCTCGCCTGTGGTGGAGCAAGGCAGGAATCTTTATAGTGACGCCTGTGATTAAGGCTCATGCCGACCCCCGTGTCCTCCGATGCACCTCGCAATCGAAGGTAGAGTTGATGGGCAGGGCATGTGGGTGTTCTTAGCCACTCGACGGTGCAGAAAAAGGTTTTGGGTTTATTCGGGGATCGAACTCTGGTCACCGAGAACGCCAGTCGGAGATGCTAAACCAACTCCGCTACCGCCTCCCCGCAACTCCTCGTAGGATGGACAAGCCAGTCCTACGGGCCGAACGCCAGCAGCACGAACACCCTCACTCTTTTTTTTTCCAAAACCATCTCTCTGCGGGCTCAAAGCTAGCCGTTGTTCCTCCCCGTGGAGTGCCGGATAAAAAAATATTTAAAAAAACTAATAATAATCGCAATCCACAATTCCCAATCCGGGCAAAATAATTTTTGACACCTACAATTAAAACAAAAAATGGCTCTAGACTCTTTATTAGTGTTTCTTTGTCTCTTTTAGTGTTTCTTTACTCTACACTTCACAGGCTACTGGATAGTTAATCACTAATCTTAGGTAATCTACTAATTTTCCTCCTCCTCTACTTTCTTCTGGTTTAGCATATGGAGGTGCCCTTCAAGAACACAAGCTTCTCAAAGTTGTTGGCTGTCAGCAGCTGGACCTCTGCGGTCTCAGGGATGTCAGACCCCATGATGAACAGCCCCCACAGCCCGCGGAGGAGGGCACAGGGGTGTTGTATTGATGAAACATGGTACACCCAGGCAGACTTGGCAGTGTCGTCTCCCCCATATTTGGCGGAACTTATATCCAATTATTGCGATTAGTTTCAAAATCGTTGTGCGGTCAGCAACCCGTAATCCGCAATTTTTAAAGGCATCCTGCAATTGCGCAATTCCGCACCCGAATTACCCATCTGCAAGTTGCGAATTGCGGAATTGAGGACTAAAATTGTGGAAATGCTCCACTCTGGGAAAATGACAAACCGGACCTACATTAAGTATGCAAAGAGAAAACGCATCAGGGTTTAAAACTGCAAAAAGGATCGGTTTACTCTAGGATGTGTGGCAACGCCGCAGGCCATGATCAAGGCCTGCGTGATTATACCGGGCGAAAATCCCTCGAGCTTGAAAAACAGAACAAAATTGTCTCTCCCTGTCTACTGGAATGTTTAATAGCAGGCGTAGGATGACAAACCTCTGTTCCAGTGATTGGTTTCACAAAGTTTTATCCATGAGGCAAAGCGGTACCGGTGATCAGGAATAAAATTTAAAGGTTGCTTATGATAAAATAATGCCCCCCGGTCAACAAGAGGCAACAGTATTTAGAAACTGAAGGATTGGAACACATTGTACCTGACTCCAAATACCACTTCCTTAGCAACCTATGGATCAAGGTGTATTCAGCATTTAAAACCTTGTAACACCGGCGGAGCATGCAGAAAATTGTGAAGTCCTGGAGCCCAGACGACACTGAGTTTAGTCTTGCTACCTACTGGCAAATTTTAACAGTGCAGACGTTATCAGGTGCCAAGTCAAGCAATCAATGATGAAACAGGAAACTGTCAATGCTTGACTAGGAACAATTTATGGCCAGAGTGTGTGAATGATCCACAAGGATTCTCACCACAGATATTACCAATAAGACGCCTAATCGGCGAGGACGGAGTGAGCCCGTAGAAACCGCCGCCACGTGCGCACGTGCGCGTCCGGAGTTTGACCTGTGTGACATTGCTAGGTGTGTGGTTCAAACCACACACCAAGTTTCAACTTAGTCGGTACAGCCGTTCTCAGCTATAGCAGATCACGTTGTTCTGATACCCATCACGCAGCCACGCCCGGCACGCGCCAAGCGCCATGCTGACCCCTCACGTGAGACAAAACATGTCAAGGAAAAAAGGATTGATATCAGATGCGAGACCGCTTGTCACTCGGAAGCGGGATTCCAAATGATATAAAGCTCTGAAAAGTGTAACGTGGGCCAGGCCGGGTCGGCCCGCTTAAGTGAGAAAAATCCGTATCCACAGAGACTCACGAGCGGCTTTGACGCTCACTGTAAAAACAGCTATTGTTGTTGAATACTGAAACTACAACATGTTGGTGGGGGAAGGTTTTGAAGTATCTCATGCAGATAAAGTGAGAGTTAGTCACGTCAACTAAAGCTGTCCAACTGAGCAGGAAATTGATGAAATCACAAAAGCCTGCTAGGTGAAGAAAGAGGGGATCCAGAAGAAGGCGAAAGTTCTGCCGTTGAAGAGGAGAGTGACTTTCGCTGAAACGTCCTGCAGGCCTGATGTGTACAATGGGGTCTTACAGAGCAATGACAGTGGTTGGTTGGGATCTGGCAAGCTCGCCAGGATTTGTCGTGATTAAAAGCTGTCTGGGTCAGATATAATCATGACAGATACTGGAATTAGAGACAAAAAAACAGGGGATCCAGTGCAAAGAGTGCGACTACCAGGGAAAACTACAGGATGGTTATGCAGGAGCTGCGCAGAGGAGGAGCGTAAGGCGCTTTACATGTAAGAGTGTAATGATAAGGTAACTGAGGAAAGATAAAGGGGCTGGAAAGTGGACAAATGCTGAGGGGCACCACAAATCCAATGCGAGAGGAGGATGTAGAAAACCTATCAGAGTACTACAGTGAAAATAATAAGAAGATTTGGAATATGACTCTGATGCAACCCTCAAGTGAGAACAAATCCTGAAGGAGATGAGGTGTAACCATGAGGAAACTATGAAGTATAGGAAAGGAGCTACATGCATCCAGGAGGACTAATGAAGTAGTGATGAAGAAAATGAATGAAATGCAAGAACAGTGAAGAATGGAGGAGAATAGGCGGAACGACCAGGGAAGTCTTGGAGGACTGAGCTGGCAATATAGAAGATGATGCAGAGACAGAAGGAAAAACTGGATGAGATGGATGAGGAGTTGGTGAGAAGTGACTGAGAGAATGAATGAGAAACTTGGAGGAAAGGGAAGAATAAAGAAAGGAGGAGGAAAAATGTCATGATGTTTAACGACGAGGAAAGTGAGAAAGGAGGATGTAAAAAGAAAGGGAGAAAGATGATTAAAGAGCTGTGTGAGTTATGTGTCAAGGAGGCACTTGAGGTGGAAGGAGTGGAAAATGGTGAAAGTGTATCGAAAGGGAACGAAAGTGAGAGGGAGAGAAAAAACCCATGGTGCATGTCTTGATTGATGTGTATGTTAAGTGGGACATCATAAAAAGAGGGCAGAGAGCTGAGAAATGCACGGAGGATAGGATAAATAAGATCAGACTTGCAGTAAACAAAATACTAGGCGAGAAAGAGAGGAAGATGCATACTAAGGAAAAAACTGCAGGAGAAACCGAAGAAGAGGGTGGTAGGTGATAATAACGGGAAGGTAAGATCGTCAGGGTAACGGAGGGAAGGGATGTAGAATGAGAGTAGGAGTGAGGAAGACTAGGGAAGGAGGAGAGAAGTGTAATAATAAAAATAATAAATGTGCAAGGTTAACAAAAATTAAAGTGATGAAATAGAAAGAAACTCCTAATGATAACAGCATTCGTATGTAACTGAACTCAGAGAAAGTAAGGGATGTAAATTTTGGTAAGGAGGAGGAGTTATACGGGCGAATACTTAAACATGGACTACGGGTAACCTAAGGACTCACCGTGGCTTTTAGACAGGCATTGCCGTTCTTTAAACTGTTTTCCGGGGGGGAGTTAAGAGTTAGTCTTCAGTTGGTCTAAGAGTAAAGGGAAAATAGATTTGGAAATGTTATAACACCAGGGACCCTGTCCAACACTTTAGTCTAATGATATTTATGAATTAATATGCAAATGCCAATGCCAATGCTAAGACAAATTAACGGTATTGCCAATATTCTGTTGGGCAAAATATTGAGTGTTATACATGCCTCTACTGCAGATTATGAGCTTCTGAAATATTTTTTAGAAGACCGTCGTTGGCCCAGAAATCCTGGTTTGTTTACCTCTCCTAGCCCGCCCAGTCCAGGCTATCAGCAGCTGAAGACATCACTGATACAGCATATACAGCAGCACTTGCATTTACTTATGGGAACAGAGAGGACATTTATTTTTTTTTGGTCATATAGTTAGTTACGCTAACAGCGGTTCCTTAAAAACTCCCTTTAGCCGTCTACGGGGAGGGCACGGGCAGAAGTCTCCCATTCCACATCTATCCACCTCATTCTCACATCCCACTGTCTTCACTCATGCATGGATCTATCTATCTCCTCTCGCACATACTCCAACCTATCCTCCATTTAACAAGGGGTCATCCCTTCACACTCAACAACTCTATCGCTTTATGATAGCTCTCGTCTGACCGCATCTCTCGTCCCCGTCGGCGAGAGTTCCAACTTCGCGTCGCCGAGTGTTCCTATTTTCTACGACTTAATATATATATATATATATTAGGGGCCGCCGTATAACACAAAAAAAAAAACGTTCTCAATTTGGGCATGCCAATTACTATGAAAATGGAATTCTAAGGACGATGTTTATCCTGTTCCATTTTTGCATCTTGAGGCAATTCTACTTATGCAAATCGCACTTTTATATTGCACCCTTATCGAATATGTCAATGAGTACGCCGTGTCCGGTTGGTCCTGTTATATGCATCATGCACCAATGAGAGTCCAAAATCTGTGAACCAACACAGAGCAGCGACCTCAGTGACGCGGCCTTATCTAGCCAATCATCATGCTTCAGCTGTCAGGGAGCCGATAATAAATTTTAAAGACAGACTTCAAAGGCCGCTGTTAGGCTAATCGGCCTATTCGAGAATCGTCCCGCGGCGCTTTATTTAACCTAATAACTCTACAACAACTTAAACACAAAACCTATCATAAACCGTACACTAACCTAACCAGACCTAAACATAACTTAACCTAAACACTATGTTGCCGGATGTTGAGCTAAGAGGCTGATTCTCCGAAATAGGCCGATTTAGATCATATCGCCAGAATGTTACGATAATACATAGCTGACACATTAGACTTTCAGCGTAATATCTCACCACATGATTACTACAGAAGTACGTACCCAGGGTATACCTTGATGCGCGATCATATGGTCGAGTCTCGCGTGCCCGAAAATGTATCTATGACCACTGCTGGCCAGCGGCCGTTACGTATGCCGTATCCGTGCCTGGCGGTACTCTTTATAGTGGACCAAGAACTGCGCGTTCGCTCTTGAGGTCAGACAAACACACGGGGGGCTAACGCCTCACTGTGACACACGTGACACTTGTGTGCAAGGCTAGTATAACTTGATAAATACTTGCTTGTGTGTATACGTGCGTGTGTACTAGTACGTCGACATTTGATACCACCACCACACACCGCATCATATAGCTGCCAAACGTGTATGATGAATGGTACGTGATTGCAAGAAGTCGACGATCCATATATTTAATATATAGGTTTGCCCTGATATGAATTTATTACAAGTACTATAGGTATGTTATGTTAAATATGATATCTATGGAGGTCAATGAAGCAAGAAACAGTCACATTATCAAATCAGGCAAGCATGAAAATGGCTCTATAATACACAATAACATAAGTATAGTGATCAACTTGTAATTTATTTGTTTGTTGACGTCTAGCCGCTTCAAATTTCACTTCCCTTAGGGAGTTAAGGGTTGCTCCGACCACCCTTAGCCTCGCGGTCCCTAGCAAGTGAAAAAATGGTTGGAGCATCTCCCTTAAAGGCGCTACGAGGTAAAGTCCCTGAGGGGAGTACTTACGGGCCCGTTAACCTCTTTCGAGCATCTCTGCCCTGAGCCGTCACTGGGTTAAACATTATCGGGATAATTTAATACCCGACATAATTATAGATAACCTAATATTCATACTATATTTTATCAATACTTGAATTAGGAATGTGTCGGGTAACCATGGTTAACAAATGTTAATGTATAAATATTACTTATTTATGGCACATGGAAGACCACGTTGGCACTCACGTTACATTAAGCCTGAGCCATCAATAATTTGAAATGCTATCAACGTAATTTAAATTATACGTTAAATATAACAAAAACAATTAATCCAGCCTAACTTATTACTACTTAAAACTAACTAAATATAACCTGATGTCTGGCACATTCCCCTTTAAGCATTAAATCAATCCAATCAATATATCACGAAATTATTATAACCTAAAACCCCCGAGAGTGCGTCGTAGGGTGGGCAAGGCGGACGTGGCCCCCGCGCGTATGCTACCAATGATTGATGGATAACTTATTACTACTTACAACAATACTAATAATAGGAAATATTTTGTTAAAAAACCCTCGTTACCAACCATGAATGTATTGATACCTTACGAAGTACGTCCAGACCATTTAATCATTCCTGATTTTAATGCAGTCAAATATAGCCATTATCGAGTATATAAACAATATGGCTGTCATTTTTGCATTCAGTCACTCGTTTTAAATGTATCCGCATTTCAAAATCTAAATTCCACGAGCTTCCAAAACGCTCTGGCGACAAGCAGACGAAGGACCACGGCTCAGTGACGTGACTTAGGCAGCCTCCCAGGCGGGCCTGATACAAATACACGCTAGACTCAGAAAACAATAGTACGTGAAGAATTTTGGGTGTTCCTGATATATATTTTTTGACCAATTATGGCATATACGTACTGGCATCCTGTAGGGGTGCAGCAAGGAAAGCTGTTCCTTTCCCGAGAGCGTAGACTCATTTCCAAGCTATCGGCGAAGATATATGTGTGCAGACGTGGAGCGGTGAGGAGTAGCGGGCGGGTGTGTCAGATTGTCCAAGCTGAGAGAGACAATCTGACACCCGCAAGCTACTCCCCGATGGCTCCACCACGTCTGCCACATAATCCTTCGCTGTATAGCTTGGAAATGAGTGCTAAGCTCTATCGGGAAAGGCACAGCTTTCTTGCTGCCACCCTACAGGATGCAAGATATGCCAAATTGCAAAAAAATATATATCAGAAACACCCAAAAATTCTTCAATACTATATGTTTCCGACATCTACGTGTATTTGTATCAGGGCCGGACCTGGGAGCGCTGCCTAATGTCACGTCACCAGCAAGTTTCCGCCCTGGCTGGAATGTGCTGTTGTTTTCCCCGCGCTTTTTTTTTACAGACAAGGCCATGTTTTTAGGGAAATAAGGCGTGGAGAATATTTGTGTTGATTAGGTATTTTGAAAGAACATTACACATATATGCCAAAGAAAATTGGGTCTGGACGACCGATTATTTTTAAACAAAAACTGAAGCACTACTACTGCTAACATTACTCCTTCCCCTTTTGATTTGTTTCCAGGTTTGGGGCTCTCGGCCTTCACTCTGTCAACATATTTTAGAAAAAATTGTATAATTTGGTTCTCTAGAATTGCTTTTTACTCCTTCTGTTTTCCTTTATCAAATTGAGTATGCTCCTCACACTCTTTCCGCTAACGAGCACTTTTTTGCGTTATATGTATGCATTTGGACATTTGCACACGAGGGTTTGGAGGTTCAGCTTCATTGCCACGTTGGCTTCTTCCTGTGGCCTCTCCCACTTTGTTTACCCTGTGGCACTCCCACTTCCGGTGGCTCGCCCACTCCCTGTGCACTACCATCCATGTCGGCCCCACTCCCTGTGGCTCTCCCACTCCCTGTGGCACTCCCACTCGGCATGTGGCACTCCCACCCCTGTGGCACTCCCATCCCGTAGTGGCTCTCCACTCCCTGTGGCACTCCCCACTCCTGGGGCACTCACACTCCGTGGCACTCCCACTCACTGTGCACTCCACTCCACTGTGGCACTCCCACTCCCTGGGCACTCCCACTCCCTGTTGGCCTCCCACTCCCTGTGGCCTCCCACTCCTGTGGCACTCCCACTCCCTGTGGACACTCCCACTCCTGTGGCACTCCCACTTCCCGTGGCACTCACTACCGTGGCTCTCCCAATCCCTGGGCTCTCCCACTCCCTGTGCCACTCACACTCCTGGTGGCACTCCCACTCCCTGTTGCCACTCCCACTCCCTGTGGCACTCCCACTCCTGTGGCTCTCCCACTCCCTGTAGGATCTCCCGACTCCCTGTGCTCGCCCACTACCTAGGCTCTCCACTCCATTGCTCTCCCACTCCCCTGTGGACACTCCCATCCCTGTGGCCCTCCCACTCCCTGTGGCACTCCCACCCCTGTGGGCCTCTCCCACTCCCTGTGGCTCTCACACTCCCTTGTGCACTCCCACTCCTGTGGCATCCACTCCCTGTGGCACTCCCACTCCTGTGGCACTCCCACTCCCTGTGGCTCTCTCACTCCCTGTGGCAATCCCACTCCCTGTGGCTCTCCACTCCCTGTGGCCCTCCCACTCCCTGTGGCACATCCCATCCCAGTAGCCACGTCTGTGTGGGAGGTCCACTTTAACCTTGCCTGAGAAAACTGTGTTTTGATCATAACGTCTAAGATGGCAGGGAGACGATGTCCCAGGGGACACCTTCTGGAGAGAAGGAAGCCCACTCACGTTTCAGGGGCTGCCCCCCCCCCCCTGTTTTCTCGTGGGTGGTTATAGGAGAGATGATTGGAGAGAATGACATTGGGTCCGGCCACAGCAGCTGAAGAGAGGAGGTCTATTTCAGTGCAACAATTCGAGAAGTCAACAGGTTGCAGGTTAAATATTGGTATGAAGATATACGTATAATGATGAGATTGCATGGAAAGAATCCAGGAACCAGTTAAAAGTCATGGTGCCCAAGAAATGTATTGGACGTTTTATAAACGAAGTGGGCGACCTCTTCAGTGTGGAGAAAACAAAAAGTCACCAGTATGTAACGGCGTGATGAGGTACAGGAATGTGTGGCAAAATCCTGGGTCATTATTCTGTCGTGGAACATTGATATAAAACCCAAATGATGACCTAGTATATAATGTAGTATATAAAGTATGTATTCATTTTTATGCTACATAATCACTACATTATTTCCCAACCTTCATGCACCTCATCACTCGTTAAACATGTTACACGTGCTTTTCCCACACTGAAAGAGGCCGCCCACTGTCGTGTATATATGCTTATATAAACAGTCAGGTTTCAAACACTGATATGAAGGGTAAACATAAATGCACGGGTAAATATTTTGTAACGCAATGCAAAATATTGCAATCCTCACAGGATATATATAACGTTTTTATCCCAAACACTATAACATTACATAGGTGAAGGATATTTTCCCCGAAATTTATGATGATAAAACTGGTACATAGTAGTATATAGTTAGTGCTTATGGTAGATATATACTACAAAAAAATCTTCAATGCATTCTCTCAGTTCAAATCATTGGACTGTATGACTGAACAACAACATGCTTTTTAACAAAGAAGCTACAAATATATTCTATAACTCTTACATACCTTTCTAACTCCACTGTCCTAAACCATGTTTTGGAGCAATGCATGACTCCCCCCTGTAATTTTCCGCAGCTCAATGAAGATGCTTTCGGGATGGCTGCCGCTCCAGTTCTTCTAGAGTTGTCAATAATTTTCTGAAAGGCACGAAGCAAGGTTGTTCCATTGTTTTGGCATTGTACCATGTGAGATCCTTCTGACTGAAGCTGAAATTAGATATGTTGATATTTTTCCATTGCAAACACTACTGTAAAAAAAAGTAAGTAATAATGAAATGAAATGGAAACAAATAGTGTGTAAAGGTGCTTAAAACAAAAATTTGCAAAAGTAAAAATGTATTAGAGGTGAGGAAAAAAAATTATTTAAGAGTCAACGAATGAGCAATGTGACTGGGGTTACAAACCACTAGCAAGACATAACACTTAAACACAAACTTGTAATTTAAAAAGCTTGGAAAAGCAATTTTTTCAAAATTAACAAAACTATAACTCGTCTTGTCATCGGACATATTTCTGATGCTATATATTCATGTTGAATACTGGTCGCAGAGACTAAATTACTTCAACTAGAGAAGAACCCTATTTACAACCACCTCGCAACATGAATTTTTATAGCTAATTGAAATGCACCATGTATTGTTGTCAGTCACTCCTTCTACACGTTTGTTCAACATTCAAGCACTGCACACCTCAAGCTGAGTCCCTCACGTAGATAACACTAAAGTCGCCAGTACAACGCTTTATTTTTCTATTACAGAACTTGTGGTGGCGTATACTTACATTGCTACAGCCATGATTTTCAGGAAAGTTAAGGAAAGGGCTTCTGGAGTGTGTTCATTTTGGTCTTCATCGTGTCATATTATGGTATAAATGAACAAATTACCAAAATAAACACCAGGTGGCGACGTTGGTAACGGAGCTTACACTAAGGTCGCCCATCTAGTGTTTATGTTTGAGTGTCCTCCCGCGTCGTCGTCGTCCCCAGAAAAACGAGTAGGAAATATGGAAGCGTATTATACTCGCAGATAAAAAACAACAAACAAACGCTGAAACAGCGGTAGATTATAGTCATGATATAAAACTTACTGTAGCATATCATGGTATAAAATCAGTAGTGATGCTTATAATTCGTACTATAGGCCCCTGGCGACATTACTGCACCATGACGACTATTGTGTTATCTACGGTAAGCGACGCGGGTGCACGCATGCATAACTTAGCAAATAGTTTGGCCCATGCACGTTTATCTATTCTAACAACTAATTAAAAAGTAAACTAAAATATGTAGGTTAAATACATGTCAAGTACACTTAAAGGTAATAATTAATATAAAAATATACTTTCCAATTGACCCGGTGGTGTAGGGGACGGGGTTTGAATCTCGGCTGGCGTTGACAATCTGGGAATTGTATCTTTTACGCTGTAGCAAACTATTCAACTAGCAGAAAATAGCCCCGGGACGAAAAGCTAGGAATTTGATCTTCGGGCCCAGCAATTATGCATTCGTAGTTTGTTGTGGACCTGCTGGAGTGGAAGGCCAGAGTCCTGCCCTCGGTGTGTGATGGTTGTGTGTGTGTGTGTGTGTGGGTGTGGGGTGTGGGTGTTGGTGTGTGTCGTGTGTGTGTGTGTGGTGTGTGTGTGTGTGAACCATGCTAAAAAAGTCAGATAATGGCTTCACCACACCACACCACAACCTAGTGGCAAATCAACGATGGAAAAAAAATCCTCCTAGCAAGCCTAAGGCAAATGATCATAAAAATTGCATGTTGCTAGTCTTGTGGGTATGGGGGAGGGAAAAGCTCGCCAAGGCTTTCCCACCCGCCACCCGGCGGTCTTATTTGTTTTCATTTCTGTCAATGTTTATGGGAAGGAAAAAGCTGCCAAAGGCTTTCCCAATCGCCACCCGGCGGTCTAGTTGTTTGTTCATTTCTGTCAATGTTTACAACACACACAATGGGAGTCCCATAACGGACTAACAATAACACGAACAGCCTCATAGAGGCACCACACCCATGGCCCTTATCAATAACTAGTTCGTCCAGTCAGTTGTTAACAATACATCCAACATGTAATGGACCAAAATCGTATATTTGATACCAACCATCCAGCATTGACTCGTACTCCAACAGCTCGTCCAGGGCATCAAGGATACTCGTCAGGTGGGACGCCGTCGGTTAGGCCAACTGTGTGTGCGATTCTGTAGTTGTAGAAGTTTTTGTTTGTCGTATGAATCTCAACACATTAACTTCCTTGCCACAATAATTATTAAAAGGCTGGAAACCATTATCTCAAAAGGGAAAAAAGTGGCTAAATAAATCCTAAATAGATTATACACAGCAAATTGGAGTGTGACACAGCCCATAAGGACATGAAGTCTGTTACCACATCGACAAATTGCTTGTATTATCAACGACCCTGATGTATTAAACAGTAGTAGTTAGCCGATATGTTAATGCATGACGATACCATGGTGGAGAAAATGGAAATACATGAAACTGTTGAGGCTATAAGAGGCGCGGCAGCGCAGAAGGGTACTATGCAACAAAATAAATATTCGTCGAAAACGCAAGTATAAGATTGGAAAGTTTGTGAATGATACGTTGTGAAGTTAGAATGGAAGTGTTGTATATCAAATAAACGCTGAGAGAACTCCAGCTTTCATTTGATGTTGAAGAAAATCTAATCAACAATTATTATTCGTACGATTTTTTTCTTTCTATTCACCCATCCATGCGTAGACAGCTGAGTCTTGACTTCACTTTTCTTTCCCCGCCCCTGCTCCCTCCCCTCAACCATCCCAACCCACCTCCAGCACTTATACTCGTACTCACAGATCGTCCAGGTCATCGGGGTCATCGTCTAGGTGGGAACGTCTAGGTTAGGCCAACTGTGTGGCGTCGAAGATGTAGTGTAGGTTTGTTGTTGACAGGCATGGAGTGGGAGGGGTACTGAAGATCACGCATGTTTTCTTTTAAGGGCTAAGGGGCGGCTGTAGTGCGTTGGGAGGCGGGGGGCGAGAGGTCAACACCTTTACGGGGACACAGGCTGCACCGTCCCTTCTGCAGTCTTGACCTCGGTGATGTTCTCGCCGTCAGGCCTCGTAGTCTGAATTCATAGCGTAGCCTCACGGAACGCCAAACGCAGGAGGAATTTCACTGGCACTATTGTCACTGCTGAATAATCCATGATAATGGCGAAGTAATGCGTAAATCCAGAGAAAAGCACTACGTTGCTTTCCTGCGTTGGGAGGGAAGGGAGGGAGGGAAGGAAAGGCGGCAAGTGTGGCGATCCGACGCTCTCATTGGCTCAAGCTCTGACGTCACGGAGTGCGTCTGGCTCCCATGAGCTGTTGAGCCGCGTGTGGAGTTAGTTCCCTTCTGCCACGCGCTCCCTGCCTTCACGTGTTCCAAGTAATCGAAGCAGAAAATCATTTGTAACAATAGGACTTTCAACTTATGGAAAGTCGGAAGAAGGATGCTAACTCCAACATCCTGTAGAGCGGAATCTGACTTGTCGATGTAAAATAATTCATTTTTGGGCGCGGTGGCGGACAGTACCCTTCTGCCGCGGCGCGCGGCATAGAGAAGTACTCATCATAATAAAATCCTTTGGGGTAAGGGAGTACGTATCATGTAATAATAGTAACCGCACCTATACTTACATGATACGTACTCCTGACCCCAAAAAAATAAAAAACAAAAAAAACAAAAAAAAAAAAAAATAAAAAAAAAAAAAAAAAAAAAAAAAAGGAATTTTATTGATGAAAAGTTCATGGCAAAAAATTTAAACTTGAAATGGCAACCTTTGTATCAAGTGTTTTGAAATATTATCCACACTGTTTTTTTCTTGTGACCTTTATCTTGTGAAAGGAATAATTTTCTGCACAAATTTAAACAATTCTGCCCACAACAACAGAGATCCATACTGGTTGTCATTGGTTGTGGCCAGATGATGAAGGTAAATTTTGTGAACTTTCATCTGACTAGGAGACAAATATAACAAATAAATTTGCATAAATTGGACTTTAGGAAGGATTCAAGGATTTGTAGGAAAAAAAAACAACAAAACACAACAAAAAAAACCAAAAAACAAATAACCATTCCAGTATCGTACAAAACCGAGATATCATGCAGAAAAAACAAAGCCTTCAGACGTCCACAAATATTTGGACTATCTATTATTCATACTGACAGGCATACATATAATTTAAAGAAAAAATAAAATACAAGGGAGGGGAATTACTGTTGTCATGGTTGCGATGATTGTTACTAAAACAAATAAATGCAATTGTTTTAAGTTAGAAAAGATTTTAAATTAAATAATTAAAGAAGTGGATAGGAGGAAAAAGATGATAAATGTTACTGGTATTATACTAAATGCTCGTTACCATGCTAGAACATAGCAATTATAGAGTAAGGTACATATATTACGAAAGCAAACCATGCTTAGGTTTATACTCTATGTGTCTATACACCTTAGTGCACTACTATCTGGGAAACCGACTCCAATACCATCTGTTATCTTAAACGCTGGAGGCTTCCACTGGCGCATTCATTACTCCCTTTTTAAAGTAATAAGGATCCTTACCATCCATCCTCATCCCTCACCCTCACTGACAGCAAACTCGACAACCACCGTAACTCCGGGTTGCGTTGCGATTGTAGCAAATCATTTGACTCAAAACTCTGCGTTGAATGACTTCCTCCTCCCTAAGCCAAACCAAAAATGAGTCTGCCACAGACACATATAGTCAAATCACTTCCGTCAACTTCATTAGTTCCACATCACCAGCAGCAACTCACATCCCAACACGAATTGACCTGTCCTTCCCGCCTCTTATGAATCAGTGGCCATTCCCAGACATTGCCTCAAATTAATTGCACCACGGGAAAACAGTGTAGGTTCAAATTTATCCGCGTACCCCATCGCGCTCTTAGTTTCAGAAAAGACGGTTCCCAGTTAACAGCGGCAACAAGGACCTTCTCTCAGCAAGGTCCATTCACTAATAAACAACTGAACTACAGGACTGGCAAAACTACCAACCCAACAACAAACCGTACCTTCACAATACTAGTAGCAAGCTGAACAGTTACTAAAGGCACGGCATATCTCCACAAATACCTTTAATAAGCACACTGTCATCAGAGGGCCACCACGTCAACAATGTCCTTCAACAACAGAGACAAAGGGCACCGGTGTCTCGCGGACAGTTAAAGGAAACTTCCTCTTCCAGCAACAGAAGACACTGCCGCCGTTTGATAGAAAAGGCTCAACATTCCTAACAAAAGAGTTGTCTGTAATAGAGCCATTAATCTTCACTTTATCTCACACACCAATGGGAGTCTTACTGGAAAACAGAAACAGAAATTAATCTTCTCTGGTGGCGACTCTACAACTGAAACCAGTGGAAAACAGGCTTCACCTGGTAAACCACCGTATTGTCACCTTATTATTAAAGCAAAATCTTCTACATGCCCCAGTTCTATTTCCACAAAATTAGCACACTTAGGTGCGAGTGGGTGAATCATCTTTACAAGCAAATGACTTTGACTGAGGCCACATTAGCAAAGGACAGAAGCATTGTTCCTATGACATAATCTGAGGTTATACCACGGTCTCCTTCTACGTCCCAACAAAGCGACAGACTTGGTTCGTCAAATGGACCCTTTATGAGTTAGTGTATACTTATCTGCTATACTGCGGCTCAGGCAACGTACTGACACCCCTCTTCTGGAGGTTACTGCGGAAACATCCCTTGACACACTGAGCTTAAAGTTTCCAAACAATATCAGTTCCCATAATCCCTCAAAATGATAAACCATCTGTGCATGAAACACGTTCAAATGAATTTGAATAACAGCAGCACTATTGTCGGTATAATGTCTGGCCTGGTTGTCAAGAAATATTCTAAATTAATTATATGCATGCTTCTGGAACCAACTCATAAACTCATAGGTTTCAGAATAGCCTCCTTCACAAATCATAGTCGTCACAACTTGAAGATTCACATGACTGGTAGACAAGGCAGAGTAGCATCTGCGATTTACCTATTAAACACGGTCTGTAACAACATTGACCAATAGCTTTTCGGCCAGTTCAGACTGTTTTGCCACGTTTTCAAACATATGAAGTATATGAGTCACATCTCTTCACAGAAGGGAGTCACCATTCTGGCATACCTAAGTAAACGTAAATTTCGGGCAAACCAGAGTATTAATTCTGTATGTAAGTCTAGTTCGTTATACATGAGCAATGTCGAGACCTGTTCATCTGAGCATTAGCATTAATCGTCGCCTATGCAACCTAGCATTGAGCTTGTGGCCTCCTCCATCTGATTCTAGCCAATCAAGTTGTACCACTGGAATCAGTTTGAGACAGATGCACTGCCTTGAAATTTCGAATCATGAGGTTGAATCATGATGCATTATAGTAACACTTTGAATCGCGTGCCAACATGTGGTATCCTCAGGCATCATTACACATGACACTGCTAATTGCTGTTCAAAAACAAAATGCACCAAGTCCTGTTTGGTTACTTGGTTGCCAAATATTATACCAACATGATTACAATGAGCTTAGCCTCGTGAGAAACAGTAAGAGAGGCAATATATCTAACTTAGGGTTCGAAATTACAGAAAATGCTCAACATCTTTCAGTCATAATCAAAGGCATGGTGAATGAGTGCAAGTAATTTATAGGCAAAAAGATAATAGATCCTAGCAAGGGGCGCAATGTTACGCAACTGATAACGCCTACAAATCAACTGTAACCTCAAATAAAAAGATTAAGTTATCATTATGTAGATTTACAAACGAATATTCACGGGAAGATATATACCATTTACCGTTAGCACAACAATACTCAGCAGGCATAACAACTAAACACGAAGTATAAGTAACATCCTATATAACACAAGACTAACAAGGCTAAAACATAACCGAATACTTAGCTGTAATATACAGTGGAATAGCGAGTTAGCCGAGCCCGGTCTGCATGTTGGTGAGAGGAAGGTGTGCCCCTCTACCAACATGGCAAAACCGTCCTTATAAGTTATAACCCTCGCTGACAACACAGTGGCCCGTACCGAGAGTAATGATGAAGGTTGAGCGACGACCTTCCGTGACGGAGGAAGGTTACAATAAAAAGGATATTTTTCGAACGAAGAGCACCGGACGACGGTCGAGGTCGGCACGATGACACGGGTCTTCGTGCCGACCTTCGTCGCTGCTTGTGGGTACAGGTACCCCTGGTTAAGAAACCATGCCTAGATAGTGTCACATCGGGAAGTACATAGACCAACATAATCAGGCAAGCGTGTAGATTCAGGAACGTGTTTAAATACAATACAATGACTACAGTCCGAGACTAAAAAGTTGAAGAAAAAATGTGAGGAAAATGTTTATTGGGCTTACTTTATTTAGCGTCATTTTCGTAGAATTGAATATTCTTGCAGAGTTATTGCTAATAGATGCAAACTTTTTCACGAGGGGGGGAGGGAGGTGGCCCTAGTTTTTTTTTCAAATGGTCAAATGGTGGTGTGAGGGGAAAACTACCTGGCAATAAGTTTGTGAAACCAGATGGTCTCCGCACTAGGCTGCGGGCGCACTCATCACAATACAGCGGGAGCGGGACTCGCTTTATAGGTATATAACTAACTCTGTGGTGAGCTTATATTCACATTATTATGTAATAGAACGCAGAATGATACTTACTAAAAAACAGTGCAGGTGAGAAAAAAATGTAACAAAATAATGAAACAAGAGGTTAACTCGACCGAGAGATCTACGGCCGAATATATGAGATTAGAAAGACAACATACTTACTATTTTTTCTTACATCAACGAGTGGAATTGGGTTTAACAGAGATATCCGCATTTGTTTTTTTTGCTGATGATGCTAAGATAGGTAGGATATAGATCACAGTCATGAATATAAGACGGTTTGCGGGGAGACTTAAGTTACATAAGAAAATACGGAAGCTTACAAGAGGTCGTGAGACATACACGTGGTAAATTCCTGTTACTTAACACTAACTACATCCACCTTCATCCGCCCATCCATGAAATTGTTAAGCCTCGTTTTAAAACTCAATATTCTGAAAAATGAATAAGGAAACAATAAAATCATCCCAATCGGAACATTTCCCGATTGATGATATTATTGATTTAGTTAAACGCTAATTTATGCATGGTGCTAATACATTGATGAGAAAAACTAAATATATCAATGGAAAGCTAATAAAATCCCGCTTCTATTAATATGCTCCATGTTAAAAGTTGTCTCGCAAAACTTTAAATGGCGACGAGTAATGGCGACGAGTTCATGTAAATTTCTTCAGTCTCATAATGGCAGTTCTTTAGGGTTTTACTATTTTTTATTGATATTATAGAGCAAAACACTTCCAAAATGCGCATGTATATATTTATATGATTACCATATATTTGGTTAGGGGAAAAAATTACCATAGCGGGCAAAACACAGGCAGCAAGTGCAGTTTTGTTGGTCTCCACGCTCGCATCTCCCGCGTCTGTCGCCTGCACAACGAGGGACTGTGACGGCAGTGCAAAGGAAAACCTATACTCAGATTACATGTCCTCAGTCCAGTATCAATGCATATTTTGGAAGAATACCGTGTTTGAAAGCAATTTTAATTACAGGAAACTTATGGAATTTGAAAATACTTTCAATATTATCATTACTTTTGAGGCAGTAGCGGAGCGGTCCACACACGGCTGGTGTGGGATGAGGAAGGAGACAAAGAGAACGGCAAAGAGCCTCGTCGAGGAGACCGAAAGACCAGAGCGAAAACGGCATGGGTGCCCTATGTGAGGGTGCACAGCCGCAGACCGTGGGTACCGCTCTAGTAGTAGATGCTGAGAGCAAAAGAAGCTCGGTGAAGAGAGAACAAATTCGAAGAGGTGGAGAGCCTGGCTGGCATAAACCAAGCTGAGGAAGAGCTTCCTGCTGAAAAGAACGGTCGGCAGAAAATTATGCGGAATGCTTGCCGCAGGAGACGTCAGTGGAAGGAAGAAAAGCTTGAGAGGGGAGAGAGACTTCTGCAAGTAGTGATCTGCTAGTCTTGCTTTGGAGAGCCATAGGAGCGTTTTTTTAGGACCCCCAACTACACCATTGTGTAGTTGTATTGGGGGCTGGATTGGCCCATGCCCTTGAGAACCGTGGCGTTTTGGGTGTCGCGGCTTGTCTCTTGTTTGTTGAGGATTTGAACCTCGACCTGGATTGGAGTGACTCAGTGAGAGCTACTGCTCTCGGCTATGTTGCATGCTTTCTTGCGAAGCGGATTCTGCAAAAAGCAGCGGCCGTTGGAGCCGCAAAAGACGTTGGAGAAAACAGAAGAACGCTGCTGGGCATGCAAGTGTCCGGGGACCCTAGAGCCCCCTGGTGGGCCTACGAGGTAAAGCCTTTTTTGTGGGTGTTGGTCGCAATGGGTTTGTACGAAAGGTACTGTAGGCACTTGCTTGACCCCGTCGAGATGTTGCCACAAGTGGTTGAGTGCGCCTCGAGCAGTTGGAAATCTGAGCTGCTTTGGTTGTGTGCCCGATGTGGCAAGAGACCCTGCCAGGGCCTTTTCTTTGCCCTTTGTATGCCAGGAGATATTATTCACCTGGAGCCAGATGTGAGTGTGCTATGCCCCGGAACCCGGCTTGCTCCAGGAGAACAGCCTGCTAGGAAGGAAAGAAACTTGTCGAGGGTGAGTAAAATAACCCTCTTTAGCCCGTCGGCTGACAGCATGCAGATAGATTGATTACTTATATGCCCACGGATGGGGTATGTATCATGCAAAGCTCTCATCGGCTGCAGTGAGGAGGGCGAACAATGGACAGACTGGGCATTAGGTGAGCACACCTGTCGCAACCAAGTTCTATCATGAAGAACTATACCTGCTCTGGCGCATGCAGCAACAGGCAACCTGCAGGACGAGCCTGAGCTCGAGGGAGAGAGGACAAGCCAGAGCCGACTCCTCTGCGTTGGATGAGGGGGCTTGGTTGATTTCAACCACTTTCCACGCAATGAATCTTCATGGGTGGACCAGTAAACCCAGCGGTTTATGGCAAAACGCGGTTAACAGATGGTGAGTATTATGGAATCATGCCACACCATTGGCCGACAAATGTGCTTTGCTGGATGGAGGAGAAAACTCAGGAAGTATTGGGCTGGTATTGCGGGGCGGGCTGCTGTGGTCTCGGGGCGAAGCAAATCCGAGGGACAAACAGGGCCGCACACCCTGTCGAAAACAGATAGAGGTTACGGTCAAATACTTTTCCACTCCGCTAACAGCCGTGTTTACGTCTGGAGAGAAATGGGAACGTCTAGAAAAGACTCTGTAGCTAAACTGAAAGGAGCGGCCTCTTTATGGAAGAGATGAGGTTGCAGGAATGAGCTTGGGAGGGCTGGTGTAGAAGAGCTAAACCATAGATCTCAAAATCTGCGCCTGCCAGTCACCAGACCGAGCCCAGAGATAGGAGAGTTCTAAATGAGTGCACACATGGAGGCAGAGTGGCTTATCCCTCTGTCTCTGTGAGTGGTACGTGCTTCAAAGCGCCCGAAATTTGTGGGACGTGGGTAGGTACTTTAATCTTCGTTAAATGTTATGTTCTATAACTATTATCAATAAACAACAGATAAAACACGCTAAAGAAATGCCATTACGAGACTGAAGAAATATTGCCATGAACTTTAATATTTAACTGCATGAAGATTATATTCACTTAACTCTTCGCCATTTTAAAACTTTGCAGAGTCAAACTCTTTATTTTTTTATAGAATGAAGAGTATCAACTAGAAGCGAATTTATTAAGCTTTCCATTGCTATATTTCGTTAGCTGATAAAGAATTCGAACCATGCATAAAGTAGCGAACTAAGTAAATAAAATCATCAATCGGGTAATTTTCCCGATTTGAGAGGTTATTTATTTAATCACGCTAATTCATACACGGTAATAATTCATTTAACTCAGAAAAACAAAAATATATAAGTAATAAATAAAGATCATCAATTCTTTTTTGGGAAAATTACACGATGGATGATTTCATTTATTATATAACGCTAATTTATGACATGCGTTCTAATTAATAATCAGATAACGAAACTATAGCAATGGAAAAGCTAATAAAATTGCGATTCTATTGATACTCTCATTATAAAAGTTGACCTCGCAAAGTTTTAAATGGAGAGAGTTAAGTGAATATTAATTTCAGCAGGTAAATATTAAAGTTCATGCATATTTCTTCAGTATCGTAATGGCATGTCTTTAGCGTGTTTTACTGTTTTTATTTGATAAATATTATAGAAACAAACATTTACGAAGATTAAAAGTACCTAACCCACGGCCACAAATTTCAGGGCGCTTTGAAGCACGTAAACCACTCACAGAAGCAGAGGGATAAGCCACTATTCCTGCCATGTGGCACTCATTTAGAAACTTCTCCTAGCTTGGGTCAGAGTCTGGTACTGCAGGCGCAGATTTTGGATCTTGGGTTTTAGCTCTTCTGACACAAGCCCTCCACAAAGCTCATTTCCTGCAACCTCAATCTTTCCATAAAAAGAGGCCGCTCTTCAGTTGGAGCTACAGAGTCTTTTCTAACGTTCCCAGTTTCTCTCCCAGACGTAAACACGGCTGTAGCGAGTGAAAAAGTTTTTGACCGTTAAAATATCCTGTGTTCGACAGGGTTGTGCGGCCTGTTGTCCCTCGGATTGTTTACGCACCGTAGAGCCCAACAGCAGCCCAGCCCCGCAATACACAATAGTTTCCTGAGTTTTCTCCTCCACCCAGCAAAGCCAGCATCTTGTCGGCATGGGGTGGCATGATTCCATAATACTCACCATCTGTTAACCCGTTTGCCATAAGACCGGCTGGGTTTACGGTCCACCCCATGAAGATCATTTGAGTGGAAAGTGGTTGAAATCCAAACCATAGCCCCCTCAGCAGAGGAGTCGGCTCTGGCTTGTCCATCTCTCCCTCGAGCTCAGGCTCGTCCTGCAAGGGGCCTGGGCTGCATGCGCCAAGCAGGTTATAGTTCTTTCATGATAGAACTTGGTGAGCAGGTTGCTCACCATGCCCAGTCTGTCATTGTTCGCCCTCCTCACTGCAGCCGATGAGAGCTTTGCAGATACATACCCACATCCGTGGGCTATTAAGTTAATCAAGCTAATCTGCATGCCTGTCCAGCCGACGGGCTAAAGAGGGTTATTTTACCACCCTCGACAAGTTTCATTCCTTCCAGCAGGCTGGTTCTCACTGGAGCAAGCCGGGTTCCGGGCATAGCAGCACTCACATCTGGCCTCCAGTTGAAAATAATTTCTCCTGGCAACAAAGGGCAAAAGAAAAGCCCTGGCAGGTCTTGCCACATCGGCACACCACCAAAGCAGCTCAGATTTCCAACTGCTCGAGGCGCACTCAACCACTTGTGGCAACATCTCGACGGGGTCAAGCAAGTGCCTACAGTACCTTTCGTACAAACCCATTGCGACCAACACCCACAAAAAAGGCTTTACCTCGTAGGCCCACCAGGGGGCTCTAGGGTCCCCGGACACTTGCATGCCCAGCAGCGTTCTTCTGTTTTCTCCAACGTCTTTTGCGGCTCCAACGGCCGCTGCTTTTTGCAGAATCCGCTTCGCAAGAAAGCATGCAACATAGCCGAGAGCAGTAGCTCTCACTGAGTCACTCCAATCCAGGTCGAGGTTCAAATCCTCAACAAACAAGAGACAAGCCGCGACACCCAAAACGCCACGGTTCTCAAGGGCATGGGCCAATCCAGCCCCCAATACACTACCACAAATGGTGTATTGGGGGGTCACTAGAAAAAACCGTCCTCCTATGGCTCTCCAAAGCAAGACTAGCAGATCACTACTTGCAGAAGTCTCTATCACCTCAAGCTTTTCTTCTTCCACTGACGTCTCCTGCGGCAAGCATACTAAATTTTCTGCGACGTTCTTTCAGCAGGAAGCTCTTCCTCAGCTTGGTTTATGGCCAGCAGGCTCCTCACCCTCTTCGGAAATTTGTTCTCTCTTCACCGGAGCTCTTTTGCTCTACAGCATCTACTACTAGAGCGGTACCCACGGTCTGCGGCTGTGCACCCTCACTGGGCACCCATGCCGTTTCGGCTCTGGTCTTTACCGGTCTCCTCGACGAGGCTCTTGCCCGTTCTCTTTGCTCTTCCTCATCCCACACCAGCGTGGTGTGGACACGCTCCGCTACTGCCTCAAAAGTAATGATAATATTGAAAGTATTTTCAAATTCCATAGGTTCCTGTAATTAAAATTGACTTTCAAACACGATATTCTTCCAAACATATGCATGATACGGGACTGAGGCATTTAAATCTGGTATAGGTTCCATTGAACGTGACCCGT
Source organism: Chionoecetes opilio (assembly GCA_016584305.1). Taxonomy (NCBI): domain Eukaryota; kingdom Metazoa; phylum Arthropoda; class Malacostraca; order Decapoda; family Majidae; genus Chionoecetes; species Chionoecetes opilio. The sequence goes on along the minus strand of JACEEZ010022418.1, from coordinate 1,730 downwards.
CACAGTCCTCGTTGTGCAGGCGACAGACGCGGGAGATGCGAGCTTGGAGAGACCAACAAACTGCACTTGCTGCCGGTGTTTGCCGTCTTATGTAATTTTTTCCACCTAACCAAATATATGGTAATAATCAGTATAAATAATATAAATACGCAATATTTGGAAACTGTCTTGAGCTCTATAATATCAAATAAAAAATAGTTAAAAACACTAAAGAAAAATGCCATTATGAGGACTGAAGAATTTACATGAACTCGTCGCCATTCTACGCGTCGCCCATTTTAAAGTTTGCGAGACACTTTTAACATGGAGCATATTAATAGACGCGGGCTTTTATAGCTTTCCATTGATTATTTCGTTTTCTCATCAATGTATTAGCACCATGCATAAATTAGCGTTAACTAAATCAATAATATCATCAATCGGAAAATTTTCCCGATTGATGATTTTATTTGTTTACTTATTCATTTTTCAGTTTTAAAAGGAGGCTAGACAATTTCATGGATGGGGATGAAAGGTGGATGTAGGTAGTGTTAAGTAACAGGAATTACCACGTGTATGTCTCACGACCTCTTGTAGCTTCCTTATTTTCTTATGTACTTAAGTCTCCCTGCAAACCGTTTATATCAGACTGTGATCTAATAATCCTACCTATCTTAGTATCATCAGCAAACATGCTGATATCTCTGTTAAACCCAATATCCAACTCGTTGATGTAAGCAAAAATAGTAAGTATGTTGTCTTCATAATCTCATATATTCGGCCGTAGATACTCTCGGTCGATTTAACTCTTGTTTCATTATTTGTACATTTTTTCTCACCTGCACTGTTTTTATTAAGTATACATTCTGCGTCTTATTACATAATAATGTGAATATAAGCTCACCACAGAGTTAGTTATATACCTAGAAAGCGAGTCCCGCATCCCGCTGTATTGTGATGAGTGACGCCCGCAGCCTAGTGCGGCGACCATCTGGCTTATCAAACCTTATTGCCAAGTAGTTTTCTCACACCACCATTTGACATTGAAAAATAAACTAGGGCCACCATCCTCGTGAGAAAAGTATGCATCATATTAGCATAACTCTGCAAGAATAATATCAATTATACGAAAATGACGGCTAAATAAAGTAGCCCATAAACATTTTCTCACATTTTTTCTTTCAACTTTTTAGTGCTCGGCTGTTGTTCATTGTATTGTATTTTAAACACGGTTCCTGAATCTACACGCTTGCCTGATTATGTTGGTCTATGATACTTCCCGATGTGACACTATCTAGAGCAGTGGTTCTTAACCTGGGGTACCTGTACCACCAACAGCGACGAAGACCGTCGTCCTTCGACCGTCGTCGGTGCTCTTCGTTCCGAAAAATATCCTTTTTTATGGTAACCTTCCTCAGTCGACGAAGGTCGTCGCTCAACCTTCATCATGACTCTCGTACGGGCCACTGTGTTGTCAAGCGAGGTTATAACTTATAAGTACGGTTGCCGCGTTGGTGAGGGGCACACCTTCCTCTCACCAACAGCAGACCGGGCTCGGCTAACTCGCTAGTCCCACTGTATATTCCAGCTAAGTATTCGGTTATGTGTTAGCCTTGTTAGTCTTGTGTTATATAGGAGTTACTTATACTTTGTGTTAGTTTATTGCCTACGAGTATGTTGTGATAACGGTAAATGGTAAAACTTCCGTGAATATTCGTTGTCCACTATAATAATAGTTACTTATTGTTTGA
>JACEEZ010022417.1:0-11048 GCA_016584305.1 Chionoecetes opilio | reverse complement strand
CTCTCGATTCCTTCTCTCTTTCTCATCAAATTTCGTTTTTTGACATTTGGAGGTTTTGAACTTATCGATATGTGTGTGTGTGTGTGTGTGTGTGTGTTGTGTGTGTGTGTGTTTTGTGTGTGGTGTGTGTGTGTGTGTGTGTGTGTGTTGTGTGGGGTGTGTGTGTGGTGTGTGTGGTGTGTGTGTGTGTTTTTCGAGTGTGTTTAAAATTTCATGCGTAACACCACACACACACACACACACACACACACACACACACACACAAACACACACACACACACACACACACACCACACACACAAAAACAAGAAGAACAAAAAAAAAAAAAAAAATAATTGGTTAAAAATTAGTGCAAAGATACAAAAAAAGAAAAAAAAAAACAAATAATCAAGGAGAAGATAAAGAGGAAAAGGAGAAAGAGAAGAAGAAGAAGGAGAAGAAGGAGAAGAAGAAAAATTGAAAGGTGAAAGGATGAGAATTGTGAGAGCCTGAAAAAATGGAAGGAAATGAGATGTGATTCCTATTCAGAATTTTAAGAGAAGAGAGAGAAGAGGAGAGTGAGAGAATGGAGGAGGGGGAGCAGAGAGAGAAGAGAGGAGAGAGAGAGAGAGAGAGAGAGAGAGAAGAGAGAGAGAGAGAGAGAGAGAGAGAGAGGCGGGGACAAACATAGATATACTCGTCTCACTAATCAATATTTACCAACATTTGTTTACATACTTTCCTCTCGGTAAGAATACTAACAATAAAAAAAATCCTACACAATCATTACACAGCTCTTAAAACCAACACCACACACACACAACAACACACCAACACACACACCACCCCACCACACCACCCCACACACACCCACTTAAAAAAATAACTTTTCACTCACAAGAAAAACAAATTATGTGATACCAAATACAGTGTTAATAGAAGAAAAAAATAGATAAGAAGGCCATACAATAAAAAAAAAAAAAAAAAACGCCAAGTAAAAAATAAAGGGAAAATTTATTTTTCATCCTTTTTCCCCTTCCTCTTCCTCCTCCTCTTTCTCTTTCCTTTTCCTCCCTCCCTCCTCCTCCTCCTCCTCCTCCCTCCTCCTCCTCCTCCTCCTCCCCTCCTCCTCCTCCTTCTCCTCCTCCTCCTCCTCCTCCTCCCTCCTTTTCCTCCTCCTCCTCTTCCTCCTCCTCCTCCTCCTCCATTCGTCCTTTTTTGCTGAAACTCAGGTGATTATGGCTGTATCAACTTTTAGGGTCCTCCCAGGTAACATTGGCTATGTGTGTGTGTGGTGTGTGTGTGTGGGTTTTGTGTGTGTTGTGTGTGTTGTGGGTGTGTGTGTGTGTGTGTGTGGTGTGTGTGTGTGTGTTTTGTGTGTGGTGTGTGTGTGTGAGAGAAAAAAAAATCCCGAAACTGAGAGACAAAAGTACACACAAAACCACACACACACCACACACACACACACCACACACACACACACACACACCCCCACACACACACGAGCAAAAACCCACACCCGCACAAAAAAAAAAGATAAAACACTTATGTAGTACAAAATCATGAACATAAAGAAGATAAAAATTTAGTGAAGGTTGAAAAAAGGAGAAAGGGAGATAGAGAGCGAAAGAGAGAAGAAGAGAGGGACAGAAAAAAAGGGAAAGATGAATAGAAAAAAGAAAAAGAGAGGAATTAAAGGAGGATTGCGTAGAGGAAAGAAAGAAAGAAGGGAGGAAGGAAGCGAGGGAAACGGTCAAAAGGAAGACAAATTAAACCATCAAAGGAAATTGGAGAATAAAGGAAAGGAGATAGGAGACATGAGGGCAATTTAGGGAAGAATTAGAGAGAGAGAGAGAGAGAGAGAGAGAGAGAGAGAGAGAGAGAGAGAGAGAGAGAGAGAGAGAGAGAGAGAGAGAGAGAGAGAGAGAGAGAGAGAGAGAGAGTGAGAGAGAGAGAGAGAGAGAGTCACCCTTGGTTGTGCATTCCTGGTTAAATATTTGCCATATAAAGAAAAAAAAACTATCCCTCCTCCTCCTCCTCCTCCTCCTCCTCCTCCTCCTCCTCCTCCTCCTCCTCCTCTTCTTCTTGCCATCTAAAAAAAGAAGAACCTCATCTACCTCTTCCTGGTTTTCCTTTCACTATTTTTTTTTATTCGTCTTTGCATGAACTTAATAGCGCACACACACACACACACACACACACACACACACACACACACACACACACACACACACACACACCACACCCCACACAACACACACACACACACACACACACACACACAACACCACACACCACACACCACCACATTTACCTTATTTCATGTTATTTTTGCATGTGAATGTGTTTTTGTTTGTTTTTGGTTTTGAGCTAATGACACACACACACACAACCCCACACCCACACACAAAAAAAGAAAGAGAAGGGGAGAGGGGAAAAGAGAGGGGGAGAAGAGAGAGAGAGAAGGAGAGAGAGAGAGGGGGAGAGGGGAGAGAGAGAAGAGAGAGGAGGGGAGACAGAGAGAGCAAAGACTAGGAAAATTCAAATGTATAAAGAATAAAAGTAACACTGGATGGACTAATTGAAAACTCTCGCTCTCTCTCTCTCTCTCCTCTCTCTCTCTCTTTTCTCCCCTCTCTCCCCTCTCTCTTCTCTCTCCTCTCTCTCTCTCTCTCTCTCTCTCTCTCTCTCTCTTGGGATCATCGACCTGCCCCTAATCACTCCTTTTAGAAGCTCCTCTCAAGTTGACTCTTCTTACATGGCAAGGGAGGGGGAAGGGGGAGGGGAGGGGAGGGGGAGGAGAGGGAGGGGGGAGGGGAGGGGGATAAGGAGGGAAAGGAAGAGTGCGGGTGTAAGGAGAGACGATGGAGGGCGATGGAGAGACGATGGAGAAATAAGAAGAGGGAGAAGAGGATGGGAGAGACACATAAGATTAAACAGGAGGGAAAAAATAATAAGATAAATAGAGGTAGGTAAAAGGAAGGAAATAATAATAGTAATAATAATAAAAAATAACAAATAATGAATAAATAAATAATTTTAATAATAGATATGGAAAAAGATTATATAGCCTAAATGAAAAGTGTAAGAGTTTGGAAATATAATTAGTACTATAGTTAATAATGCACAAGAGAGAATGGAAATTAGAACCTATAGAAGGAAAGACAGGATAGTGACCAGTGATAAAAATTACCATTAACCCCTTCACGCCCAGATCTTTCCTTTGCTATATGAAATCGTCTGTTGTCGAGCCATAATATTACGAAAAGTAACTGAATAACTATAACAAATTAGTTAGTCGACAAGGATACTTAACAGGTCATATCTATAAAATATTGCTTATATTCACTAAAAATCGTCTAATGGCACACAAATTACAATGGAAATTACGTTCTGGGCCTCAAGGGGTTAAGAAAAATAATGAAGACCTAACCTAACCTGACCTGACCTTAAAAAAACTAAAATAACCTAAAACATAAAATAAACCTAAGATAACCAAACCTAACCTAAAATAAAACTAAAATAATCTAAAATAACCAAAAATAAACCTCATATAACCTCAAATAACCTAAAATGTTAAGGAGAGAAAATGAGAGGAAGGTGAGAATGATGCAGGTTAAAGGTTGAATAAAGGTGGTAGCAACGAGGAAGTAATTAAACACTCATTCTTTTTCCTCTTTTGTCACAACTTCATGTAATAATAATAGAAATAATAATAACAAAAATAATAGTAATAATAATAATGATGATAATAATATAATTTCGCCCGAAGGCATAAACAGCAATAATATAAAATAGAAAATTACACATGACAATACATAAATAATAAGAAATGTATTTAACTACAAATAAAATGTAAGATAAGTTGCTAATATAGTTGCATAGTAATATAGTTGCTATTTCTATGTTCACGCTAAACTTGATATATCAAAATTTTATGTGACCTTAATAGAAAATAATGAATGACAAGTAAAAAAATAATAAAGCAGATGCAAAAGTAAAGAAACATGATAATTATTTCTCTCCTCTCTCTCTCCCTCTCTCTTCTCTCCTCTCTCTCTCTCTCTCTTCTGCCTCTCTCTCTCTTCTTTTCTCTCTCTCTCTCTCTCCCCTCTCTCTCATTCCCTCGTTCACTCACCTATCACTCAAACACACACACACACACACACACACACACACACACACACACACACACTAACAAACACACACACACACTACACACTAACAAACACTACACACTAACAAACACACACACACACTACACACTAACAAACACTACACACTAACAAACACACACACACTACACACTAACAAAAAACACAGACCCAAATACACACTAACAAACACACCACACACACATACACACTGACAAACACACAGACACACTACACACTAACAAACACTACACACTAACAAACACACACACACACACTACACACTGACAAACACACAGACACACTACACACTAACAAACACTACACACTAACAAACACACACACACACACTACACACTGACAAACACACAGACACACTACACACTAACAAACACTACACACTAACAAACACACACACACACTACACACTAACAAACAAACACACACACACACACACGTACCCCCCCCCCACACACTTTTTGGTCCATGGTAAATAATACTAATACATTAACACTCCCCTGCCACCTCCTTGCCTCCGTGCCCTCCTTCTCTTCGGGCAGAACATTAGACAAATTAGCATATAAATAAGAAAAGTGTCGGGTGTTTAAAAGGCGTGACGTGAAGCAGGTGAACGGCGGGATAAAGCCTGGATGTCACCGTCACCTTCCACTAATTAAAGCACGCCCCGGGCACCGAGGGAACAGCTTAAAGAGAGTAGAGAGAGAGAAGAGAGAGAGAGAGAGGGCGAGAGGGCGGGAGAGAGAGAGAGAGAGGAGAGAAAAGAGAAGAGAGGAGAGAGAGAGAGAGAGAGAGAGAGGGGAGAGAGGGGAGAAGAGAGAGAGAGAGAGGGGAGAGAAAGGGGGGAGAGAGAGGGGAGAGAGAGAGAAGGTTTTCATTCAGCTTCTATCCTCAGTTAGAGAGAGATATAAAAGAGATATAGAGATCGAGAGTTTTATTCAGCTTATATCCTCAGTGAGAGATATTATTATTCAGCTTACATCCTCAGAGACAGAGAAGAGAGAGAGAGAGAGAGAGAGAGAGAGAGAAGAGAGGGGAGAGAGAGAGAGGAGAGGGGAAAGAGAAGAGAGAGAGGATGAGAGAGAGAGGGGAGAGACGAGGAGAGAGAGAGAGAGAGAGAGAGATTTCCATTCAACTTATTTCCTACTCTTCTCCATTAAAAAGTTTCATAAATATGCTTTGTGCGTGAAATTTTGTGGCACGCTTATATAATGTCGCTTTTGAGAGGTTTGCTTTTATTTTTCCTATTATTTTTCATTCTCTACACATTTATAATACCTTGACGCTTCTACGTCTACCTCTTAAGAACTTCACTGCCTCTCCATCTAGTGTATAATACGACTTTAGTGATCTTTAATAGGCTACAGGTCTAGTTTTTTTTTTATTTCATCATCTCACAATATTCATCATGACTGGCGATCAGATTTTCGCTACAGATCTGTCACATTTTCTTAGTTTATTTAGGAAGCTTTTTTTTTTTAGTTTTCACAGACCACAGCATAATTTGTGATCATTTCCATGTTTTAAAGTAATCCCTATGATGTATTTAACAGCTATACATGTTAAGTATGAAATTAACATGAAAATACTGTCCCTGGATCTTATAAAAGTGTTGATTTAGTGAGCCTCGTGTGTCTCAGAGTGTAGACTTCCCTCACTACTACGAGAAAATAAAAAAAGATATATCTGTCGTTCCCTCTCCCCTAAAAAATTGCAGCGTCAATATAATAAAATACTTAAATACTATGAAATAAATACTGTGTCCATCAAGATAAATAAAAAAAAACCCATCGTGAGTATACCTACATAAATCAATAGCAAGTAAAAAGTACCAATTATGTCACATGGTACGAACACATATACACTTACATACGTACAAACACACACACTCTCTCTCTCTCTCTCTCTCTCTCTCTCTCTCTCTCTCTCTCTCCATCTCTCTCTCTCTCTCTCTCTCTCTCTCTCTCTCTCTCTCTCTCTCTCTCTCTCTCTCTCTCTCTCTCTCTCTCTCTCTCTCTCTCGATTAAAAAAAACCGTGAATATTATTACCATTAATTATAATCGACACCAAGTAAAAAGTAACAATTATGAGGTACGAACACTCATATACACGCACAAACACACTATATCTCTCTCTCTCTCTCTCTCTCTCTCTCTCTCTCTCTCTCTCTCTCTCTCTCTCTCTCTCTCTCTCTCTAAATGACCTGCTATTCCCTGATGACCACGGAGCATTAGGAAATAGATCATTTGGGGGTAACATCCTTCCGTTTTCCTTTCCCTGCCGCGCCACCTGCCTCCACCAAACATTTACTTCCACCCTTCTCCCTCCCTTCCCTTCTCCCTCCCTTCCCTTCTCCCTTCCCCCTTCCTTCCCTTCCTTCCTTCTGTCCCTTCATAGAGTGGATATCTAGATCACAGGTCCACCGAATACCACCAATAAAAGCAGCCTATTAGCATGCAGTATGAATATTTTAGTTAAGATGAGAGAACGGAGCAATTCTTACCTAATCCTCTGTCATCCTCGTCTCGTGTACCTAGGCTTCCTTCCTCTCTCTTCTCCTGCCTTATTTCCCACTACTCCACAGCCTCCAGGTAACAGTTAGAGTCCTTATTGAGGCTCAGTTAAGACTAGGAACTCGACAAATGCGAGATATCCACAAAAACACGATGATAAACACTGCAGACGACACATGAACACATGATTAGCGAACACATGTCACACATCGACTTGAAATTATTTATCTATTATTAGATATTGCTATTATCTAACAAAACAACAAATATTCAATGGAAAACAAACGAATTAAATATAAACTGTGGTAATATCGAAAGAAAACGGTTTAATATCAACCCAACCACAAATACGAAATAAGGGTATCACGATTTTTACACGGTACCTACTATTTCAGTGTAAGCAGCCTATTAAATATCATAATACTAATAATACAAATATCAGGAATAAATCAATATAAATGATAGTGATAAATGTGCAGTACTATTCAATAAATATAGAGTACTTTTATATTCACTATCCTTGTTTGTTTACCTTCTTAGCGGCTGGGCTGTGGGCTGGACAGGGAGGAAACGATAGTGCGATGGTGTTTTGTGCTGTGCTTGTCTCCCACCGTAGTGAGGCGACAGGGAATACTAGTGGTACTTTTGTTTGTTATCTAGTGAAGTGTATAACCTGGATTAGAGGTGAAGACACTGGCTGGCGTGGACGTAGGAGCGTAGCTGTGTGGAGCGGGCAGGCAGCACCTTCGTTTCGGGTAAGGTGATGCTGGTGGTGGTTTTGTTGTCGTCACTGTTATTGTTTTTATTACGACTACTACCTCTTATACTACTACTGCTGCTACTACTACTACTACTACTTCTACTACTACTACTACTACTACTACTACTACTACTACTACTACTACTACTACTTCTACTACTACTACTTCTACTACTACTACTACTACTACTACTACTACTACTACTACTACTACTATTACCACTATTACTACTACTGCTACTACTAGGCTGCTACTACTACTACTGCTACTACTACTACTACTACTACTACTACTACTACTACTACTACTACTAAAAATATTGGTAAAAATGTTATGATTATTTTGGCCTGGTGTTAGACATGTGGTGTGCTGAGAAATGAAGTGGCTGAGGCTCCCAAGCAGATGTTGTGCTAAATTTCCAGATGAAAAAAAAAATGATGATTTGCGACAGAAACGGTTAGCAGATTAATTATAAACACATCAACACTCACCAGAAAAAAATAGTTTCGTCCACGAAAGTGAATTCAGTGTTCATCTGGAATAATACCGATGTTATAAGTCAAAATGTTCGGTTGTTGATCGTTGAAGGTGCAGCGTAGGTTTAACGATCCAATTTTCTCTCGTGAAAACCTCGTTTATGTTACATTCACGCCCATCATGACCCTTATATTGCACATATTTACCAGGAAATGTTATTATCACTTTTTTCTGAAAAAAATGCGAAACTGCGAACTGATAGCTTACTGACACTTTTACATCGCAACAGAAAATCTCCAAAATGCTTAAACAAAATATCACCGGTGACATTCACAGCGTTAATGTTTTTAAGATATTCGTATTTTCTCTACTCCTGATATAGGAACCTTCATATTTTTTGGTGTACCTAAGATAACTTCTCGGTCTAATTGATCAGAAAAATTATTCCATTAACGCGAATTAAATTGTCTGGAAGATTAATGTTATAGTCTCAGAGATTTAATAATACATATACGCCATATGGGGAACATGACATTAAATAATTATTTTTATCCTTAACATGTGTCATTAATGATAATATTTTGCTCAATTTTGAAGGTGTTTCAAAATGTATATAAAGTCATATTTCATTGAATGGACATTTTCACCCTGGCATTGAATTAATGAAAACTTAATTTGTAATATGAAAACTAAAATAAATAAAAACTATTACTTATGCATTAACGTGATGGAAGTAGGTAAGTTGTTTTAAGCCATCCGCATACTCGTATATAATTATGATCAGTTACGAAAGAAGGTTTAGTTTCCATCTGCCGTGCATCTCCTGTGAGCCATCTCAGTGTGTGTCAATCCCTCGGCGACAAAACTATTCACCCACACCAAAGCAAAATGAAGCAAAGGAAATTTGTCAGAATAAGTTTTTTCTTTTTTCTTTTTCTTTTCCAAATGCCTTGGCGTGCGCCGAGTAGTACCCAGGGGACGCCTTGAGGCAGCAGAATGCCCTTGTGGCTCATGCCTTCGAAAGTGGATTGAGACAGGGTGCCAAGATGCTTTCTATCGGGGAGGCAGGGAAGAAAGACTCAGAAATTTTTTTTTCCACCTAGAGGTCCTGCCAGTACTAGTAACTCTTTTAACACACACACACACACACACACACACACACACACAACACACTAACACAACACACACACACACACCACACACAGCGCACACACACACACACACACACACCACACACCACACACACACACACACACACACACACACCACCACACACACAACACACGGCGCACACACACACAAACACCACACACACACCACAACACACACACACACACACACACACACACACACACACACAACACAGAACACACACACCATACATCCCTTCCTCCCCCCTATACCCAACATATACCCAGCCCTTCATATCCCCCTCCCCATCGTCCCAAACACCTCATTATCTACCGTCCCCCCCCACCCCCCAACACCTGTCCATCAACCACATTACGTTGCCATAACATTTTTTAACTAAGTTAGTGCTCTTTGACATACATATTATTGTGATGCCTTGTTATATACCTTCGCAGGACGGGGTGTCACGTGTCCAGAAAGACGAGATCGGAAGGAGACCATTATCCTGCGTCCTCAACGGTTAGGTTCTCCACGATAGCTCTTATGTGGTGTGAGGCAAAGAAATGCATAATTATCATGTCTATGGAAATCAACTCTTTCTATAAAATGAATCAAATTTTTAAATGCGGTCTTTTCATCGGATTTGTAAAGAAGAGTATTAACCTTTTCTGGCTCCGTCCTCAAACTACTTTCTCAACAGCATTAATGTAACGAGTCCTGAGAAAGTGACATTTAAGCATTTTACGTATTGCATATTATTGCCAAAAGAAAACTGCTACTGAGAGGGAAACCATTGCATCGCCTCAGAGACTTGTTGAACACCAGCTATCACTTACTTTCTTATTCCGTTCATAAATAGAGAGACACTGCGCTGCTGAATACATCACGAGCCGCTGCACCGCCTCGCTACTTTTAAAAAGCCTCTGCCGCAAATCTGTCTCCTGTCATATAATGCTGAAACAAATCGAGGATACTGATGGTAGAGTTAATTCTTTTTTTTTTTTTTTTTTTTTTTTTTTTTTTGAGAGAGAGAGAGAGAGAGAGAGAGAGAGAGAGGGGAGAGAGAGAGAGAGGAGAGATGAAGGAGAGAGAGAGAGAGAGACGGTAACAGACAGAAACATAAACACGGACAAAATGCCATATAACTAGTTCATAAACCCTGAGAGAGAGAGAGGGAAAAAAGAGAGGAGAGAGAGAGAGAGAGAGAGGGGGGGGTAATCAGTGCAACCTCCCTCCCCTCCCCGCCACCCAATCATGCTACCATAATAAATTGAAAAAAACGAGGGGGGAATCAAGAGTCTGTCTCCCCCAAAATGGGTTCTGAGAGCCCGGTTTTCTTCACCTGGGGAGGGGATACAGAGGGGCGCGGGAAGGGGAAAACAGGTCACTGGAAGAAGATGGTAGTTATGATAGTAGTAGTGGTGGTAGTAGTAGTAGTGGGTGTTGTAGTGGTGGTGGTAATAGTAGTAAAGGTAATAGTTTGAAGTAGTATAATGTTTTTGTAGGTTTTTTAGAACGACTGATTTTGTTGTTGTAGTAGTTAAATAGTAGTAGTAGTAGAAGAGTAAAAGTAGTAGTAGTAGAAGTAGTAGTAATAGAAGTAGTAGCAGTAAAGTAGTAGTAATAGAAGTAAATAGCAATGAAAGTAGTAGCAGTAGAAGTAGTAGCAGTAGAAGTAGTAGTAGGAAGAGAGGGGAGAGAGAGAGAGGAGAGAGGGAGAGGAGAGAGAGAGAGAGAGAGAGAGAGAAAGGGGAGAGAGGGGAAGAGAGGAGAGAGAGAAGAGAGAGTGAGGAGTGAGTGAGTGAGTGAGTGAAGTGAGAGGGGTTGGGGTGAGTGATGGTGAGTGAGTGGGGTGAGTGAGTGAGTGAGTGAGTGAGTGAGTGAGTGAGTGAGTGAGTGAGTGGGGGTGAGTGAGTGAGTGAGTGAGTGAGGGGTGTGAGTGAGTGAGTGATGGTGGAGGTGGAGTGAGTGAGTGAGTGGGGTGAGGTGAGTGATGGTGAGTGAGTGAGTGAGT
>JACEEZ010022416.1:25150-38952 GCA_016584305.1 Chionoecetes opilio | reverse complement strand
ATTCAAACTTATAATTTAAATATATTAAAATTATTATTTTAAAATTAAAAATTTTTATAACCCCACCATTTTTTTACTCCTACCCAACCCCCCCCCCCTTTTTCACCTCCACATTGGCCTCGCCCCCCCCCCCATACTCCCCAATACCCTTCACCAACCCCTTCCTTATCAGGATGTAAAATTATTATCCCCCCCCCCCACCATTCACTCACCCATTACCCATCACCCCCCACCCATTCACTCACCCATTACCCATCCCCACACCCACCCCCCCTCCCCATCACCACCCATTACCCATCACCCCCCACCCATTCACTCACCCATTACCCATCCCCCCACCCTTTCCCACTCACCCATTACCCATCACCCACCCTATTCACTCACCCATTACCCATCACCCACACCATTCACTCACCCTTTTACCCAACCCCCCCCCATTCACTCACCCATTACCCATCACCCCCACCCATTCACTCACCCATTACCCATCACCCCCACCCATTACCCATTACCCCACCCCCACCCCATTTCACTCACCCATTCCCCATGCCCCCACCCATTCACTCACCCATTACCCATCACCCCCCAACCCTTCACTCCCCCCCAATTTACCCTTTCCCCCACCCCACCCCCATTCACTCACCCATTCCCCAAACCCCCCCCCATTCACTCACCCATTTACCCATCACCCCCACCCATTCACTCACCCATTACCCATCACCCCCACACCCTCACCCCACCCATTCCCTTTCTTTCCCCTTTCCCCATTCAACTCCCCCCCTCCCAAACACCCATTCACTAACCCTTACCAATACCCCCCACATTATTCACCCCCACACCATTACGTAATTTTAAAAAAATTTAAAATTACCATTAATAATTATAATTATTAATTTAACCAGGGTTATTTTAATAAATATTATTAATAATATTCCCGGTTGTCTGTGTCTGTCTGTCTGTTGTTGTTTTTCTGTGTGTTGTTGGTATAGGTTCCGCCCCCGGGGCGCAATCACCTCATATGGCACATTTTTGGAACCGGGTTGACCAGGGGAAGGTTAAGCCATTATAGATGATCGATCACTTTTTTTTTTTTTTTTTAGCAGCCTATTAGCGATAATTGTAAAAAAAAAGTGGGTTGCGAGAATTGAGGAAACCTTGATTTTAGGGTGATGGGTATTGGGTGAGTGAATGGGTGGGGTGATGGGAAATGGGTGTGGGGTGTGGGTAGTGAATGGGTGGGGGTGATGGGTTGGGGGTGATGGGTGAGGGTAGTGTGGGGGGTGTGGGTAATGGTAAATTAAGCGAAATGTGTCTGTTTTTCTGTCTGTCTGTGTGTGGTGTGGTGTGTGTGTGTGTGTCTGGTATAGGTTCCGCCCCCGTGGCGCAATAAACCTCATATGGCACTTTTTTGGGAACCGGGTTGACCAGGGGAAGGTTTTAAGCCCAATTATGAGATGATCCGTCACTTTTTTTTTTTTTAAGCACAAATTAGCGATAATTGTGAAAAAAAGTGGGTTGCGAAATGAGGAACCTTGATGTAGGGTGATGGGTAATGGGTGAGTGAATGGTGGGGTGATGGGTGATGGGTGAGTGAATGGGTGGGGGGGGATGGGTTGGGGGTGATGGGTGATGGGTGGGGGATAGGTGAGGGTGATGGGTAATGGGTGATGAATTGGGTGTGTGGTGATGGTAATGGGTGAGTAAATGGGTGTGTGGTGATGGGTAATGGGTGAGTGAATGGTGGGGGGTGATGGTATGGGTGAGTGAATGGAGGGGGTAATACATACATTTCTGCTCCAGATTTCGGGAAAGTTTGAAGGGGCTATCGGGGAGAGTCCGTGTTTGGTGGGCCGAAGGCCCCACCAAACACAGGTGGTGGGCCGAAGGCCCATCACCAATGCCCCCGCAGGAGCTAGCCAAAGTTTCCCCCCGGGGGGCGGCTTTGCGGCTAGTAAATATATATATACACACACAAACACACCCCCACACACACACATACACCACACACAACACCCACACACACCACCCCACACACACAAAACACACACACCACACACACACACACACACACACAACACAACCAACACACATACCGTAACACACACCCCAAACACACACGCACACGCACACACACACACACACCACACACCACACACACACACAACACCTGGAGGGTCCGTATGTAGGGGTTAGCACACTCGGCTCACAAAACCCAGAAGTCCCGGTTTTATCCCCGGGCGGAGCGAAGACAAACGGGTGGTCTTCTTAAAACCCGAGCCCCTGTCCCCCCCTCAGTGAATGGTACCGGGTTGTTTTAGCCGGGGTTTTACCCCCCTCCGGGGTGGTGGCTTCGGCCAACACTAGACCTAAGGATGATGATAAAAATGTTGATAGGACTCCGTATTATGAAACGCTTACATTTGGCGAGGGCATATTTGGAGAGGGGGGGGAAAAAAATGTGGCCAGGGCTGGAGATAATACTGAAAGTTCACTGGTTTGTTTAATCCCATACAGAAGGGTGAACCTACCCTCTCTCGGTTTCACCCCCCACACACAACCACACACTCATACCATCTTCATTACCTTCCTTTCCTTATTTTCTTCCCTCTTCTTAGCATCATTCTTCTCTATTTTTTTATTTGTATTTGTAGAGATAGAGAGAGAGAGAGAGAGAGAGAGAGAGAGGAGAGAGAAGAGATAGAGAGAGAGAGAGAAGGAGAGAGAGAGAGAGAGAGAGAGAGAGAGAGAGAGAGATTCCAGATTCAGATTCAATACTTTTATTCACAATTGAATTAACTTTGTGAAAAAGATGTTCGATAATAACAATCTTAGCTCAGGAATACATAATACTTAGCTGATGATAGTACAAGTCAACATTAGATACGATGACAATATTGTTGTTTTAGTAAGCGTTTCAACATTTTTGTTTTGGTTTGTTTTGTTTCTTCCTTAGTTACTCAATCTAGTGGCACAGAATTCTGATGTGCAGTTAGTGTGTTGTGGGGAGGAGACTAATGAAGTGAATTGCAAGTTCAGCAAGGGTGTGTGGGCACGTAACCGTTTGTCTTTGCGTGTGACGCAGCCACAGTCACAAGGTAGTGAGGCAAGTGTGTGCCATCCTCAGTAGCGCACAGCCTACAGCGACGCCTTCCTCCGCATGTTGATGCCACGTTTCCCATCCATAATGTACTCACCCAAGTTTGATCCTGGATCTTCACCGACACCTCGCACAACCGACTTAAAGCGTTTGTGGTGGGAGCATGCACCCAGCGGCCACATCGTTGTACAACGGGCGCGTCGTGCTGCCGCAGCCCCCTCCTGTTCGTGCACCCATCCTCTCTGTGCTTCGCCCGGCGCCTCACGAGCCCCTGAGCTGTCGGAGGTCTGGTAATAACGACAGTCACTGCTTCATTCATGGTCCGCCTTCTTGGCCAAGCGTCTGCTTCCCTCATTGCCTCTGATGCCACATGGGAAGCGACCATGTATAGTAACCGGATCCTGCCCATGGTTGGGAATGGCTTGACTGCCGCACGAATGGCGTGTGTCAGGTGGGTATTTCTCATGTCCTGCTTGTTGATTCAGGCTATGCAGTCTGGAGTCCGTTACGATGAGGGTGTTGAGGCTAGTGGTCGGTGTGTGTGCAGTATTCCAGATCCCTAGATACTGGCTGTCAGTTCAGTTTGCGTGGAGGATGAGAATCCGAGGTTCGCGCGCAGAGGCTGTGTGTGCGGTGGCATTGGCGACAGGATCCTCGCCCCCGTTTTGACACAAATGCTGCCGCCTGACTGTCCTTCGGCAGGATCTGTAGATCTCGTCCGTGTAGTACACGCCTGCGTATGGCTCCCTGACGCCTTGTATGTTTTGCAGACCTTCCTGCCTAAGTTCCGCGGGTAGGCAGTCACGTTTCTTTCGGCCGCGGTGGCCTGACAACTGGTTGTGATGAGTGTGGCCTCCCACGGGCCGTGGCGTTTTACGCTCCAGAGGATGGACAGCAGTATGTATGGCCTCCCAGGCGACAACCAGAGTGTTGTAGTGTCTCTATCGCCGTCTGAAAAAAGCCACCCTGCCTTGACCTCGGTGACCTTCATGATGGTTGTGAAGCTGAGTGTGGACGTCATCGGGATGGTCGGCTCTGTATGTATGATTTTATGAGGAAGTTGGCCGTCATAACTTTCATCTTGCGTCGAATGAATTGTATCTTGGGCTGCCGCCCCATGTTTTCAGTCTTGGTCCATTTCGGTGTCTCCCAGATGGTCCTTCAGCGCCTCATTCTTATTGTTTCAAGAGATTTTCGCATCTGTATGTGATTGTAGAGAATCAGAACCTGCATACTCAACAAGTGAACGTACCAGATTTGTCCTGCGCTCAGGAATCACGGTGCCTGAATCCTCCCATTCCCTTCCATGACATCGCCCTCAATATCCTATTCCCTTGCCCTGCATTTGTTCCTTCAGATGTTTATCTCAGCCTTGCAGCCGTTGTTACGGCAACAATGACGCCAAGATACGCTGGCGTCGCTACCCACTCTACTTTTTGACCGTTGTGAGTCGTAGTGTGTCCAGGGAGGCGTTCTTGTCTTGGCCATGGCTTTGGTCTTGGTCTGAGATATGGTGAACCCAATTTCCTCACATTTGTCCGTTATAAGGTTTAGTGATTCTTGCATGGTAGTGGTGGAGTCCTCTGCTCCGTCGTCCTGCAGGACACGTCATCACATAGCCGATGTGCTGGCGTCCCCTCCGGGTAAGGGAGTCTGGCAAGCACGTTTCATCAGGAATATTAAACAGTGTAGGACTGATGACTCCTCCCTGTGGGCGTTCCATTGTCTAGGCCTCATTTAATCAGAGCTTTCCCCGAACTATAAAAACGGGGCCTTTTGTCCAAGAGGCATTGCTTCAGCCCATAGGCGGAGCTTGCTTTCACTCCCAAATTTTGTGAGCTCACGAGGATTGGCAGTGGTGTGCCCTGTCCAAAGTCTTTTCTATATCAAGAAATCACAGCTGTCTTGGCCTTGTCATTTGCATGTAGTTGGCGAGGCATTGGCAGTGGCTCCTGTGTCTTGACAAAGCCTAACAATTTATCCCAGTGCCCGATCTTGTAGTTTATCCCCGGCTAAGTATATGCCGGTTCAGTCAGCATCTTACATAAGTTGAAGTGAGGCTGATGGGGCGAAACGGGTTGTCTGCGCCTGTTTTGGGACAGGAATATATTGAGCTGGTTGTCCATTCCTTAGGTAGCGTCCCTGGGAGAAGGACATGTTAAAGAGCTGCAATAGAGTGTCACCCGCGACATTACAGACAGCATCAGCATGGAGTAAGTTATGCCGTCCAACGCAGGCGCTGTGTTCACCACTTGTTTTCTGCTCCCTAGAGCATCTGCTCCTCGATGATGGTCTCTCAGTGTTTATCATATAGTAGCGTGGCCGCAGTGGACCTGCAGCCAGCCTCGGCCGGAATCAAGGTTGGTCTTGGATACTATGAATGTTCGAGGCTATTATTTATTCGGCTGATCGCTCGTGGTAGTCCCCTCCAGTAGCTCAGACGCCTTTCCTCGCCGGTCGGATGAGGCGGAGGTTTCGACTGTTTGCTCTAATGCGGCTGACGTGCCTCACCACACCTGAGTCATGTGGGTGGCGTGAGTCAACCTTCCCCGTAGACTGCAGCCATTTCTCCTCACGAATAAGGCAATTTGGTCTCATGTGCATGCGAGGCCCAATCCTGAAGGTGCGTCCTGCTCTCGTCAGTCCTGGTGTTGTGGTGATTCTTGGTGAGCTGACGAGATACTTTGTTAAGGAACTTAATTTGCTTTCATATACCAAGATGTTTCTTATTAGGGTTAAACTTATACTTCCCTTGCGGGGTGTGGAGGCAGTCACTCATCATGAATGGTGCGGGTTGAGGTCTTCACAAAGTCTTGCCAGAGACGGGAACAGGATACGAAGGCAACCAGTGTTTAAATGTGCCGGTGAATAACTTCCAACTCAGCTTGTGTCTTCCACATACCTCACCACCCACTACACAAACCCACCCACCCACACACAAACCCACCCCACACACACGACACAGACCACCCACCCACACACAACCCACACACCCACACACAAAACCACCCCCCCAACACAACCTCACCCACCCACCAAACAAACCCACCCACACCCCCCACAAACCCAACCCCACACCACAAACCCACCCCCACACACACAAACCCACCCCCCCACACACAAACCCACCCCCACACGACACAAACCCATCTCCACACACAAAACCCATCCCCACACACAAACCACCCACACACACCACAAACCCACCCACACACACACAAACCCACCCACATACACAAACCCCCCACACACACAACAAACCCACACACACACACAACCCACCCAACACACAAACCCACCCACACACACAACCCCCCACACACACAAAACCACCCCACACGACAACAAACCCACCCACACACACACAACCCACCCCCACACACACAACCCACCCACACACACAAACCCACCCACACACACACAAGACCCAACTCCGACAAACACAAACCCACCCCCACACACACAAACCCACCCACAGACACACAAACCCAACCCACCCCCACCACACAAACCCCCCCACCCACGGCCACACCCACCCCCACCCACCCAACAAACCCCAACCCACACACACACAAACCCCCCCCCACACACAAAACCACCCCCACACACACAAACCCACCCCCACACACCAAACACACCCTCCACACACAACCCCATCCCACACACACAAACCCCACCCCACACCCCACATCACACACAAACCCACCCCCACACCCAAACCCACCCACACACACAACCCCACCCACACAAGCACAAACCCACCCACTACACACACAACCACGCCACTCACAACAAACCCACCCACAGACAAACCCCCCCACACACACACAAACCCACCCCCCAAAAAAAAAACCAAACACACAACCCACCCACACACACACCAAACAAACTCACGCCACACACACAACAACTCAACACCACACACACAAACCCACCCACACACCCACAACCCACCCACAACAAACCCAACCCACACACAAACCCACCCACACACAACCCAACCACATCACAAACCCAACCACACACAAAAACCATTTCCACACACACATAACCCACACACAGATAAACCCACACACACACCAAACCCCACACACCACAACGACACCACACACACAAAAATAACCCGACCCACAACACAAAAAACCGACCCACACACACAAAAACCGACCCACACACACACAAAACCCACACACACACAAACCCAAACCACACAAACCACACACACAACCCAGCACACACAAACCAGACACACACACAACCCACACACACACCACAAACCCACCATGCACCCACAAACCCACACACACACAATCCACTCCGCACACACACAAACCCCACTCCCCACACACAAACCCACTCCCACACACACAAAACCCCCACACACACACAAACCCACGCACACATACAAACCCACACCCAACACACAAACCCTACCCACACACACACAAACCCACCCACACCACCAAACCCGACGCATACACACTACACAAACCCACAACACACCACACAAACCCCACCCAGAACACAATACAAACCCACACACACAAAGCCCACACACACACAAAAAACCCCACACACACAACCCCCAACACACACACAAAGCCACACACTATCAACCCACAAACACACAAACCTACACACATACACAAACCCACACACAACACCCACACACACACAAACCCCACACACACACACACACCCACACACACACAACCCCAACCCACACACACACAACCCACACACCACAAACCCACACACACACAAACCCACACACACACACAAACCCACACACACAACCCACCAAACCCACGGCACAAACCCACACACAAACCCCCCCAACACAACCCCCCCACACCAAACCCATACACCAAACCCCACACACACAAACCCAACCCCACACGCCCACCATATGAAACCACCGTAACACTCACAAACAGGACAATCCCCACTTCGACTCCCGCTCTAGAAACGGAACCTTTGCATTCACCCTCAGTGTTTAAGACATCAACTTTAAAAGTCTTATAAATACATAATTAATATCTCTGCTTTCGAAATTGCTTATATTTTTTCAATCTATTTCGCATTATTTTTTCTTCATTTTACAAATATTTTACCATTCCTCCCTTTTTTTCCCCTCGTTATTACATCTTCCTGCATTCCCTTTTCTCTTCTTTTCTCCATTTCCTCACGTCATATATTTTATCTCCCTCCCTTTCATGCATATCTACATGATTCACAGACACCACACCATTCACCCATAACTATAGCGGACATAATAGCCATTCCCCCTGCTAAGACATTCACGATAACAAACCCTTAACAACCCGAGGTAATTACTTCACACTTAAAAACCCACCTTAATTAACCCACAAATCCCTTTTTACTACATTACATCTCACACACATCAAACAACTTTATAACACAACTACTAACCTCAATTCTTACCACACTTACTTATACCGTCTCAGAAGTAGATAAGAGTTCGTATACACAAACAGCCTTGCAGGGCCGTATCGGGAGACATACGGCGTACCTCCTCCCTCCTCGCTGTTCCTGCGACGTACGCACTGATCGCCCGTCTTTCCGTGGGGGGGTTGCTTGTTTTTTGTTCCCTTGCCTGCCACTTCAAAACTGTTTCGAACCTTCCTCATTCACTGATTCGCTTCGTCTACCATTATATTATTTTCCTTATCAAGCAATATTTTATAGATGATACCCTGTTTATAGTATCGTTGTCGGCTATTTAATTTGGTATTTTTAATCAGTTTATTTTTCGTAATTTTATGGCTAACACATAAAATATTTAATAGCAAGGAAAATCCTGGGCTGCAGGGTATGACTATCGAGGCCACCGGTTAAGAGAAGGCCTGATGGATCTCCCGTGAACGTCCACCATCTAGATCCCACCCGCTCCGCTCCCCGTACAGTTTGCTACCTAATATAATGTTTATCATATAACGATATACTGATTTCTTCGGAAATGTTGTTCTGTAAATATTATCAATAGACAAACCATAAAACACAACATAAGAAATGCCATTATTAGATTAAGAGTTTAAAATGACAACATTGTGAAACATAGTTTCTGCTGACTTTACCCATATGTTTTCATGAATTGGGCGTCTGGTTCTCGAAAACTGGACGTGATAGAGTTACTTTGAACATCAATTCGATTTCAGCATGGTCGATTTACTATAATCATCTTCATTTATCCTAGAACCATATCTTCGATTTTTTTTTGTCGACCAGTGTATAATAGAATGCGAGTGGGTGATAGGACAGAAACCCTTGACTAGAGGAACCCTCTATTGAGGACTAGGAGAAGAACAATGGCCGTCTACAGTAGCTGCAACTTTCAAGAAATACTGCCTAGATAGCTTGTGGCACATGAAAAGTCACTTGCTCTAGTGAGCGTAGTATGTGTGTGTGTTGTTGTGTGTGTGTGTGTGTGTGTGTGTGTGCGTGTGCGTGTGTGTGCGTGTGTGTGTGTGTGTGTGTGTTTTGTGGTGTGTGTGTGTGGATGTGTGTGTGTGGTTTGTGTGTGTTTGTGTTGTGTGTGTGTGTGTGTGGTGTGTTGGTGTGTGTGTGTGTGTGTGTGTGTGTGTGTTGTGTGTTTAGAAGAAATCGTATCAAAATGTTTGATGTACAGTTTACAACTCATGCAACGTATATAATGATTAATCGTATATAGTTCCTTATTACCTTTTGTCCGTATATGAGATGTTTTATTTTTAGTTTCTTTTTCGTCGATTTATTTGTTATACATTATTTTATTTCTGTATTTTCGCTCCATTTGCATCCTGACATGTCATTATTTCCTTCTGTGTCAAGTAGCCACAAAATATTAGAGCATTCCAACTAGTGTTTAATGCCTTCAAGGCCTATTGACAGTGTATATGTGTTGATAAATCATTCAAGAAAAATTTCCAACAACGGAATCAAAACAAAAACACAGTTAATTGTTAGGCCAGACCCGGAGGCGTGTTTCCTCTTTCGATGTTCTGTTGACTATGTTTCCTGGCTGTCTGCGTATTACCTTTAAAGTGGTAAAAGTTTTTATATCATTTGTAAATTGTTAGGTCCTACTTTTTTACCGCTGTCCATATTGAAATTCAATGACATAAAGATAAAAATTGTCCTTAAAAATGAATCAACATAACCTGCGACCAAGAAGCATGTTTTCCTCACACTAATAACAACGTGTCGCTGTTCTAAACACAAAATGGGTCCATGTAGGACATGCAGAGCCAAGAAAAAAAAAAAGTTTCCTCAAATTTCAAAAACTCGATGGAGCGTCACAGAACAATTCTCTCAAGTGCAATTACAAATAACTTACAGTGGATGGCGCTAATGATCATCTGAACGTTGGCCATTAATCGTGCATACTTAAAAAGAAACCTAACAAGACCATCTTAGCCTACTGCACGCTCGCCTAAATGCTAAAACAGAGTTTCCTCAGACACTCATCAACACAGCAAGCACTCCTAGGGCCTTTAACATTCATGACCCTTTTTAAAGACTCTTCGTACTACAAGGCACAAAAGAAGTTTAGTTCCGCTGAGGAAGGTAAAAAAAAGGACTCCTCCTATTTGCCGACAACCTGCGCTGCACCGTCTTTTCAGACTCATGCTGATGGCCTTACCTCATTCCCTGCCTACTTGACGGCTTTTTTTCTTTTTAAAGGAGTCTACAATGGCCCAGCTAATAAGCCACTCACAGTCGCCATTTCAATTGGTCTCTTAAATGAAACTGCCCCTCGCGTATACTACACGTTAATGTTATCCACTAAAGGTCACGGTCACGCGTGATGGCCTTCGAATGCCCTCCCTAAAAATCCACATGGCATTTGTAACAAAAGATTCCAAGACTTGGTCCAACAACTGGCCCTGGATTGACTTTTCCGTGATAAAACACAGGTATTTCAGCGCCTTAGTGGCTATAAATGGCAACTTTCCGTATCCTACTCGGCTGCCATGAGGAGATACAGTAGTATTTTGGCGGTAGCACCTCATAGGTACATACCGTGGCTGACACGACAAGTTGCTGATGAAATTTTTCAGAGTTCAATTTTCACCACTCGTCTCCTGAGCTTTGAAGAGATTCTTGGTCCACGGCACGCTGAACCTGAAAACAAAATAAATTGAGTGAGAACAAAATCACACAAATATCGAGGTTACACAATTAACACTGGGGATGTCATGTAAATATATATTATACTCTATTTTTATAATTACATATTGTTCATTTCCATGGATTGTTTACTGGAAGCTGATAGCTAAAAACTAACAAAACCACTTGGCAACTTGACAATTTTCACGACTGTATGTGACTTGACGAGAGTAAAGAGAGAGCAGGGAAAGATAGAGAAAGAAGAAAGAGAGATAAAAACATACAGCCACACAGGCAGACAGACATAGAGACAGACAGACACAGAATATACAGACATATGACATACAGACAGACAGACATACCATACAGCAGACAGACACAGACATAACAGACAGACCGACGAATACACACACACTCACATGCAAATATAGATTTAGAGAAATATAGCTAGAGATTGTACAAAAAGTCATATGTATAATATCAGATTTTGAATAACTAGCGATAATACAAGAGATCGACTTTTTCAGGTGACAAACAAAGTATAACAGACATTCTGATACTTGTTTTAATGAAAATATTGTCTCCTCTCTCTCTCTCTCTCTCCTCGACTCTTCTCTCTCTCGCTTCCATACGTCGGTCTCGTCTTCTCTCATCCTCTCTCATCTCTCTGCTCTCTCTCTCGCTCCTCTCTCTCGTCTCTCTCTCTCTCTCTCTCTCTCTCTCTCTCGTTCTCTCTCTCTCTTTCTTCTCTCTCTCCTCTCTCTCGCTCTCTCTCTTCTCTCTCTCGCTCTCTCTCTCTCTCTCTCTCTCTCTCTCTCTCTCTCTCTCTCATCTCTCTTCTCTCTCTCTCTCTCGTCTTGCTTCCTCTCTCTCTCTCTCTCTCTCTGTGTGTCTATTACGTAGTCTTCATGTTTTCTCTGTGTGACGCTTTATAATATATATATATAATATAGTAATCTATATATATATATATATATATCTATATATCTAGATATATACATATATGATATATATATATATATATATATATCTATATAATATATCTATATATATATATATATATATCTATATATAATGTATATATATATCTAGATATATCTATATCTATATATATGTAATATATATATATATATTATGTATATAATATACTATATATATCTATATATATACTATATAGATATATATTATGATATATATATACTATATACATCTATATTGATATAATATATATATATATATATATAGTATCATATATATATATATATATATACTCTCTCTCTCTCTTCTCCTCGTCCTCCTCTCTCGTCTCTCCTCGCTCTCTCTATATATTATATATATATATATATATACTATAAAAACCCCCACCACACAAAAACCGACCCACACACACACAAACCCCACCACAAAAACCCCAAAACAACACAAACCCACACAACAACCCACACACAAACCCACACACACAACCCACACACACACACACAACCACACACACACACAAACCCACACACAAAAAATCCACTCCCACACACAACCCACTCCCAACACACAACCCACCCAAAACACACAAACCCCACACACACACAAACCCCCACCTAAAAACCCACCCACACACACACAACCCACCCCACCACACAAACCCACCCACACACACAAAACCCACACCACACATACACAAACCCACACACCCCAAAAAACCCACACACACAAAAACCCCACACACACAACCACACCACACAAACCCACACACACACAAACCACAACACACCAAAGCCACACACACAACCACACACACACAAACCCAAACAAAAACCCACACACAAACACCCACACACACACAAACACCACACACACACAAACCCCCACACACAAAAAAAAACCCCACAACCCACACACACAAACCCACACACCAAAAACCCCCAACACAAAACAAACCACCCCACCACAACCCACACACACAACCCCACAAAAACCCACGCACAAACCCCAAAACAAACCCCCCCACACAAAACCCCCCACACACAAACCCACACACAAAAACCCCCACACACACAAACCCAAAACCACAACCCCCACCATATGAAACCACCCGTAACACGTCACAAAACAGGACATCCACCACTTCGACTCCCGCTCTAGAAACGGAACCTTGCATTCACCCTCAGTGTTAATACATCAACTTTAAAAGTCTTATAAATACATAATTAATACATCTGCATTTTCGAATTGCTTATATTTTTCAAATCTATTTCTCATTATTTTTTCTTCATTTTACAACTATTTACACATTCTCCCTTTTTTTCCACTCGTTATTACATCTTCCTGCATTCCCTTTTCTCTTCTTTCCCTTTCCTCCACGTAATATATTTTATCTCCCTCCCTTTCAGTGCATATCTACATGATTCACACACACACACATTCACCCATAACTATAGCGGACATAAGAGCCATTCCCCCTGCTAAATACATTCACACAAAACCCTTAACAACCCAGAGGTAATTACTTCAACCACTTAAAAACCCACTTAATTAACCCACAAATCCCTTTTACTACATTACATCTCACACATATCAAACAACTTTATAACACAACTACTAA
>JACEEZ010022416.1:0-19398 GCA_016584305.1 Chionoecetes opilio | reverse complement strand
TTCCGGGTTAATTCTCTGATCTTTTGGGATGTTTTTTTTTTTTAAAATTTTATTGGGGTTTTTTTCTTATTTGTTAATATATTGTTTTTTTTTTGTTTTTTTTTCTTTCATCTCCCCCTTCAATCTTGGGGTTCTTTTCCCTCGTTTTGCTTGCCCTTACCTTTCCTCTCTCGTCTCTCACCTTTTTTCCCTCCACTCCACCACCAAAACCCTCTTTCACTTCCTTTCCTCTCTCTCTCCCTTCTCCCTTCCCACCAGGGCTCTCTCCCCCCTTTCTACCCCCCTTCCTTCCTCCTTCCCTTCCCTTCCTTCCTTCCTCCCCCTTCCTCCTTTCCTTCCTCTTTTCCTTTCCTTCCCCTCCCCTTTCCCCCTTCCTTCCTTCTTCCTTCCTCCTTCCCCCCTTCCTTCCCCCTTCCTCCCCTTCTTTCCGTCAAAAAAAATTCCTTTCTTTTTCCCCTCCCCCCTCACGCCTTCTCTAAAATCTCCCCTCTTTCTTTTGGACTTCTTTTTTTCTTCTTTTCCCTCTTTTCTTTATTTTTCCTCCCCCCTCCTCCTATCTCTCTCTCATTTCTTTTTTCTCTATTTTTTCCCTTTCTTTCTTTCTTTTCTTTACTTTAATCTTTTTCTTTTTTCTCTTTTCATTTTCCTTTTTGATCTCCTCTCTCTCCCTCTCTCTCCCTCCCTCCTCCTCTCTTCCCCCCTTTTCCCTCCCTCCTCTTCTCTCCCTCTCTCTCTCTCTCTCTCTTCCCCCTTCCTTCCCCCTTTCTTCTCTCCCTCTCTCCTTCTCTCTCCTCTCTTCTCTCTCCTCCTTTCCCCTTCCTCCTCTCCCCTCTCCCCCTCCCTCTCTCCTCTCTCTCTCCTCTCCCTCTCTTCTCTCTCTCTCTCCTTTTCCTCTCCCTTCTCCTTCCCTCTCTTCTCTCTCCTCTCCTCCTCTCTCTCTCTCTCTCTCTCCTCTCTCTCTCTCTCTCTCTCTCTCTCTCTCTTTTCCCCCTTCTCTTCTCTCTCTCTCTCTCTCTCTCTCTCTTCTCCTCCCCTCCTCTCCCCCCTCTCTCTCTCTCCTCTTCTCCTCTCCTCTTCTTTCTTCTCTCTCTCGATCAGGCGGGAAAAAAATTGTATATTCTTTTTTCCCTTTTGTTCATTAGACTCCACCTCAACGGAACTAAGTGATTCAGGGAGAGAACGAAGAGCGTTTAAAATTCCGATCTTTTTAAAATTTTCGATTGGGGTAAATCAAACCTTTTTTTGTTCAATCCTAAAAAAACCCAATTTCTTCCCCCATTACCGACAAAACTTAACCGAAACACCCCCCTTTCTTTAATGACACTCAAATGTCTCCTTCTTTTACAATGAACATTCGGGGCTACCTTTACTAAAAAACTGAACTGGAAAAAACTGCATCCATTCTTGCTAAAACAGTTTTTTAAGAAATTGGTTCCTGGGTGTCGCGTCCCTTTTTTTCTCCCCCCAGCTGGCGTACTCTTACAGGGGGTTTATCCGCCCCTGTTAGAGTAATTTCACATGTTTTTTTGGGGGATCCCCCCAACAGCTCTCCTCTAAACGGGGGGAGTCAAAAGCTTTAAAATCTCATCAAAACCCCCCTCGATGGGTTTTCCAATCTTTAAAAAACATCGCCGCATGTTGCTTCGCTTGTATCTTTACCTTATTTTCTGGCTACTGCCTTTTTAGCTTGCTAATGCATGACTCCTTCCTCCCGCGGCCTCGCTGCACAAAATTTCTACTCATTCTTTTCCCCTTATGTCTATCTTTTCCCAAGCAAAGTTAATCAGTATCTTTACTCTTTTTACATTTTCCCTGGGAAACCCCGGAATTTTCTTCCTGTTATATTTTTCCCCCTTCCCGGGCTAAATTTTTTTCAAGATAGGGGTGACAAGACACCCCCGAACTAACTTGGCTAAAACCCCTCGTCTTTATTCTCCCTGTGTCTTTATAGGGATTGGGAACCCCAAAAAGGGGTTTCTGTGACTTTTTTTTTTTTTTTTTTTTTTACCCTTTGGCCAGTCCTTTATGATGATATATATATATATATATATAATATTATATAATTTTTAATATTCTGTTTCGTGTGACGCTTTTATATAATATAAATATATATATATTATAATATATATATATATATAAATTTTATAATATATTAATATATTATAAAAATTAAAGCTCCCAAAGAGAACCCGAAGACTACGTAAGAGAAGAGGAAAAGAGAGAGAAAAGGGGGAGAGAGAAGGGGGAGAGAAGAGAGGAGAAGAAAGGAGAGAGAGAGGGGAAAAAGGAGGAGAGAGGAGAGAGAGAAGAGGAGGAGAGAAGAGGAGAGAGGAGAGAGGAGGGGAAAAGAAGGGGGAGAGGAGAGAGAGAGAAAAAGGAGAGAGAGAGAAGGAGAGAGAGAGAGAGAGAGAGAGAGAGGGGAGAGAGAGATAGAGAGAGAGAGAGAGAGAGAGAGAGAGAGAGAGAGAGAGAGAGGGGAGAGAGAGAGAGGGGAGAGACTATATTTGCTTTAAAACAAAAAATCAAATGTCTTATCATTTTGTCCCCGAGAAAAGCGTCTTTTGTATTATGCAGTTTTAAAAATCTGATATATACATAACTTTTTGTAAATCTCTCTCTTTTCTCAAATCTATATTTGTATGTGTGTGTGTGTCTGTCTTCTGTATGTCTTTTCGTCGTCTGATGTGTATGCTTGTCTGTTGTATGTTTGTCTGTATATCGGGGTTTCGTCTGTCTCATGCCCCTTTTCCCCTTGTGTCTGTCTTTTTTTTCTCTCTTTCTCTTTCTCTATTTTTCCCCTTTCTCTCTTTCTTCGTAAAGTCACATAAAATCGTAAAAATGTCAAGTCCCCAAGTGGTTTTGTTTATTTCTTATCTTTCAGCTTCCAGGAAACAATCCATAAAAAAGAAAATATGTAATTAAAAAATAGATTTAAAATTAAAATTTTTAATTTACCCCCAGTGTTCCTTGTGAAAACCTCGATATTGTGTGATTTTGTTCTCACTCAATTTTTTGTTCGGGTTTCAGCGTGGCCAATGCTTTCTTTCACAGCTCGGGACACGGTGGTGAAAATTAACTCTGCAATTTTCAGCAACTTGTCGGCAGCCAGGATTACCTATGGGGTTGCTACCCGCCAATCTACGTACTCCCCTCAGGCAGCCGAGTAGGGCATACGGAAAATTGCCATTTTATAGCCCCTAGCGCTGAAAAACCCGTTTTTTATCAGTAAAAAATCAGATCCAAGGGCCCGTTGTTGGACCAATTCTTGGCACCTTTGTTTACAAAAGCCATGTTGGATTCTTAGGGAGGGCATTTGAAGGGATCACGGTGACCGTGACTTTAGGGGATAAAAATTAAAGGTAGTATATGGAGGGGGATTTTTTTTTTGAGACCAATTTAAAATTGGGAGGAGGGCTATTGCACCATTTGACTTCTTTAAAAAAAAGAAATTAAGCCGTCAAGCAGGCGGAATGAGGTGGGCCATCAGCATGAGTCTGAAGCGGTGGGGCGAGGTTGTCGGCCAAATAGGAGGAGTCCTTTTTTTTTACCTTCCTCAAGCGGAACTAACTTCTTTGTGCCTTGTAGTCCGAAGAGTCTTTTAAAAAGGTCATGAATGTAAGCCCCAGAGAGTGCTTTGTTTGTGTTGATGAGTGTCCTGAGGAAACTGTTTAGCATTAGCGAGCTTTGCATGGGCCTAAGATGGTCTTGATTAGGTTTCTTTTTTAAGTATGCACGATTAAGGGCCCAAACGTTCAGGTGATCATTAGCGCCATCCATGTAAGTTATTTTGTAATTCGCACTTAAGAGAGTTGTCCTGACGCTCTCATGGAGCTTTTTGAAATTTGAGAAACTTTTTTTTTTCTTTTTTCTGAAATGTCCTACATGGACCCCATTTGTGTTAAAAACCAGCGACACGTTGTGTATTATGTGTGAGGAAACATGCCTTCTTGTCGCAGGTATATTTTTGATTCATTTTTAAGGACAATTTTTATCTTTATGTCATGAATTTTCAATTATGGACAGCGTAAAAAGTAGGGACCGAAATTTAAAAATGTTTTTAAAACTTTTACACTTAAAGGTAATACGCAGAACTAGTCAACATAACATCGAAGAGGAAACACGCCTCCGGGTGTCCTAACCCTTTAACTTGTGTTTGTGTTTTTATTCCGTTGTGTTTTTTTTGAATAATTTATCAACACAATCATACATTTTTCATTAGGCCTTGAATGCATTAACATCTAGTTGGACTGCTCTAATATTTTGTTGTGCTACTTGACACAGAAGGAAATAATGACATTTTCAGGATGAAAATGGACGCGAAATACAGAAAAAACTAATGTATAACAAAAAATCGGAAGAAACTGAAAAAAAAAACATCTCATATACGGAAAAGTAAAAAGGGAAAATATATACGTTTAATCATTATATAACGTGCATGAGATTAAAAACTGTCACATCAAACATTTTGATACGATTTCTCTAAAACAACACACACACCCCCACAACACAGACACACACACACACAAAACACACAGCCGCCTGGGACTGCGGAGGCTGCGAGTGGAGCTTCTGCTGGTGCTGGAGATACGGCGCGTGCTGTTGCTGGTGCTGGGACACGTGCCGCCTGGGACTACGGGGGCTGCGAGTGGAGTTTTCTGCTGGTGCTGGAGATACGGCGTGTGCCTGCTGCTGGTGCTGGTTCCCGCGACACGGCCCAGAGCAGTGGTGGTGGGCAGCTGGTGGCGATGTGGTGCACACCGATAAGGTGCGCTGGGTGGCACTCCCCAAAAGGTCAAGTAAGACCCAGAATGGATCTCAGAGATCGCAACAAGAAGAAGTAAGCACCAACTTTATTTCACATTGAACATAATTCAGCAAAACTAACTATGCCACTAACATCATATTCTTCTGAACTACCTTTTGCGTATATAAACCATGATGATCTAATAACTCTACTTACTTTTGACAGTCTATCTCAGCTGAACAAGTCATTTGATCCATTTTCTGTACTAGATGACAAATATAACCGTGATTTAGATGTTACTCAGTCTTGCTTACGATCAAGATACTTAAATGTCCCCAAATCAGATTATATATTTCTTGATTCTTTTTCTTCTATTAATGCAGATAGTAATACAACTACAACACTTTTCAGTATGAACATACGTTCTATACCAACCAATATCCAATCATTTGTCGACTTAATTTTAGTTAATGCATGTGTAAACATTAATGTTATAGGTTTTACAGAAACTAGATTAGACCATGACCTTATTCCATTATATCAGTTGCCTGGTTATAATTTGTTCACCAAATGTAGAAACAGGAATGGCGGTGGCGTAGCTATGTATATTTCTAGTGACTCTAATTCTAGCTTGTCTAATGATTTTTCCTTCGTTGAGCCTTACATAGAGTGTTTAGGTGTTATATGTATCCACGCAGACAAGAAGTATTTATATATCTTTCTTCTATATTAATAAAAGCGAAAGTGTGTCTGTCTGTGTGTGTGTGTGTGTGTGGTATAGGTTCCGCCCCCCGTGGCGCAAACACCTCATATGGCACATTTTTGGAATCAGGTTTTACCAGGGAAGGTCATAAGCCACTTATGAATGATCCGATCACTTTTTTTTCTTTTTTTTTAGCAGCCTATTAGCGAGAATTGTGAAAACAAAAGTAGGTTGCGAGAATGAGGAAGCCTTGATGTAGGGTGATGGGTAATGGGCGAGTGAATGGGTGGGGTGATGGTAATGGGTGTGGGGTGATGGGGGAGTGAATGGGTGGGGGGTGTGGGGGATGGGGAGGGAATAGGTGGGGGGGATGGGTAATCTATAATAATATAGCAAAAGTGTCTCTCTCTCTCTGTCTGTCTGTCTGTTGTGGTGTTGTGTGTGTGTGGTGTGTGTTTGTGGTGTGTGTGTGTGTGTGTGTGTGTTTTCTGGTATAGGTCCGCCCCCCGTGGCGCAATCAACTCACATGGCACATTTTTGGAAACCGGATTGACCACGGAAGGTTTTTAAACCCAATTATGAGATGATCCGATCATTTTTTTTTTTTTTTTTTTTAGCAGCCTATTAGCGTAATTGTGAAAAAAAAGTGGGTTGCGAGAATTGAGGAAACCTTGATGTAGGGTGATGGTAATGGGTGAGTGAATGGGTGGGGTGATGGTAATGGGTGTGGGTTTATGGGTGAGTGAATGGGTGGGGGGTGAGGGTGATGGGTGAGGGAATAGGTGGGGGGTGATGGGTAATGGGAAATATAAGCGAAAGTTTTGTCTGTCTCTGTGTGTGTGGGTTGTTTTCTGGTATAGGTTTTCCCACCCCGTGGCGCAATCACCTCATATGGCACATTTTTGGAACCGGGTTGACCAGGGGAAGGTTTAAGCCCAATTATGAGATGATCCGATCACTTTTTTTTTTTTTTTTAGCAGCCTATTAGCGATAATTGTTTAAAAAAAAGTGGGTTGCGAGAATTGAGGAACCTTGATGTAGGGTGATGGGTAATGGGTGAGTGAATGGGTGGGGTGATGGGTAATGGGTGTGGGGTGATGGGTGGGGTGAATGGGTGGGGGGGTGATGGGTTGGGATGATGGGTGATGGGTGAGGGAATAGGTGGGGGGTGATGGGTAATGGGTGAGTGAATGGGTGGGGGGTGATGGTAATGGGTGAATGAATGGGTGGGGGGTGATCGGTAAGGGTGAGTGAATGGGTGGGGGAATACATACATTTCTACATCGTGATTTCAGGAAAGTTAGAAGGGGCTATCTGGAGAGTCCGTGTTTGGTGGGCCCAAGGCCCACCAAACACAGGTGGGGGGCCCAAAAGGCCCACCACTAATAGCCCTCCGCAGGAGCTAGCCAAAAAGTCCGCCCGGAGGGCGGCTTTGCGGCTAAATATGTATATATAGGCTCCTAGTGGCAATGTTGATAATTTTAAATAGACTAAATGATATATTTTCTACGCAATGAGAAAAGTATGATGGTATCATGTTTTGGAGACTTTTTTTAAAAATTTGGAATTTNTTTTTTTTTTTTTTTTAAAAAAAAAAAAAAAAAAAAAAAAAAAAGGGGGGGGGGGGGGGGGGGGGGGGGAAAAGGGGAAGGGGGGGAAAAGAGAATGAAAAAGGAAGATAAATTACACGAGAAAACTAAAAGATTGAATTGCTTACGGGACACAACCCGGGAATTGTATGATAGGAATTCCCATCCTATCTCTTCCGAATAACGGGCATTACATGTATAACAAACTTTTTGCATAGAACAAGCCCTTAATGAGTAATTCACGTAATGAGTTAATTGGCTGGAACGTGGCTCGCTGTCACGTTCCAGCCGCAAGAACTGAGCCAAAAGCAAAGGGGCCAGAGGCTGGACATCTATACTTGATTTAAGAGTCTCACCGTGTGGCACCTTGCGAATGCCTTACTAAAGTCCAGGGGGACATTTTCGAAGAAGCTCTAAACTACACCCTCTTAGCGTCCTAAGACCGACTTAGTTATACGGGGCCAAGAAGACTACTAAAGAAGCATTTTCGGAGTTCATCTTAGCCTCGTGTAAGGCTAAGACCTTCTTAGTGCCACCACTTCCACTTTAACCAATCAGCGTGCGCGACACAAGTCTGTATTTGGCGGGAATACGTATAAACAAACCTCGGCGTATACCACGCCGAGGGAGCTCTCTCTCTCTCTCTCTCTCTCTCTCTCTCTCTCTCTCTCTCTCTCTCTCTCTCTCCTCTCTCTCTCTCTCTCTCTCTCTCTCTCTCTCTCTCTCCTTCTCCTCTCCTCTCTCCTCCTCTCCTACTCTACTCTACTTCTCTCTCTCTCTCTCTCTCTCTCTCTCTCTCTCTCTCTCTCTCTCTCTCTCTCTCTCTTTCTCTCTCTCTCTCTCTCTCTCTCTCTCTCTCTCTCTCTCTCTCTCCTCTCTTCTCTTTCTTTTTCTTCTGTGTATATTCTTCTCCCTCCTCTTCCTTCTCCTTGAGTTGCAGGATTATTTCTGCTACGTCCCAGTGCATGTCAACACTGCCGAGATTCTCTCTCTCTCTCCTTCTCTCCTCTCCTATTCTCTCTCTCTCTATCTCTCTCTCCCTCTCTCTCTCTCTCTCTCTTCTCTTTTCTCTATTATTCTCTCCTCCTCTCCTCTCCTTGGTGCCAGATATGTATTCTGCTACAGTCACAGTGCATTGTCAACACCGCCGAGGATCTCTCTCTCTCTCTCTCTCTCTCTCTCTCTCTCTCTCTCTCTCTCTCCTCTTCTCTCTCTCTCTCTCTCTCTCTCCTCTCTCTCTCTCTCTCTCTCCTCTCGCTGCTCGTTCTCGTCTCTCTCTCCTCTCTCTCTCTCTCTCTCTCTCTCTCTCTCTCTCTCCTCTCTCTTCTCTCCCTCCTCTCTCTCTCTCTCCTCTCTCTTTTTTTTCTTCTATTATTTCTTCTCCCTCCTCTTCCTTCTCCCTTTTCATCCTCCACACACACATCATAGCCAGTATGTGATATTATCGTGAATAACGAAACTTTTTTTCTGGTGAGTTTTGATATGTTTAGAATTAATCTGCTAACCGTTTCTGTCGCAAATCATATCTATTCCACCCAGCCACCCCTATATATATAGTATTATATATAATATATTTATGCATAGTGTATTATACAGCCTAATATACTATATACAGTCTAAAATATATAATATATAACCAATAATATAACCATTGTTGTTATGGTGACGAAGAAAATTGCGGGCTAGACGACCCCAACCCTGCCTTAGTTTACACTCGCTGCACTGTCTTAGGCGGAGCGAAATTTGCTTCCGAAAATGTCCATCTAGCGCTAAGATGGTCTTAGTCCCCTAAGATGGTCTTAGTAGTGTTCCAAAATGCCCCCCCAGGTATACTATATCATAATCCTCATTATTATCTGCTGTTTCATAAACTTTCCTGTAAAAACTCAATAAATAAATTAGTGAGACATAATTTACCTTTGGTGAACCCATCCATGTTGTGAATCATTTACCAAACTATGCTTTTCAAGATGCTTGCTAATGTTTTTTGCAATAACAGATTCCAATAATTTACCTACCACTGACGTCAGGCTAACGGTGTCGATAATTTGACATTAATCCTCTATCTCCCTTCTTAAATATGGGAGCTACATTTCCCTCCTCCACATTAACGGCACTTCCCACTAATCAATCGATTTCCTAAAAATATGCACTAAAGACTCACTAACAACCCCTTTGCATTCTTTTAATACTCTTGGATAAATTAATCTGGTCCTGGTGACTTAAAATTCTTCATTCTATCTATACCATCTTCTACCATTTCCCTAGTTATCACAATATCTTTGAGTTTCTCATCCTCCTCTCCTCTGAACATCTGTTCACTATCAGGTACCTTCTATTTATCCTCCTGAGTAAAAACACTCGTAAGAAATAATAATTTAAAATTTTACACATAACATCTGCCGTGCTTACAATCTCCCCCTGCTATTTTTTTAATGGCCCTACTAATTCCCTAGTCTTTGTTTTATAAACCTGAAAAAATACCTTTGGATCGGTCTTTGCCTTCCCTGCAACCTTAAATCTCATAATTGATCTTTGCTGCTCTTGTAAATGTTTTCACTGTTCTAGCCATCTCGTTATACTGCTCTCTATTCACCTGCCCATCCTTAACTTTCTTATACATGTCCCTTTTTACCCCTATGTTGTGTTTTAAAAACTCATGCATCCACTTGGGCTCGTTTTTCCTGGGCTTATCGCCCTATAAGGAATATTCTTTTTCTGACCCGCAATCAAATTGCTGACAATAGTATTATATTCCTTTTCTGCGCTGAACTCGCCGACACCCCCCTCCGTCCCGACCACAGATCTCATCTCACCCTCCCTCTTGTCCCTGTTAATCCCTTCCAGGTGTCTTCTTAATCCTACATAATTAGCCTTTCTGAAGTCAGGTACTCTGTGCGTATTAACACTTCTGCTTCTCACCTCCCAATTTAAGCAAACTCTTATTTCGCAATGGTCGCTTTTTCCTAACTCAGGTCCAACTTCCACCTCAGTAACTAAATCTTCCCTGTTTGTTAGTAATAAATCTAGAATATTATCTCCACTAGTAGGCTCCTTGATTGCTTGCTTTAGGAAGTTATCTTGAACTAGTTTTAGCAAATCCTCTGCGTCATTGTCTCCTAAAATTAAATCAAAGTCAATGCTCCTAAGATTAAAATCTCCTACCACGCATAATCGATTATATTTACAAGCCTTGCTTATTTCCTGCCATGTAAGAGCTGAATCTTCTTTACATAAGTTTGGAGGCCTGTACCCTACACCCAAGACCATCTTATCATACAATGCAGGGAAGAATCATCAGCCTAGGAGTGGATAGGGCTTTCAGTTAGACTTAAAAGATCATTAATTAATAATAGAAAGAGAGTGGGTGATAGGACTGAACCCTGAGGAAACACCACTATTGATAGACTTAGGCATGTACTGTACTGTAGGTGTCCTCTCTCCAATTGCTCTCCAATTGCTGTCTTAGCACCTTCTTTCTACATTCTCTTTGACCTACGCCGACTAGGCAGCTGTAAAGAGGAATTTTCCTACTATTCCGTGCGCAGTCCAGATTTACAGTGGTCTATGACTTAGGATAAGAACAATTTCCGTCTACAGTAGCTGCAATAGAACGGTTAGAAAGGAAACTTAAGATGAAGGTACAGGGAGAAGGATAGAAACCGAATGAGGGTAGTTTGGAAATTAAAGATTGTGCCAGACTCTATCAAAAGCTTTTGATATGTCAAGGGCAACAGCAAAAGTTTCCCCAAAGCCCCTAAAGGAGGATGACCAAGATTTAGTTAGGAAAGCTAGAAGATCGCCAGTAGATCGCCCTTTACGGAAACCGTACTGACGATCTGATAGAAGATTGTGATCAGATAGATGCTTCAGAATGTTCTTATTAAGTTATAGATTAAAAAGCTTTAGAAAGGCAGGAAGTCAAAGCTATAGGACGATAGTTTGAAGGATTAGAACGATCACCCTTCTTAGGAACAGGCTAGATGTGAGCAAACTTCCAGCAAGAAGGAAAGGTGGAAGTAGATAGACAAAGACGGAAAAGTTTGACCTGGTAGGGTGCAAGCACAGAAGCACAGTTTTTGAGAACAATAGGAGGACTCCGTCAGGACCGTAAGCCTCCGAGGATCTAGGCCAAAAAGGGCAAAGAAAAACATTATTACGAAGAATCTTAATAACAGGCATAATATAGTCACAGGGTGGAGGAGAAGGAAGAACAAGCCCTTCATCAACCAGAGTGGAATTTTCAGCAAAAGTTTGAGCGAAGAGTTCAGCTTTAGAAATAGACGAAACAGCTGTGGAACCATCTTGGTGAAGTAAAGGAGGTAAAGATGAAGAAGAAAAATGATTGATGTTATTGATTATTATTATTATTTTTTTTTTTTGACATTTGTGCCTCTAGCGCCTGTAGGCAGTGGTGACCCAGGGCTCGGATGGTAGGCTCTGGAGGTTTTACTTGAGGGCTCTTATGGTTGGTCCTCGCCCGTGGTGGCGCAGGCAGGATTCTTATAGTGACGCCTGTGATTAGTGGCTCATGCCGCCCCCCTGTGTTCTCCGATGCACTCGCAATCGAAGATAGAGTTGATGGGCAGGGCATGTGGGTGTTCTTAGGCCACTCGACGGTGCAGAAAGGTTTGGTTTTTTTTTCGGGGATCGAACTCGGGTCACCGAGAACGACAGTCGGAGACGCTAACCACTCTGCTACCGCCAACCCCCAGATGCCAGAAGTCACGAGAGGAGTTTGATTCAGAAAGATTTTGACATTTTCTATGAATGAAGGAGTTATTGGTAAGTTGAAGTACAGATTTGGCAAGATTAGCTACGTGCAGAAATACAAAGGGCATGAGTTTCAGTAGATGGATGTTGATCGATGTGACAGGAGAAGATTGTGATCGGAGGGACCCAACGGAGAGGATAGTTCCACAGAGTAAGCAAAAGGGTTAGTAGTAAGGAAAAGATGTTGAGCGTGTCTCCAGGAAATGTGGAGGGAGGAAAAAGAAAAAACAGCAACTAGTATTTTAGATTCAAATTGGTCATCAGCAATAGAGGTTGTAAATACAAAGAACTGGAAAACTCAATAAGGACATTTAATATTGCAAAACAGTATGGATTAATGGAGATATGGTCGAAGAAGCGAGGGCTGAAGTGAAAGAATTGTTGAGTGAAAGGGTAATAAAAAAAAAAAGAGGTTGGAGAACAGGCCATACATACTCTATGGGCTATATGCAAGAATGCTCGTCAAATCCCGGCAGGTGGAGATTCCCCACAGTCGTATCTCCACCGGTGGGATCTACAAGAAATGCCCGACCGGTGGATTTTTTGACAGTCGTACCAACACAAGCGGTAGCTGAAAAAAGCAGGCGTACCAACACAAGCGAGTCCAAGGCGGCATCAGTATTTTGACTTTTTTTATACATATCTAATACATTTTACTAGTGTAATTTATCATTTCTGCCATTAAAATAATAGCTTAGTTAGTGTTCGCCACTTGTTTGAGGCGTTGGTGTAGAAAAATGGGCCCGAGTAATGCTTGCGAATACATTTGAGCTGCTGTCACACTGCACCTGTCAGTGCTGCTCCACACAATGGCTGCCCTCCACCTCCACCGCCGCCCGGCTTCCTCACAAGTTCACACACCTATATAAGGCCTCCTGGACCTGATTTTACCTTAATTATGACACGTGTGCATTCACAAGGTATGCATGTTACTCTCGGTTTGTGTTGAAAAATCGCCTGTAATGGTCTGGGAAGAAATAGGATGGAATAAGTGCACAGCGGGATGGAGGTGGGATGTGCATGCTGTCGCGAATCAGCTGACTCAAATCTCCACCCGTTGCGTTACCTCTGTTGATTCTTGCTTACCGCGCCGCGACGCAACGCGTCGAGAAAATTTCTTGCATATGACCCTATGTAGGGACTCTACTGAGAACGAGAAGAGATTATTTTGAAGACTGAGAAATGTAAAGAAAAAAATTGGTACTTAGAATAGAACATGAACTAAATAAAGGAGACAAAGAAAAGATAGAGGTACTGTACATAAATACTGATAAGGGTTATCCCAAGAAACTGGAACTGATTGACTGTCAAGAGAAACAACCTGAGATAGCGTACGTTCCAAACGTCATATATATATATATATATATATATATAATATATATATATATATATATATATATATATATGTATATATATATATATATATATATATATATATATATATATATGTATATATATATATATATATATATATATATATATATATATATATATATATATATATATATATATATATATATATATATATATATAATTATATATATATATATATATATATATATATACTGTATCAGTGTTTCTTAACTTTTTTACCAACACGCCCCCTTAATAAAGTTGGTCCATGCCTTCATGCCCCCCTTTCACTTCTTCAACCAAGATATATGCGGCAGCCTTCGCTTCAAGCGAAGGGATAATATTAATTACCGTAGATAACACTTTAGTCGCCACCTGCACTGATGTCGTCAGCCGCCATATATTGCGAATTATAGCATCACTACTGATTTGTATTGCCACTGAAGATGATACACAGTAGTTTAATATCATGACTGTATAATCTACCCTGTTTCAGCGTTGTTTTATGCTTTGTATCTGCAAGTATATACAGTTTTAAATTTCATTACTAGTTTTTTTTTTCGGGCGACAACGACGGCGGGAGGGACACTCAGAACACAAATACTAGCTGGCGATCTTAGTGTAAGCCCGTTACCAACGTCGCCACCCGGTTTTTATTTTGGTATTTGTTCTTTTATAGCCATAATGTGACACAGATGAAGACACAAAATGACACAGACTCTCCAGATAGCCCCTTCTAACTTTCCTGAAATCATGGATGTAGAAATGTAAGTATTAACGCCACCAGACGTCTGCAAATAAAAAAATAAACGTTGTCCTGGACTTTAGTGTTATCTACGGTAGAGCAACGCTTTTAATAATAATCTACCTCCATGGTGTAGTGGCTAGCGCGCCTAGCTACGAATCTGCGGGCCCTGGTTCGAATCCGGGCCAGGGCAGTCGGCGGTACCAAACCAGCTGTTCATCCTTCCTTTCGGAGATGGTCGATAAATGGGTACCTGGAGAAACTGTGGTAACCCGGATGTCACACTAGCCCTGTGTCCCGGGGTAGCGGGTTCCCCCACCACAGGCCCAAAGGCTAATGCGACGGAGATGAGCGCCGAGGCCACGCGCAGCATAGCGTATGCCCCCCATCTTTA
Source organism: Chionoecetes opilio (assembly GCA_016584305.1). Lineage (NCBI taxonomy): Eukaryota > Metazoa > Arthropoda > Malacostraca > Decapoda > Majidae > Chionoecetes > Chionoecetes opilio. The sequence goes on along the minus strand of JACEEZ010022416.1, from coordinate 5,097 downwards.
CCTTTACTATTAATAAAAAATAGGGTGCGGCCGCACTGGGAGCGAGAAATCGAGCGAGAGTTTTGAATAAAAATAGATAACGCCTCTGGCCGTAGGCTATAATAATAATAATTATGATATATATAATATATTATGATAATTATAATGATAATATAATAATGATAATAATGATAATAAATAATTAGCCTATAATAATAACAATAATAACAATTACTAATAATGTAACAAAAATAACAAACATAATAATGATGATAAATGATAATCGTAATAATCATAATAATATCAGTAATGATATTAACAATAATAAAAATATATTGCATAAAAATCTAGAGTTAGTGGAAACTTAGCAACCCGCTAACGCAACTCATCACCGCAGAGTTTTTTTCAGCCACACTTTCTTCTCTGCACCGACTTTCTTCGCTCATCCTCGCGAGCGAGCTTCATGTTAAAGCGAAGGCTGAGCTTCAAGTTAAATACTTGACAGTTCTTCCTTGTTTCTGTCTTGGTTCACGCTCCCAGGTTAAGAACCGCTGCACTGTATATAGTCTGGTTATTGTACTGACAAGTTTGTTGGCTCTTTGGAGTAGCCCGCCAAGGCTCCAATGTCTCGAATTTACGAAGTTCTGAAATTTGCTTTTGTTTCAGGATATTAATCGTTGTAACTGGAAGCATGTTTGAAGGGAGTTGAATTTTGCTTATCTTTACCCATCTGTCTCTGTTTACTCCTCTCTCTCTCTCTCTCTCTTTCCCCTCTCTCTCTCTCTCTCCTCTCTCATCTCCTCTCTCTCTCTCTCTCTCCCTCTCTCCTCCTCTCTCTCTCTCTTCCTCCCTCTCTCTCTCTCTCTCTCTCTCCTCTCTCTCTCTCTCCTCTCTCTCTCTCTCTCTCTCTTCTCTCTCTCTCTCTTCTCTCTCTCCTGTGTTTCATTCTGTCAAGTGTGACCACAACCGGTCATGCTTGCAAACACATAACTTCCTTCCATTTTCCGTTTCTAAGCTCAAGGTTTCATCACGCGTCCACGGATATCTGGTCTTCTTGTTTTTATGTAACAACGGAAAGAACTGCTTTCTGGTTCTAACGCGCAATTTTTGGAATGCGTGACCGACTATAATAATGCCGAGACTTAACAGTACTGTACTAAGTGTTTTCTTTCATCATGAGGAAGTTGATCTGTCTGGACGGTGCACGAGGCCGTTGAGGTGCGATGTTTGAATATCCAATCTTTGTTTTGTGATACCCAGGCTTTTCTGAAACCTCTTTTTGTCTGCTTTGGGAAATTACACTTTTTTTCATCCAAACCATGGAGGTCTGAGGTTGGAAGTTAGGGTATATAGCTTGCTTTGTAATTTTTCGAGACCAGGAAAAAAATCCATGCTAAGATTATTGTCTCGATATAATAAAGTCCTTGTATAACAAAACCCTTGATACAAATCTGTGATAAGAGAAATCCCGCCTGTTATAACGCACTCGCTCCCCTCACGATGCAAGGAATCCCAACCCTCGGCCTGGCGGAGGCTATACGCGCATGGCGGTTCCTTTCTAACACTGAGGCAAAGACTGTATACTAAAGAAAGACGGAAATATTCCCTACCAACATAACAAATAAGTGTAGCCATAACGATGCCAGATTTGCACCCGATTCTTGTGTTTTAGAGCGCCATCTATTGAGTGGACGAAAAACTACCTCAGTGGTTCCAGATATTGCTAGCCTTTTTATTTTTCTATTATTTCAGGGAAAATATTAGATATATTAAGTGAAATTGGTGTCATATATGTAGCACCAGTACAACGTAGGTTAGTGTTGTGGTCAGGGAAGGGGGTAGTAGGGTAATATTTCGGTGGAGGAGCAGGAGCATACACGTCTTGCCAATACCACGGTAGCTCAAAGAGTGGACGGGCTGACGACTGGGCGACGGACGTCCGAGTTTGATTCAAAGATGTAAAATTGTAAACAACCACGCGAGATGATGATTGCACAGGAGTACTGACTACTGATTTTGCAACGGCACCACCTAAAGTGTTTAATTACGGAATTTATTTAATTTCTGCCCACAATATAGTTCCTTGGTGTCTATTTTGACATATCTGAAGAAGATCCACTGATTTTGTTGTTCCTATTTGTTTTACGTATTTTAAAGAAATTCCAAATGACTGTTTTGGTTTCCTTTTTACATGGTGTTGAAAACATCAACGACTTCATCCGTATATGTTGATTTCCAGGCAATGTAGTAAAACATGTTCCTTAATCTACATATCTGCATTGTACAATTCACACTTCGTGTCTTTAGAATAGTCATAGCTCAATTGACGCTAACGCCCTCATCTAGTGGACGAAAGAACTAAAGAGTAACCAGTTAGCCTTTACTACACCTTATTTTGAAGCTTTCCAGTCTTTCTTTAGTATACCGCCTTTGACTGAGGTCCGTGTTCGCCTAATCAGAGCATAATGAGACCAGGACCCATATTCTTGCCCTCCTATTACCGTGCACTGATTGTGTGAATGCTCGCTATAGGCTACAAGAGAAACTTGAAATAATTCATGCCGTATACCGCAGACTACAGAAGAAAAAAATAATAATGAAGGAGGGAAAAAGCCATTTACAGCGTTAAGTTTGAATGTTGTAGAAATCTTGCCTGGAGTGGAGTTCGGTGGGTAAAACATGTAAATAGTCGCAAATTTTCACATAAGCCTATTTGAGAGCATGCGGCGTGCTATAGTTTACCAGTCCACCATCAGCAAACCCTTAAAAAGACACGTGATCGCTGCCTCGTTCAGGTCACCGCGGGGCCGTCCTACAAGCGTCAGGCAGCGCAAGTATCTAATAAACACATGAAACTTTGATGCCACTTGATAGAACTTAGAGAACCGCAGGTAAGAGGCGCTAGTGCATGGCAGAGGCAGCCCGTCGACGTGCCTCACCCACCCACTCCATAGGATCTTCGGTGTGTGTATAGAATAAAGTAACAGATTTTGACTGAGAGACACGGCTACTTTCTACACTAAAAGTAACAACACAAAAGATTAACATTATGTAAGCATTGTTATTTAACTGTTAATGAATTCATAAAGCACAGTAGCATTAAATTTATTTGGTCACTGTATAGCATTACTAGCTATATGACAGTGGCGTAGCTAGGTATCTATCAATGGGTGGGGCACAGCTGTGTATGGGGGGACACTATGGGAAAGCGAAACTCAGGGGCATTCTGATACCACATAGAAGGCATTAGTGCACATCGTCAGTCACAGGTCCAAGCAAATTACGGCAGCCATGGCCAGTGGCGGGGGCACCTGGGGGGCTCGGATTTTCATGGGTGGGGCCCGTGTGGACGAGCCCCACCCCGTATAGCTACGCCACTGGCTATAGCCGATCTGTCATATATATATATATAATATATATATATAATATATATATATATAATATATATATATATAATATATATATATAGTATATATAAGGTAGAAAAAAAACTAGGCAACAGCCATTACGTTGCAGGGAGGACTAAACCTCAAATCACACGTAGCTCTCCCTCCCTCCCTCTCCCACTCACAGTGGCGCCGTCAGAAATTTTGACTGGGTGGCCAAGGTTGGATACATATCTAGTGTGGGGTGGCCATGGCATAGCCATTAAAAAAAAAGATGAAATTTCATTAGGTCTCTGACTCAGATTTGGGGTGGCCGGGGGCCAATGAGATTTCAGGGTGCACGTGCCATCCCTAGATCCGCCACTGCCCACTCATTCCTCTCACTCTCTCTCCCACTCCCTCTTTTCTCTCTCTACTACCTTACCTACTACCTATCTGCAGAAATATGAAGAAAAGCAACAAAATAATGCGCTGGTTTGGCCAAAAATTATCCCTTCCTCCTCCCAGCTGCATGACACACGCGTCCTGCCTCCTTGCCAGCCTGCTCGCAACTGTCGCTCGTCCCGGATTACTCAAGGAACTCAACACTGCTTCGAAACACTAAACCTTTCCCTTAATTATTTCCTTCCACGCCCTTACATGTTGACCTTTGACCAATAATTCTTGACCTGTAACGTTATCTAAGTCTTAAAAGTTAGTAAATATGAGTTAAAAATATTTTTTAGTATAGTTTTCTAGTATTTAAAAAAAGTTTATATTGATAGGGTTCACAGTGCTTCGAACTCGTTAACAACGTCGCAGAGGATTGTGGGTAGGCTATCATCTATTTTTTTTGCTACGTAGTTTGTGGGTTTTTTAAAGGACTGGATTGCTTTGTTAGCAGTGGAGTAGCTATAGGTATCTATCAATAAGGGGAGCACCTTAGGAGAGCGGAGCTCAGGGGCCACTATGATGCCACAAAGAAGGGTATATAGCTATAAGGGCATATTCTAAGATCAGAGCAGCGGTGGGTATTAGAGCATTATACAGAATACGGCAGCCATGGCAAGTGGGGAGGGGGGCACAGGATTCTCATGGGGGCACGTGCCCCCCGCCCATAGCTACGCTACTTCTATATGATAAGAATTATGAAGAAAAGATGTTAGGAATCAACTATCTTGCCACACGTCTGCGCGCGAGCATCACCATTAATTACAGCTGCCATTATAATGTGTAGCCTATTATTAAACCCTGAATAATTACATGACTTTTTGAGGATCGTAGAAAGCCTCGACAATCATTCGAATAAAAATAAAGATTGCTTTACGCATCATTACAATCCTAATCAAAACACCTAGATTGACAGAAGATTGTTTAAAATCTACCAGTGTTTGTTGTTGTCGTCATCCCCTGTTCCTTTCCTTCTCGCTTATTGATTTTCCCGACCATCGGCTGCCACCACCTCCCAGCACAGCCGCTTCACCCTCTCACCCACGTCGTGCTGGTGTTCGTCAGCACGTCCAAACCACATGTTTCCCCACGATGGCCCCCCCCCCCTGCCTGACCCCACCCTACCACCCCTCCATCTGGGTTGCATTTAGAGTTATGAAGGTAGTTAGCAGTGAACAGCATGTTAATAAAGCAAACCCAACATCAATCCGGGAGAGGTGTCGACAAGGTTCATCATTCTCCTGATGAGTGTGACGCATAAAAAGGGAAATTGGGGGGGCCCCCCGTGGGCCCGACCCTCTAG
>JACEEZ010022415.1:12500-32500 GCA_016584305.1 Chionoecetes opilio | reverse complement strand
TCCCTTTAAACCCCAAAACCCAAGAACACGTCCCCCCGCCCCTATTCTAGTCGCTAGTACAAACCCATTTTTTCCCTCTTTCAACTCTCTCCTTTTCTCTCTCTCTCTCTCTCTTTCCTCTCTCCCTCTCTCTCTCTCTCTCTCTCTTTTCCCCTCACTCTCCTAACTCTCACTCTCTTATTCTGTCTGTTTCTTAAGTAAGTAAGTGTGTGTGTGTGTGTGTGTGTGTGTGGCATAAATTAAATCTTTTGTAGAGTATGATAGCTTTGGCATAATTAGAGAGAGAAGAGAGCGTTGCAAACTAGATCATATAAAGGGTTTTTAGTTTTGTTCTCTCTCTCTCTCTCTCTTCTCTCTCTCTCTCTCTCTCTCTCTCTCTCTCTCTCTCTCCCCCTCTCTCTCTCTTCTCCCTTCCCCCTCTCTCTCCTCTCTCTCTCCCCTCCGGTACGTTGTGATTTCCTGCACAACACCGGGTCACTTCCAGGAAGGTGAGACAAGGAGGGGGAAGAGGGGGGGGAGAGGGGAGAGGGAGAGGGAAAAGAGAGAGAGAGAGAGAGGGGAGAGAGGAGAGAGAGAGAGAGAGAGAGAGAACAATGATTCAATAATTTTTCTCCTTCCTCCTCTTCCTGATGTCATAATTGCATCATAAGCTTTAAAAATGACTAATAATTAGGGGAGCGAGGTCATTAAGTAGATATAAACATTATATTTTTCTGTTATTTATATAACTGTGTGTGTGTGTGTGTGCGCGTGCGTGCGTGTGTGCGCGTGTGTGTGTGTGTGTGTGTGTGTGTGTGTGTGTGCGTGCGTGCGTGCGTGTCTCATTATAGTTAAACAAGTTGAAGAATAGATAGGAGTCCTTTCTTCTAGGAAAAGGAAAATGACTACTACTACTACTAATGATAATAATAACAATGATATCAACCGTGATAATAACAATGATAATACTTGGTCAGTAATAATACGTGTTGAGTCCTAGCGTGCAAAGGTCATTTCATTGCGTGAAGTGACGAGAGGTGACGACGACCAGCAACGGTGGTGGCGTGGTGTTGACGCAAGTGGGTGGGTGGTGTGACAGCCCAAATGTGGGGGGTGGTGTGACAGCAAGTGGTGGTTGCTGTGTGACAGCAAGTGGGGGTGGCGTGGGTGCACAACGGTGTGGGTGGGGTGACAGCAAAGGTGGTGGCGTGGTGTGACAGCCAGTGGTGGTGGCGTGGTGTGACAGCAAGTGGTGGTGGCGTGGGGTGACAGGGAAGTGGTGGTGGCGTGGTGTGACAGCAAGTGGTGGTGGGGTGGTGTGACAGCAACGGTGGTGGCGTGGTGTGACAGCAACGGTGGTGGCGTGGTGTGACAGCAACGGTGGTGGCGTGGTGTGACAGCAAGTGGGTGGCGTGGTGTGACAGCAAGTGGTGGTGGCGTGGTGTGACAGCAAGTGGTGGTGGCGTGGTGTGACAGCAAGTGGTGGTGGCGTGGTGTGACAGCAAGTGGTGGTGGCGTGGTGTGACAGCAAGTGGTGGTGGCGTGGTGTGACAGCAAGTGGTGGTGGCGTGGTGTGACAGCAACGGTGGTGGCGTGGTGTGACAGCAACGGTGGTGGCGTGGTGTGACAGCAAGTGGTGGTGGCGTGGTGTGACAGCAAGTGGTGGTGGCGTGGTGTGACAGCAAGTGGTGGTGGCGTGGTGTGACAGCAAGTGGTGGTGGCGTGGTGTGACAGCAAGTGGTGGTGGCGTGGTGTGACAGCAAGTGGTGGTGGCGTGGTGTGACAGCAAGTGGTGGTGGCGTGGTGTGACAGCAAGTGGTGGTGGCGTGGTGTGACAGCAAGTGGTGGTGGCTACACAGACAGACAGACAGTATACGTGTCGAGATTCCGAGACACGGATGTGAAGGCGGCTGGCTAGACATGGAGGGCAGCATTGGGGTTACTAGGGAGAGGAGGACATAGGACAATGCTATACAAATATAAATACAGTGAAGGGAGTCATTGAAGACATAGGACACAGTAAATACAGTGAAGGGAGTCATTGAAGACATAGGACACAGTAAATACAAAAAAAAAAAAAAAAAAAAAATCTCAAAATCAAAAAATTGTAAAAATAAAATTAATTGTAAAGACTGTGTGTTGGGAAATGTATCTAGGCTAATAAGGCCACGTGCTTGACATGCCATAGAGAGTACGATGAACAACAACAAGTAACATGAACAACAACAACAAGTAAGATGAACCACAACAAGTAAGATGAACAACAACAACAAGTAAGATGAACAACAACAAGTAACATGAACAACAACAACAAGTAAGATGAACCACAACAAGTAAGATGAACAACAACAACAAGTAAGATGAACAACAACAACAAGTAAGATGAACAACAACAAGTAAGATGAACAACAACAACAAGTAAGATGAACAACAACAACAAGTAAGATGAACAACAACAACAAGTAAGATGAACAACAACAACAAGTAAGATGAACAACAACAAGTAAGATGAACAACAACAAGTAAGATGAACAACAACAACAAGTAAGATGAACAACAACAAGTAAGATGAACAACAACAACAAGTAAGATGAACAACAACAACAAGTAAGATGAACAACAACAACAAGTAAGATGAACAACAACAACAAGTAAGATGAACAACAACAACAAGTAAGATGAACAACAACAACAAGTAAGATGAACAACAACAACAAGTAAGATGAACAACAACAACAAGTAAGATGAACAACAACAACAAGTAAGATGAACAACAACAAGTAAGATGAACAACAACAAGTAAGATGAACAACAACAACAAGTAAGATGAACAACAACAACAAGTAAGATGAACAACAACAAGTAAGATGAACAACAACAACAAGTAAGATGAACAACAACAACAAGTAAGATGAACAACAACAACAAGTAAGATGAACAACAACAACAAGTAAGATGAACAACAACAACAAGTAACATGAACAACAACAACAAGTAAGATGAACAACAACAAGTAAGATGAACAACAACAACAAGTAAGATGAACAACAACAACAAGTAAGATGAACAACAACAACAAGTAAGATGAACAACAACAACAAGTAAGATGAACAACAACAACAAGTAACATGAACAACAACAACAAGTAAGATGAACACAACAAACAAGTAAGATGAACAACAACAACAAGTAACATGAACAACAACAACAAGTAAGATGAACAACAACAACAAGTAAGATGAACAACAACAACAAGTAAGATGAACAACAACAACAAGTAAGATGAACAACAACAACAAGTAACATGAACAACAACAACAAGTAAGATGAACAACAACAACAAGTAACATGAACAACAACAACAAGTAAGATGAACAACAACAACAAGTAACATGAACAACAACAACAAGTAAGATGAACAACAACAACAAGTAAGATGAACAACAACAACAAGTAAGATGAACAACAACAACAAGTAACATGAACAACAACAACAAGTAAGATGAACAACAACAACAAGTAAGATGAACAACAACAACAAGTAAGATGAACAACAACAACAAGTAACATGAACAACAACAACAAGTAAGATGAACAACAACAACAAGTAAGATGAACAACAACAACAAGTAACATGAACAACAACAACAAGTAAGATGAACAACAACAACAAGTAACATGAACAACAACAACAAGTAAGATGAACAACAACAACAAGTAACATGAACAACAACAACAAGTAAGATGAACAACAACAAGTAACATGAACAACAACAACAAGTAAGATGAACAACAACAACAAGTAACATGAACAACAACAACAAGTAAGATGAACAACAACAACAAGTAAGATGAACAACAACAAGTAAGATGAACAACAACAACAAGTAAGATGAACAACAACAACAAGTAACATGAACAACAACAACAAGTAAGATGAACAACAACAAGTAACATGAACAACAACAACAAGTAACATGAACAACAAGAATAAGAGAAAGAGAAGAGAGGAGAGGGTGCCTACGTGACTCCTCCTCCTCCTTCTTCTTCTTCTTCTCCTCCTCCTCCTCCTCCTCCTCCTCCTCCTCCTCCTCCTCCTCCTCCTCCTCCTTCTTCTTCTTCTTCTCCTCCTCCTCCTCCTCCTCCTCCTCCTCCTCCTCCTCCTCCTCCTCCTCCTCCTCCTCCTCCTTCTTCTTCTTCTTCTTCTCCTCCTTCTTAATATTATTATTATTATCATTATTATTATTATTATTATTATATTATTATTATTATTATTATTATTATTATTATTATTATTATTATTATTATTATTATTATTATTATTGTTATTATTATTATTATTATTATTATTATCATTATTATTATTATTATTATTATTATTATTATTATTATTATTATTATTGTAGAATTTTTTGTTTTTCTTCAATATTTTTTTTTTTTTTTTTTTTTTTTTTTATTTTAAATTTTTTTTTTTTTTTTTTTTTACTGTGTCCTATGTCTTCCATGACTCCCTTCACTGTATTTATATTTGTACTATATTGTCCTATGTATTCCTCTCCCTACTAACCCCAATGCTGCCCTCCATGACTCTATAGCCACTACACTACTCCCGCAAAGTCGCCGCCCTTCCTCACAACACTCATTCTGAGGAACAAGGACGGGCGTGTGCTGACATCCTCCTCCTCCTCCTTCCTCCTCCTCCTCCTCTTCCTCTTCCTCCTCCTTCCTCCCTTCCTCCTCCTCCTCCTTCCTCCCTTCCTCCTCCTCCTCCTCTTCCTCCTCCTCCTCCTCCTCCTCTTCCTCCTCCTTCCTCCCTTCCTTCTCCTCCTCCTTCCTCCCTTCCTCCTCCTCCTCCTCTTCCTCCTCCTTCCTCCCTTCCTCCTCCTCCTCCTCTTCCTCCTCCTTCCTCCCTTCCTCCTCCTCCTCCTCCTCCTCCAAGCGCCAGGCAAGGCTGCCGGTTACACGACCTTTCGAGCGAATGACTTTTCGAGCGAATGACTTTTCGAGCGAAAGACGATTCGAGCGAATGACTTTTCGAGCGGAGGACCATTGGAGTGAATGGCTATTCGAGCGTAGGATAGATATGCTACTATACACGCATGGTACTAAACAATAAGAACTAAGAAATTGCTTGTTATTGTATTTAAGAGATTTTCTGTCAGATGTCTGTCTGGTTTAGAAATTGATTTTTAGTGATTGATCCCACCACAACACCGCCGACTGCCGCGCCACGGCAGTCGGCGGTGTTGTGGTGGGATCTCCCTCTATAGGAAAGTTTTGTTTAATCGCTTCTTATCTGTCCCTCTCTCTCTCTTCATACCTTCCTCTCTCCCTCCATACCTCCCTCTTTCCCTCCATCCCTCCCTCTCTTAAGGTTAGACGACCTGTTATTGTATTTTAAGAGATTTTCTGTTAAATGTCTGGTTTAGAAATAGATTTTTAGTGTCAGATCCCACCACTATACCACTGTTGTGGTGGGATCTGCAACTATAGGAAAGTTTTGTTTTATCGCTTCTGCTTTATCTCGATTACTACCCTATGGACTAAACTTTTGTCATATGCGTCTTCTACTAACCTTCAAACCTCTTGGCAAGCTGTTACCTTTGGTCAAAATCACGGACAAAATGATCTAATAAGAATAAATAAGGTGTTCCGCCGTCGCCATCAGCACCGTTTAGACCGCAGGACGAGCGCCTCTCCCAGTCCCACCCCTCCCTCACGGACAGCAGCGAGGGTAAGTTGGGTTTAGTTTGGCTTTATTTTAAACAAAACCTAACCTTAACCTAACCTGGCCTGACTGCTGTCCGTGAGGGAGGGTTTGGCCCGCTGTCTCTGACTGCGCTGGTGGCGACGGCGGAGTTGCACCTATTTATTCTAATTAGATCATTTTTGTCCGTGATTTTGACCAAAGTAACAGCTTGCCAAGAGGTTTGAAGGTTGGTAGAAGACGTGTGAGACAAAAGATTATGCCTTTATCTATCTAATAAACTATAGGAGTAGCCGTGGGTCTAAGTCTGTTTTGGGTAGCCGAAACTGTACATTCAATTTAGTATTCGCTCGAATCGTCCAACGCTCGAAAAAGTATTCGCTCGAATCGTCCAACGCTCGAAAAAGTATTCGCTCGAATCGTCCAACGCTCGAAAAGGTATTCGCTCGAATCGTCCAGACACCAGGCTGCCGCACCACCCTTGAACCTCCACACTGTGTTCACACCATTACAAAACACACATAACATGACCTATCTATCAAGCACTAAACCTACCCCCACAAACTAGTAGTAGTTAGCCATAGATTACAGCTTACTACTACTATCAAGCACTAAACCTACCCCCACAAACTAGTAGTAGTTAGCCATAGATTACAGCTTACTACTACTATCAAGCACTAAACCTACCCCCACAAACTAGTAGTAGTTAGCCATAGATTACAGCTTACTACTACTATCAAGCACTAAACCTACCCCCACAAACTAGTAGTAGTTAGCCATAGATTACAGCTGCCAACTTTCCTCACAACGGCCAGGCAGTGTTTCTATATTGCATGACATTCCTTCTTTTCCGGCCAGCTTCGGCTGGAGGGATGGGTGGGTGGGGAGGAGCCTTCTACTTCCTATCCTTTCTCTCTTATTATCTAGTTAGTGTAGTATAGTTAAAGCAAACAGCCTTGTAAGGACCTATCGGTCTGTTGCTGTTTGTGTTTCCTTTGTATTTGTATTTGTATTCCTCCTCCTCCTCCTCCTCCTCCTCCTCCTCCTCCTCCTCCTCCTCCTTCTTTCCCAGAGGTGGGCATCGGAATTTTTTTCTCCAAGTTTGCAATCGCAATTCCCCAATTTTTTTCAGATAGGCCTTTTCGCAAACGCAATTCCGCAAACTAATTTTGACAACTACAATTAAAACAAAACACCTACAATTATAACAAATAATGAATAGGATAGGAATTAGCAAGATAAAACTCCCCCTCGCAACCACCCTATTTTTATCCCTCTTACGTCATCCCTGCGGGGTTTTTGGGGGTTGTCATGCAAGGGGGCGTGGCCTCCTGGCGTGGCTTATAAAACGCACCCCGGACTACATCTTTGTCAGTTGGTAACCCGCCGCGCTAACGTAACCTCACGCCTCCCTCAGAAGCGTCCTGCAGTAGAAGGGTCCTGACAGTGGATAGGTCGACTTTTCTCAACTTTCTGACCTGAACTGTGCAACCCGCATCGCTGTCGCTGAACCTACTTAAGTAAATAAGTGTGGCGCTAACACCTTGGTCACACCTCTCCTCTCTCTCTCTCTCAAACTGGCAAAACTAAGCGACAATCGGAGAGAGAGAGTGTGTAATGTGTGATAAGGACAGCGACAGAGTAATGTGGGGAAGGAAGAGAGATAGAGGAGAGGTGTGAATCGAGACGGGGGGGGGAAGGGGGAGGCAGTGGACGGAATGGGGAGTTTTCAAAGCTAAGCCGCCAGATGTCTCTCGCGCTGTCACATCCTCTGCCCTTTGAGCGTGAATGATCTATCATTTACCGTAAACTCCCTGTACTTTTTCGGGACCTATCAGAATTACCCTTCAATACAACAACTGAAACAGTTCTTAATAAAAAATTTAGTTTATCATTTTGTTTTTCAGCACTTGGTGAAAATATTGGCAAAACATAGAATACTTGAAAACTCAATTTCTTAAAATCGTCATTTCATGGAAACACTGCACGTTCAAGCTGAATGAAGCTTCAGGAAGTATGTAGTACTTGTATGTAAGCTTTCGCCGAGTACCTGTTTTGGATGTGTCTGTCTCTTTTGCGACGAACAGCGCACTACTGCTGCCTCCTCCTCCCTCACTGGTGGCCTTTCCTTTACCACTGCTGCTGCTATGTTCCAGCTGCTGTGTTCCGGCAGCTGATATGTATCACTGGTGGCTGCTACGTACCATCCAATGTTTCTATGCACCGCGGCTGTCTTCTTTGAGCTCTGGGTCTCTTCCTCCTCTTCTGTTGTTTCTGGTAATTTCACCTCTGTTGCTACCGCTGCTTCCTCTACTTGCTGGCTTTTAATCACTGTCCAGTTCTTCCACCGCTTGTGAGGTATGTTCATCCTCATCCCCGGCTGCTCTTGCTACCCGGCCTTTCTTTGTTTTCCACTCTTTCTTTGAAATGTGCAAACCTTTCGTGCACGGGAACACTGACTAAGCACTTCACTTTGAGGGTTTTCTGTGACACGTCCCCCCCCCCAGCCCCCCAGTCTAGTATCAGTCGTTTCACACCCTACCGCCTTTCTATCCCTGCTCGTCACCTCCTTGTTACAACTTCCACAGTCACTATTAAACATGGTTCACTGTTTACTGTTCAGAGATAACACACAAAACTGTCTCCGCCTCTCCTGCACGTGTGCCTCCTCCAGCGGCTGAACAGTTTCTTCCTTTTTGAAGTTTGTGGTAGTTTTTGGTGGTTTGTGGTAGTTTGTGGGTGGTTTGTGGTAGTTTTTGGTGGTTTGTGGTAGTTTGTGGGTGGTTTGTGGTAGTTTTTGGTGGTTTGTGGTGGTTTGTGGTAGTTTTTGGTGGTTTGTGGTAGTTTTTGGTGGTTTGTGGTAGTTTTTGGTGGTTTGTGGTAGTTTGTGGGTGGTTTGTGGTAGTTTTTGGTAGTTTTTGGTGGTTTGTGGTAGTTTTTGGTGGTTTGTGGTAGTTTTTGGTGGTTTGTGGTAGTTTTTGGTGGTTTGTGGTAGTTTTTGGTGGTTTGTGGTAGTTTGTGGGTGGTTTGTGGTAGTTTGTGGTGGTTTGTGGTAGTTTGTGGGTGGTTTGTGGTAGTTTGTGGTGGTTTGTGGTAGTTTTTGGTGGTTTGTGGTAGTTTGTGGTGGTTTGTGGTAGTTTGCAGAAAGATATTAGTGTACGGTCCTGAAAAGGATCTTTGTAATAAAAGTTTTTTGCTGTTCATAAATTTGATGTGAATTAATTTCTATATTCTCTTCACGACAGGAAGCTAGTAGCCATGTCAGCGCCTTCAAACATCCTGGTGGTGGTGGCGCTGCTGCTGTTTGCTGGCACGTGTGTCGCAGATGAGGAGAGCATGCTGAGGGAGCAGCGTACAGCCTTAGCAAAGCTGCAGTGTGAGCCCAAGGAGACCTGGGCCTACATCGGGAGCCATTTGCCAGTTCACGACGACTTGCTTAACAAGGACTATTACCCCCACGTGGTCACGGTGCGGCGATGCCTTGAGGAGTGCAGCTTCTGTGGCGACCCTATAACGGGTGTGTCGGACAAGACCTGCCAAGTGGACACCACAGGACCGAAGCGTGTCGTTGTGAGACTCTTCAATGACGATGAACTCACGAGGAACATCACGCTCATAGAACACAAGACGTGTAAATGTATGTAACACTGGTGCTGATGTTGACGTTGACTGGATTCATGATGTTGACCTGATGACTACCGCATAGTTCTCTCTCTCTCTCTCTCTCTCTCTCTCTCTTTAAATCTCTTATACAAATGGATACAGAGTAATAAGGTAACTTTAAATACTGCCAAGACACACTTTAGGGCAGGCCACCCATTAATCGCCAAACAAACCTCGGTGCAGATAAAAATTAACAATGTTTTATTAAGCCAGGTAAATGAAGCAACATTTTTAGGCATTATTATTGATAATAAATTATTATGGAAATCTCAAATCGAGGAAATAAAAACAAAAATATCTAAAATGATAGGAATATTTTATAAAACCAGAGGACAACTTGCTGTAACTTGTTTAAAGAAAATTTACTCTGCCATTGTTTACCCAAATGGACTGTCTTGCTCTGCCATCTGGGGAGGGGCTTACTCCACATACATTGACACACTATTTTTGCAGCAAAACAAACTACTACGCACAAAGTTAAGTGTTCCTCGTTGACAGCACACAGCTCCCCTTGTCAAGGAACACAAAATCCTGAACATTCACCACATAATATTTGTGCAGTCAGGTGTTCTAGTCTACAACTCCATCACTACATGTCCCATAAACCTCGGCTTCCCACCCCTAGCCCTCCAGACGGTGACAAGGAGGGGAATGACCTCAGAGTTCCCCTGTGTAGGACTTGCCACGCCCACCAGAGTGTTGGACAGAGGCGCCAGGCTAGGGAACAGTCTAGCTACAGACAGGCGTAATGCTCCAGCCAAGTATAGTTTCAAAACTCTGGTTAAATATAATGTATGGAGTAAATATGAATAGAAGTCTGTCTACTATGTCCTCATTATACTATAAATATCTAGTCAGGGCCAGTTCCATAAGGTTGTTAATGTGTAGCATATACTTGCATAGGTTTTTGTAGGCAATTGGCCGATTTTCTAAACCTGGACATGGGCTAACCTAAGACTAGCCATGGCTTTAGACAGACATTTAAGCTTTTTTACCATTTTTCCAGGGGTTTTAGTCTCAGATTGGAATGGCTAGACACTCCCTAACCTCTCCAACCTCCAAGTCTAATGCTATTATACCCCGGACAAATGTTTAAAGCACTGAAATGTCTGTCTAAAGCCATGGCTAGTCTTAGGTTAGCCCATGTCCAGGTTTAAAAAATCGGCCAAATGTGTGTGCATGCGTGTGTGTGCACAGGTTATCTTTGCATAGCTGGAAGTTCGCTATTTTATTTGTTACTTTATTTTGGTATTTATCATTTCTATAATAGGGATTCCGTGTCCCTAGTTCAGTGTTTTGTTGTTGTTATTACTTAGGCGGCCTGTTTTGCTGCTCCTAGTCCCCTTATCGTCATTTGCATTGCTTTGGGGAGATGCCCCCTTCACCCCCCCCTTGACGGCCCCCCTGAACCCCTCAAAAATATGAACTGATGTTATTGGCTATTAATAAATATATATCAATGGATAGAGAGTTGTATTATTTTTTTCCTATTTAAATTATTATTATTATTATTATTATTATTATTATTATTATATTTGTATTGGTTTGTTGATAAGTATTATATTACTACTGCTGCTACTACTACTGCTACTACTACTACTACTGCTACTACTGCTACTACACTACTACTATTATTATGTCTACTACACTACTACTACTATTATTTCTACTACACTACTACTACTGCTACTATTACTTCTGCTGCTACTATTACTACTACTACTACTACTACTGCTACTACACTACTACTATTATTATTTCTACTACACTACTACTACTATTATTTCTACTACACTACTACTACTGCTACTATTACTTCTGCTGCTACTATTACTACTACTACTACTACTACTGCTACTACACTACTACTATTATTATTTCTACTACACTACTACTACTATTATTTCTACTACACTACTACTACTGCTACTATTACTTCTGCTGCTACTATTACTACTACTGCTACTACTACTGTTGAAACCAGCGACAGAAAGGTCTGACCTTTTGTTTTTGTATAAGTCAGCCCTTAACTTGGTTTTCTATGGTGCGCCATTTTAAGATAGTATTTTTGAAAACATACTTATATATATATATTGTGACTGGTTTACTGTTAATTATGATGTCATGTTATTTATAGATACTAGAAACTTGTTTGTAAGTATAATTTAGATGTAGGCAAGTGTTCTTAATTTCAATGTCTTGGGCGCTGTAGAGTATTGTAGATAAAGCAGAACCCGTCAGGATGGCAAGGTTGGTAGAGTCGTGAGCTCGCAATGTGTAGCGTCCCTGCGCATTCGGTCAGCGGTTCGAGTCCGCCTAGTTCGTGCTGACGTGGTGGCGCTTTGTATAGTCAATAACCTTGTAGTTGGTACTTGCAAAGTGTCTAGATAGGATGAAAATCTTATCTTAGATAAAGCAGAACCAAGAACACCGCCCATCCAGCCTTTGCTCTGACCCTTTCTCGTCTTATTGTGAGCATTTGCCACAGATGTTGAAGCAATTCAACAACTACTACTATTCCTACTGCTACTGCTACTACTACTACTATTGTTCCTACTGCTACTACTATTGTTCCTACTGCTACTACTACTGTTCCAACTGCTACTACTACAATACTGCTACTACTACTATTGTTCCTACTACTACTACTACTGTTCCAACTGCTACTACTACAATACTGCTACTATTACTACTGTTCCTACTGCTACTACTACAATACTGTTCCAACTGCTACTACTACAATACTGCTACTATTACTACTGTTCCTACTGCTACTACTACAATACTGCTACTACTACTATTGTTCCTACTACTACTACAATACTGTTCCAACTGCTACTACTACAATACTGCTACTATTACTACTGTTCCTACTGCTACTACTACAATACTGTTCCAACTGCTACTACTACAATACTGCTACTATTACTACTGTTCCTACTGCTACTACTACTACTGTTCCAACTGCTACTACTACACTACTACTACTATTACTACTACTACACTACTACTACTACTACTACTATTACTACTACACTACTACTACTATTGTAGGTGGGGTGTGTTGTAGGGGTATTGTAGGGGGTGGGTTCCCTATGTATGGGGTATTGTAGGGGGTGGGTGGGGTGTGTTGTAGGGGTATTGTAGGGGGTGGGTTCCCTATGTATGGGGTATTGTAGGGGGTGGGTGGGGTGTGTTGTAGGGGTATTGTAGGGGGTGGGTTCCCTATGTATGGGGTATTGTAGGGGGTGGGTGGGGTGTGTTGTAGGGGTATTGTAGGGGGTGGGTTCCCTATGTATGGGGTATTGTAGGGGGTGGGTGGGGTGTGTTGTAGGGGTATTGTAGGGGGTGGGTTCCCTATGTATGATGTATTGTAGGGGGTGGGTGGGGTGTGTTGTAGGGGTATTGTAGGGGGTGGGTTCCCTATGTATGATGTATTGTAGGGGGTAGGTGGGGTGTGTTGTAGGGGTATTGTAGGGGGTGGGTTCCCTATGTATGGGGTATTGTAGGGGGTGTGTGGGGTGTGTTGGGGGTGTGTTGGGGTTTGTTATTTTTTTATTTGTGTGCGTGTGTGTGTGTGTGTGTTAATTAAGCCATTGATCTCCTCTCTATAGGAAGAAAATTGATAAAACATGAAATTATTGAAGAAATTTTACGGTAAAGCAAAAATGAGATGACAGTATTGAAAGACGAATCTTAAATCTCGAACTGTTTTGAATAAATTAATAAAATAACGTAAGAAATACTAATTAAAGTAACTAAAACGTAAGAATTAATTATAGTCTTTCATAATTAGTACTAAAAACATCATAAATATTCTTAAATTTAATAATAAACGAAATAATTATAAAAACCGTCCCAGAAATCAAGATGGCGCCCAGTGATCCTTGTTTACATTCCAGAAGCCTTTAACTCTGTGACAGTCCAACATCTTTATCCATCCTAATCCTGCTGAAAGGTCAGGTCACAGGTCATAACGTTAACTAAGGATAATATTGAAGGGTTGAAGAATATCCTGACACCATTATTTAGTGGGTTAACTAATTGATTGGTTGATAATTAAGCAGATACGTACATGTTAATTTTAGGATGTAATAGTAGTGTTAATTTCTCCACTGCTACTAACATTTTTTCTTCCACAGATAACCAGCCATGGAGATCAGCAGTAGTAGCAGTGGTGTTAGGATCGTGACGGCTCCCCTGGTTAATGTTAGAGTTACTAGCAACGTTAATAACTTTACGGCAGAGAAGAGATTTGATCGCGGCCTCACCATCGCCGATTTGAAGGTAATTAGTCATTTCGTACACAAGTTGTTTCGTACACCAGTAGATTAATTACTAAGGTTAATTAATGTGTGTGGTGTGTGTGTGTGTGTGTGGTGCAGTCAGTTCGTACACAAGTTGTTTCGTACACCAGTAGATTCGTACACCAAAAAGTTGTTTCGTACTTTATATGGAACCATAGTCGTTTCGTACACTCGGCTCAAGAGTTAGAGGTATGTACGAAAAACTCAAAAAATCATTGTACGAAACGACTTAACAAATCCTGGGTACGAAACAACTTGTGTACGAAACTCCCTGTAACCGTAGTGATAGAAGTAATAGTAGTAGTAGTGGTAGTAGTAGTAGTGGTAGTGGTGGTAGTAGTAGTAGTAGTAGTGGTGGTGGTGGTAGTAGTAGTGGTAGTAGTAGTAGTAGTGGTGGTGGTGGTGGTGGTGGTAGTGGTAGTAGTAGTGGTGGTAGTAGTAGTAGTAGTAGTAGTGGTGGTAGTAGTAGTGGTAGTAGTAGTAGTAGTAGTGGTAGTGGTAGTAGTGGTGGTAGTAGTAGTAGTAGTAGTGGTAGTAGTAGTAGTAGTAGTAGTGGTAGTAGTAGTAGTAGTAGTAGTAGTAGTAGTGGTAGTAGTAGTAGTAGTAGTAGTAGTGGTGGCCAATACTAAAAGTCTGAACATTTTTGGAACATTCTGGAACATTCCGGAACATTCTGGGAACATTCTGGGAACATTTTTGGAACATTTTGGGAACATTCTGGGAACATTCTGGGAACATTCTGGGAACATTTTGGGAACATTTTGGGAACATTCTGGGAACATTCTGGGAACATTCTGGGAACATTCTGGTAACATTCTGGTAACATTCTGGGAACATTCTGGGAACATTCTGGTAACATTCTGGGAACATTCTGGTAACATTCTGGGAACATTCTGGGAACATTCTGGGAACATTCTGGTAACATTCTAGGAACATTCTGGGAACATTCTGGTAACATTCAAGAACATTCTGGGAACATTCTGGGAACATTCTAGGAACATTCTGGGAACACATTCTGGGAACATTCTAGGAACATTCTGGGAACATTCTGGGAACACATTCTAGGAACATTCTGGGAACATTCTGGGAACATTCTGGGAACATTCTGGGAACACATTCTAGGAACATCCTCGGAACATTCTGGGAACATTCTGGGAACATTCTGGGAACACATTCTGGGAACATTCTGGGAACATTCTGGGAACATTCTGGGAACATTCTGGGAACATTTTTGGAACATTCTGGGAACACATTCTAGGAACATTCTGGGAACATTCTGGGAACATTCTGGGAACATTCTGGGAACATTCTGGGAACACATTCTGGGAACACATTCTAGGAACATTCTGGGAACATTCTGGGAACATTTATAATGAACACTTGTACATGCAGTGGTGTGTGAGAAGTCCTTTGAGTTGTTGTATCAATGTTATGTGGCCAAGCAAGAATTATATCACTATGTTTTCATATATTTCCAGGTCTGAACATTCTGGGAACATTCTGGGAACATTCTGGGAACATTCTGGGAACATTCTGTCATTGATAAATACAGCCACTATATAGGAGCGAGCAAGTACAAGATATATTTTGTATATTTATATTTCACTATTCAGGAGCGAGCAAGTACAAGATGTATTTTCAAGGTACAGGACCTATCTTAACAGTGGTGGTTCGCCATTAGAACAAGCACCTATTGTAGGCCAAGAGAAAAATAGTCGGTGTTTCTGAAAACGACCGCGCAACTCTCCTCCATTATTACCGGGGTTAGCTTTCCTCCTCTAGAAATACTTCTACTATTGTAAACATATTTCTTCATATTTTCAACATATTTCAACATATTTCTATAGTAAAAATATTTTGTACCCACACATGATAAAACACATGTCTGACACACAGACACACATGTCTGGCTGGGGGACCTTTAAATCTTATCCGATCGAGTTCAAATTTAATGTGCACCTACAAGACCCCGAGTGGAGCCCGAAGTCTCCCGCAACATTTATATTATTTGAACAGCCCTACAGAGAGAGAGAGTTAGTGGGGAGTCATTAGGGAGCTTTAAAAGGAGGCTGGACAGTGTTATGGATGTAGTAGTAGTAGTAGTAGTTAGTGGGGAGTCATTAGGGAGCTTTAAAAGGAGGCTGGACAGTGTTATGGATGTAGTAGTAGTAGTAGTAGTTAGTGGGGAGTCATTAGGGAGCTTTAAAAGGAGGCTGGACAGTGTTATGGATGTAGTAGTAGTAGTAGTAGTTAGTGGGGAGTCATTAGGGAGCTTTAAAAGGAGGCTGGACAGTGTTATGGATGTAGTAGTAGTAGTAGTAGTTAGTGGGGAGTCATTAGGGAGCTTTAAAAGGAGGCTGGACAGTGTTATGGATGTAGTAGTAGTAGTAGTAGTTAGTGGGGAGTCATTAGGGAGCTTTAAAAGGAGGCTGGACAGTGTTATGGATGTAGTAGTAGTAGTAGTAGTTAGTGGGGAGTCATTAGGGAGCTTTAAAAGGAGGCTGGACAGTGTTATGGATGTAGTAGTAGTTAGTGGGGAGTCATTAGGGAGCTTTAAAAGGAGGCTGGACAGTGTTATGGATGTAGTAGTAGTTAGTGGGGAGTCATTAGGGAGCTTTAAAAGGGAGCTGGATAGGTTCATGGATGGGGATGAAAGGTGGATGTAGGTAGTGTTAGGTGACAGGGACTACCACGTGTAGGTCTCACGGCCTCTTGTAGCTTCCTTATTTTCTTATGTTCTTCTTATGTTCTTATGGTGTTTTGCCCTTACAGTGACCCCTTGTGACCAAAGTACAATACTTTCCTGACAACTGGGGGCACAGACCCCCTTGCTAATTAACTAACCTAACCTTGGCATGGATGACTCGTAAACTAGCCTTGCTGTGGGGGCTAGTTTGCCACCGCCAGAAACACTTCTACTGGAAACATATTTCTTCATATCTTAAACATTTATACATATTTATATTGTATCAATATTTTGTACCCACACATGATCAAATAATGGTCAAATTCCCTTAAAAAATGGGTAAAATGTGTCTAAAATGTTGAAATAATGATCAAATTCCCTTAAAAAATGGGTAAAATGTGTCTAAAATGTTGAAATAATGGTCAAAATCCCTTAAAAAATGGGTAAAATGTGTCTAAAATGTTGAAATAATGGTCAAATTCCCTTAAAAAATGGGTAAAATGTCTCTAAAATGTTGAAATAATGGTCAAATTCCCTTAAAAAATGGGTAAAATGTCTCTAAAATGTTGAAATAATGGTCAAATTCCCTTAAAAAATGGGTAAAATGTGTCTAAAATGTTGAAATAATGGTCAAATTCCCTTAAAAAATGGGTAAAATGTGTCTAAAATGTTGAAATAATGGTCAAATTCCCTTAAAAAATGGGTAAAATGTGTCTAAAATGTTGAAATAATGGTCAAATTCCCTTAAAAAATGGGTAAAATGTGTCTAAAATGTTGAAATAATGGTCAAATTCCCTTAAAAAATGGGTAAAATGTGTCTAAAATGTTGAAATAATGGTCAAATTCCCTTAAAAAATGGGTAAAATGTGTCTAAAAAAAGTTGAAATAATGGTCAAATTCCCCTTTAAAAAAAGGGTGACAATGTGTCTAAAATGTTGAAATAATGGTCAAATTCCCTTAAAAAAAGGGTAAAATGTGTCTAAAATGTTGAAATAATGGTCAAAATTCCCTTAAAAATGGGTAAAATGTGTCTAAAATGTTGAAATAATGGTCAATTCCTTAAAAAATGGGTAAAAGTGTCTAAAATGTTGAAATAATGGTCAAATTCCCTTAAAAAATCGGTAAAATGTCTCTAAAATGTTGAAATAATGGTCAAATTCCCTTAAAAAATGGGTAAAATATGTCTAAAATGTTGAAATAATGGTCAAATTCCCTTAATAAATGGGTAAAATGTGTCTAAAATGTTGAAATAATGGTCAAATTCCCTTAAAAAATGGGTAAAATGTCTCTAAAATGTTGAAATAATGGTCAAATTCCCTTAAAAAATTGGTAAAATGTCTCTAAAATGTTGAAATAATGGTCAAATTCCCTTAATAAATGGGTAAAATGTGTCTAAAATGTTGAAATAATGGTCAAATTCCCTTAAAAAATGGGTAAAATGTCTCTAAAATGTTGAAATAATGGTCAAATTCCCTTAAAAAATTGGTAAAATGTCTCTAAATGTTGAAATAAAGGTCAAATTCCCTTAAAAAATGGGTAAAAATTGTCTAAAATGTTGAAATAATGGTCAAATTCCCTTAATAAATGGGTAAAATGTGTCTAAAATGTTGAAATAATGGTCAAATTCCCTTAAAAAATGGGTAAAATGTCTCTAAAATGTTGAAATAATGGTCAAATTCCTTAAAAAATGGGTAGAATGTGTAAAATGTTGAAATAATGGTCAAATTCCCTTAAAAAATGGGTAAAATGTCCTCTAAAATGTTGAAATAATGGTCAAATTCCTTAAAAAAATGGGTAGAATGTGTCTAAAATGTTGAAATAATGGTCAAATTCCCTTAAAAAAATGGGTAAAATGTCTCTAAAATGTTGAAATAATGGTCAAATTCCCTTAAAAAATGGGTAAAATGTGTCTAAAATGTTGAAATAATGGTCAAATTCCCTTAAAAAATGGGTAAAATGTCTCTAAAATGTTGAAATAATGGTCAAATTCCCTTAAAAAATGGGTAAAATGTCTAAAATGTTGAAATAATGGTCAAATTCCTTAAAAAATGGGTAGAATGTCTCTAAAATGTTGAAATAATGGTCAAATTCCTTAAAAAAATGGGTAAAATGTCTCTAAAATGTTGAAATAATGGTCAAATTCCCTTAAAAAATGGGTAAAATGTCTCTAAAATGTTGAAATAATGGTCAAATTCCCTTAAAAAATGGG
The DNA here is from genome assembly GCA_016584305.1 of Chionoecetes opilio. Lineage (NCBI taxonomy): Eukaryota > Metazoa > Arthropoda > Malacostraca > Decapoda > Majidae > Chionoecetes > Chionoecetes opilio. Next base: position 13,949 of record JACEEZ010022415.1, on the reverse strand, counting down.
TAAAATGTCTCTAAAATGTTGAAATAATGTCAAATTTCCCCTTTAAAAATGGGTAAAAATGTGTCTAAAATGTTGAAATAATGGTCAAATTCCTTAAAAAATGGGTAAAATGTCTCTAAAATGTTGAAATAATGGTCAAATTCCTTAAAAAAATGGGTAAAATGTCTAAAATGTTGAAATAATGGTCAAATTCCCTTAAAAAATGGGTAAAACGTGTCTAAAATGTTGAAATAATGGTCAAATTCCTTAAAAAATGGGTAAAATGTCTCTAAAATGTTGAAATAATGGTCAAATTCCTTAAAAAAATGGGTAAAATGTCTTATTTCATGTGGCGTGACTGTTGACTCAAATGTAATATATGCTTAATACCTCCCAGGGACGCCTTGAGATGATGACGGGGGGCAGTGCAGGCAACATGTCCCTGCAAGTGTTCGACACCAGCGAGCGCCTGGTGGACACCCTGACTGGGGACACAACACTGCTGGGAGCCTTCTGTGTGGAGGAGAACTACCGCATTCATGTACGTGTGTGTGTGTGTGTGTGTGGGTGTGTGTGTGTGTGTGTGGGTGTGTGTGGGTGTGTGTGTGTGAGAGAGAGAGAGAGAGAGAGAGAGAGGAATATATGTGTGTGTATATATTTACCTAGTTGTATTTTACAGTCACAGGGCCATGCTGGGTATTCCTTAGTTTCTTATGACAACATAAGATGACACTATAATATTATGACAACATGTTAAGGTCTTATGGACATGAGAACATAAGGAAGCTACAAGAGGCCGCGAGACTACACGTGGTAGTTCCTGTCACCTAACACTACTACTACTACTACTACACTACTACTATACTACTTACTACTACTATACTGCTACTACTACTACTACTACTACTACTACCACTACCACTACTACCTTGTTAAAGACGACCCACACACGCGCAGACTATCCGGCCTAGTGAAAGGGGCTTGGCTAGAGGCGGCGGTGTGTGTGGTTGGGTGTGGTGTGGTGTGGTGGTGTGGTGGGGGTGTGGGGTGGGGTGGGGTGGGGTGGGGTGTGGTGTGTGTGTGTGGTGTGTGTGGGTGGTGTGTGGTGTGGTGATACATCCGACTTGTCAAACAACTGCCCTTTTTCACCATCACATTGTGTCTTTTTGGCCATTTATTTGACTTCGTTTTTGAGTTATTAGAAAACATTGATTTGTGGCTTTATTTATGCATGGATTTTTTCTTTGGCGTCTACCACTGGCTAGGCCTTCAAGAGCTGCATCTTTTATGTTCTATACCATTTTGTCCTTACGTTTAGGGTTACTGTGATATCCTAACATCCGACTGTTCCAATTATCCCACCTACCCGCAGTCCCCGCAAGATCGGATAATTAATACCTACCTGTGTATATATATATGTATATAATAGTAATTAATATGTATCATGTATACATACTAATATATCATTAT
>JACEEZ010022415.1:0-7500 GCA_016584305.1 Chionoecetes opilio | reverse complement strand
ACTATATAAAACTACTACTACTTTCTATACTGTTACTATGTTATATTTTACTACTACTACTACTACTACTATATACTATACTATACTACTACTACTTATACATATACTACTACACTACTATACCACCATACTACTAATCTATACTACTTTTCTCTTATACTACTACTACTACTACTACTACTACAGTCACCTGAATTAACTTACCACTGACACCAATAGTAGATAAATCTCATGACATTACACGCTATTTGTATCAAAGAAATTTTAGTGCAAGTGTGGCCTTGTGTAAAATGTTTGGTGTATCATGTACCACGTGGCGTACCCCAGAAAATTGAAAAGGGGGGGGGGGGGGGGCATTAGATAGATACGCATTTTATACACACAGGGTATATAACAGAAGTCACTGGATTCAAGCTGATAAGCTAGATTTAGAAAGGAAATAGGGAGAACAAACTGGTTCACAAATAGGTGGTTGAATGACTGGCATGGTCTCAGTAACTGTAGTTAGTGGGGATTCATTAGGAGCTTAAAGAGGCTGGATAGTGTTATTGATGTGTAGTATAGTAGTAGTTAGTGGGAGTCATTAGGGACTTTAAAGAGGGGCTGACAGTGTTATGGAGTAGAGTTAGTAGTGTACAGGTAGTATGGGATCATTAGGAGCTTTAAAGGGGGGCTGATAGTGTTAGGAGGGAGTAGTAGTAGTAGTGTAGGGGGAGTCATTAGGGCTTTAAGAGGGGATGGATAGTGTATGGATGTAGAGCGTAGTGTAGTAGTGGGAGTCAAGGAGCTTTAAAGGGAGGCTGGACAGGTTATGGATGTAGGTAGTGTAGAGTAGGTAGTGGGGAGTCAATAGGAGCTTAAAGAGGGGCTGGGACGATGTATGGATGTAGTAGTAGTAGTGTAGTTTATGGGAGTCATTAGAGCTTAAAAGGAGCTGGACAGGTGTTATGGATGGTAGTAGTAGAGTAGTAGTAGTAGTGGAGAGTCTAGATAGAGCTTAAAGGAGAGGGACAGTGTTATGATTAGTAGTAGTAGTAGTAGTAGTGGGAGTATTAGGAGCTTTAAAAGGAGGCTGACAGTGTTATGGATGGGATAAAGGTGATGTATGTGTTAGGTACAGGACTACCACGTGTAGCTCCCAGCTTGTGCTCCTGTTAATACTACTATACTACTACTACTACTACTACTATACTATACTACTACTACTACTACTACTACTACTACCATCTACTACTACTACTACACTATCTACTACAAAACTACTACTACTATACTATTTTAACAGACACCACTACACTTCACTCTCTCTCTCTCTTTCCTACACACTCTCTCTCTCTCTCTCTCTCCTCTCTTCTCTCTTCCTCTCTCTCTACTCATCTCTCTCTCTCTATTTAGACTACATTTCGACTCACTAAACGGTGTAGAAATTCGGACACTACATAAAAAAAAGAAGATAGAAGGCAGGAGAGGAAGAGGAGCAAGAGGAAGAAGAAATAGATAAATGCATTTTTGATAATGAGAAAGAAGCTTTGTGCTAGTAGGAGAAGAAAAAGAGGAAAGACGAAAGACAGAGGAGGAGGAAGATTTTCTGAGAGTAAGAAAAAAAATATAGCTGATAATGAGACAGAAGATGCGAAAATAGAGAGAATCTTTAGCGGAGATGAGAAGAAGAGGGAAAGATTTCGTAGGAGAGAGAGAGAGAGACAGCATAATGAAGACAAGAGAGAGAGAGAAAGAAGAGCTTTCAAGGAAAAACAAGAGGCGATGGGAGTTAGGGGGTGGCATTAAAGTAGACAACCACACACACACAAGACAACCAACTAACCGCAACACACACACAACAAAACACATACAACACACACTTCCACACACAACACACAAACTCCGCATACAGACACACACACAACCCAAAAGACACCACACAATCCACACACACAACACAACAACACACACACACCACTTTGAAACTATTCGTTTTTTCCTACTAATATCAAAAATAATTATTATTTTCCTGCTATTAAAGACAAAAAAAAAAATTACTTCTATAAATGACAAAAAATCTTTTTTCCTGCTATTAATGACAAAAAATCTTTTTTCCTGCTATTAATGACAAAAAAAAAAAATCCTGCTATTAATGACAAAAAATCTTTTTTCCTTCTATTAATGACAAAAAATCTTTTTTCCTGCTATTAATGACAACAAATCTTTTTTCCTGCTATAAATGACACAAATCTTTTTTCCTGCTATTATGACAAAAATCTTTTTTCCTGCTATAAATGACAACAAATCTTTTTTCCTGCTATTAATGACAACAAATCTTTTTTCCTGCTATAAATGACAACAAATCTTTTTTCCTGCTATTAATGACAACAAATCTTTTTTCCTGCTATTAATGACAACAAATCTTTTTTCCTGCTATTAATGACAAAAAATCTTTTTTCCTGCTATTAATGACAACAAATCTTTTTTCCTGCTATTAATGTCAAAAAATCTTTTTTCCTGCTATAAATGACAACAAATCTTTTTCCTGCTATAAATGACAAAAATATTTTTCCGCTATTAATGACAAAAATCTTTTTTCCTGCTATTAATGACAAAAAAAATTCCTGCTATAATGACAACAAATCTTTTTTCCTGCTATTAATGACAAAAAATCTTTTTTCTGCTATTAATGACAAAAATTTTTTCTGCTATTAATGACAAAAAATCTTTTTTCCTGCTATTAATGACAAAAAAATCTTTTTTCCTGCTATTAATGACAAAAATCTTTTTCCTGCTATTAATGACAAAAAATCTTTTTCCTGCTATAAATGACAACAAATCTTTTTTCCTGCTTTTAATGACAACAAATCTTTTTTCCTGCTATTAATGAAAACAAATCTTTTTTCCTGCTATTAATGACAAACAATCTTTTTTCCTGCTATTAATGACAAACAATCTTTTTTCCTGCTATTAATGACAAACAATCTTTTTTCCTGCTATTAATGACAAACAATCTTTTTTCCTGCTATTAATGACAAAAAATCTTTTTTCCTGCTATTAATGACAAACAATCTTTTTTCCTGCTATTAATGACAAAAAATCTTTTTTCCTGCTATTAATGACAAAAAATCTTTTTTCCTGCTATTAATGAAAACAAATCTTTTTCCTGCTATAAATGACAACAAATCTTTTTTCCTGCTATTAAATGACAACAAATTTTTTTTTCCTGCTATTAATGACAAAAAATCTTTTTTCCTGCTATAATGAAAAACAAATCTTTTTCCTGCATATTAATGACAACAAATCTTTTTTCCTGCTATTAATGACAAAAAATCTTTTTTCCTGCTATTAATGACAACAAATCTTTTTTCCTGCTATTAATGACAAAAAATCTTTTTTCCTGCTATTAATGACAACAAATCTTTTTTCCTGCTATTAATGACAACAAATCTTTTTTCCTGCTTTTAAATGACAAAAAATCTTTTTTCCTGCTATTAATGACAACAAATCTTTTTTCCTGCTATAATGACAACAAATCTTTTTCCTGCTATAAATGACAACAAATCTTTTTTCCTGCTAATATTAATGACAACAAATTTTTTTTCCTTCTATTATGACAAAAACTTTTTCCTGCTATTAATGACAACAAATCTTTTTTCCTGCTATTAATGACAACAAATCTTTTTTCCTGCTATTAATGACAAAAAATCTTTTTTCCTGCTATTAATGACAAACAATCTTTTTTCCTGCTATTAATGACAAAAAATCTTTTTTCCTGCTATTAATGACAAAAAATCTTTTTTCCTGCTATTAATGACAACAAATCTTTTTTCCTGCTATTAATGACAACAAATCTTTTTTCCTGCTATTAATGACAACAAATCTTTTTTCCTGCTATTAATGACAAACAATCTTTTTTCCTGCTATTAATGACAACAAATCTTTTTTCCTGCTATTAATGACAACAAATCTTTTTTCCTGCACTTAATGACAAAAAAATTTTTTTTCCTGCTATTAATGACAACAAATCTTTTTTCCTGCTATTAATGACAAAAAATCTTTTTTTCCTGCTATTAATGACAACAAATTCTTTTTCCTGTCTATTAATGACAAACAATCTTTTTTCCTGCTATTAATGACAAAAATCTTTTTTCCTGCATTAATGACAAAAAATCTTTTTTCCTGCTATTAATGACAACAAATCTTTTTTCCTGCTATTAATGACAAAAAATCTTTTTTCCTGCTATTAATGACAACAAATCTTTTTTCCTTCTATTAATGACAAACAATCTTTTTTCCTGCTATTAATGACAAAAAAATCTTTTCCGTATTAATGACAAAAATCTTTTCCTTCTAAATGACAAAAAATCTTTTTTCCTGCTATTAATTGACAACAAATCTTTTTCCTTCTATTAATGACAAAAAATCTTTTTTCCTGCTATTAATGACAACAAATCTTTTTCCTGCTATTAATGACAACAAATCTTTTTTCCTGCTATTAATGCAACAAATCTTTTTCTGCTATAATGAAAAATCTTTTTCCTGCTATTAATGACAACAAATCTTTTTTCTGCTATAAATGACAAAAATCTTTTTTCCTGCTCTTAATGACAAAAAATTTTTTTTCCTGCTATTAATGACAAAAAATCTTTTTTCCTGCTATTAATGACAAAAAATCTTTTTTCCTGCTATTAATGACAAAAAATTTTTTTTCCTGCTTTAAGACAACAAATTTTTTTTCCTGCTATTAATGACAACAATCTTTTTCCTGCTATTAATGACAAAAAATCTTTTTTCCTGCTATTAATGACAAACAATATTTTTTCCTGCTATTATGACAAAAAATCTTTTTTCCTGCTATTAATGACAACAAATCTTTTTTCCTGCTATTAATGACAACAAATCTTTTTCCTGCTATTAATGACAAAAAATCTTTTTTCCTCTATTAATGACAAAAAATCTTTTTCCTGCTATTAATGACAAAAAAATCTTTTTTCCTGCTATTAATGATAAACAATCTTTTTTCCTGTATAAATGACAAACAAATCTTTTTTCCTGCTATTAATGACAAAAAATCTTTTTTCCTGCTATTAATGACAAAAATCTTTTTTCCTGCTTTAATGACAAAAATCTTTTTTCCTGCTATTAATGACAAAAATCTTTTTTCTGCTATTAATGACAAAAAATCTTTTTCTGTATAATGACAAAAACTTTTTTTCCGCTATTAATGACAAAAATCTTTTTTCCTGCTATTATGACAAAAAATCTTTTTCCTGCTATTAATGACAACAAATCTTTTTCCTGCTATTAATGACAAACAATCTTTTTCTCTATTAATGACAACAAATCTTTTTCTGCTATTATGACAACAAATTTTTTCCTGCTATAATGACAACAATCTTTTTCCTGCTATTAATGACAACAAATCTTTTCCTGCTATTAATGACAACAAATCTTTTTCCTGCTATTAATGACAAAAATCTTTTTTCCTGCTATAATGACAAAAATCTTTTTTCCTGCTATAAATGACAACAAATCTTTTTCCTGCTCTTAATGACAAAAAATCTTTTTTCCTGCTATAATGAAAAACATCTTTTTTCCTGCTATTAATGACAACAAATCTTTTTTCCTGCTATTAATGACAAAAAATCTTTTTTCCTGCTATTAATGACAACAAATCTTTTTTCCTGCTATTAATGACAAAAATCTTTTTTCCTGCTATTAATGACAAAAATCTTTTTCCTGCTATTAATGACAAACAATTTTTTTCCTGCTATTAATGACAAAAATCTTTTTTCCTGCTATTAATGACAAAAAATCTTTTTTCCTGCTATTAATGACAACAAATCTTTTTCTGCTTTAATGACAAAAAATCTTTTTCCTCTATTAATGACAAAAATCTTTTTTCCTGCTATTATGACAACAAATCTTTTTCTGCTATTAATGACAACAATCTTTTTCCTGCTATAATGACAACAAATATTTTTTCCTGCTATTAATGACAAAAAATCTTTTTTCCTGCTATTAATGACAAAAATCTTTTTTCCTGCTATTAATGACAAAAAATTTTTTTCCTGCTATTAATGACAAAAAATCTTTTTTCCTGCTATTAATGACAAAAATCTTTTTTCCTGCTATTAAGACAAAATCTTTTTTCCTGCTATTAATGACAACAAATCTTTTTTCTGTTTTAATGACAACAAATCTTTTCCTGTATAATGACAAAAAATCTTTTTCCGCTATTAATGACAACAAATTTTTTCCTGCTATTAATGACAAAAATCTTTTTTCCTGCTATTAATGAAAAACAAATCTTTTTCCGCTATTAATGACAAAAATCTTTTTTCCTGCTATTAATGACAAAAAATCTTTTTCCTCTATTAATGACAAAAAATCTTTTTCCTGCTATTAATGACAACAAACTTTTTTCCGCTATTAATGACAAACAATCTTTTTCCTGCTATTATTGACAAAAAATCTTTTTCCGCTATAATGACAACAAATCTTTTTCTGCTATTAATGACAAAAAATCTTTTTTCCTGTATTAATGACAAAAATCTTTTTTCCTGCTATTAATGACAAAAATCTTTTTTCCTGCTATTAATGACAAACAATCTTTTTTCCTGCTATTATTGACAACAAATCTTTTCCTGCTATTATGACAACAAATCTTTTTCTGCTATTAATGACAAAAAATCTTTTTCCTGCTATAATGACAAACAATATTTTTTCCTGCATTAATGACAAAAAATTTTTTTCCTGCTATTAATGACAACAAATCTTTTTTCTGCTATTAATGACAACAAATCTTTTTCCTGCTATTAATGACAACAAATCTTTTTTCCTGCTATTAATGACAAAAATCTTTTTTCCTGCTATTAATGACAAACAATCTTTTTTTCCTGCTATTAATGACAAAAATCTTTTTCCTGCTATAATGACAACAATCTTTTTCTGCTATTAATGACAACAAATCTTTTTCTGCTATTAATGACAAAAAATCTTTTTTCCTGCTATTAATGACAACAAATCTTTTTCCTGCTATTAATGACAACAATCTTTTTTCCTGCTATTAATGACAAACATCTTTTTTCCTGTATTAATGACAAAAAATCTTTTTCCTGCTATTAATGACAAACAATCTTTTTCGCTATAATGAAAAATTTTTCCTGTATATGCAAAATCTTTTTCTCTATTAATAAAAAATCTTTTTCCTCCATTTCAAACAATTTTTTCCTGCTATTATGAAAAATCTTTTTTCTGCTATAAACAAATTTTTTCCCCAAAACAACAAATCTTTTTCCCTCTATTATGAAAAATTTTTTTCCCAAAACCTTTTTGAAAAATTTTTCCCTTTTCAAAATTTTTTTCCCTTTTCAAAAATTTTCTTTTTAAAAAAAATTTTTTTCTATTATGACAAAATTTTTTCTTAATGAAAACATCTTTTTCTATTATGACAAAAATCTTTTCTGCTTAATGCAACAATTTTTCCTGCTATTAATGACAAAAACTTTTCCC
>JACEEZ010022414.1:101529-116529 GCA_016584305.1 Chionoecetes opilio | reverse complement strand
TAGCTAGTCCCTTTGTTTCTTTGTTTGTTAGCAGGATTCAGGAAAAATATATGGACGGATTTGCATGAAAAGTATTGCAGAGGATGTGCTTGGCTAAATTTAGAAGTGATTATGTTTTGGAGTCGATCTGGATATCGAGCTGAATCCAGGAATGTTTTAAGGCTATCCTTGCACGCCTAGAAAAGATGGGCAGGAAATGGGTAGAAACAGGGTATTTGTAGTGATGAAATACTGCTACCCTGTTTCTACCTTTACAAATCTACCCATTTCACCACCATTTCACCATTTATCTACCCTACCAAATCAACTCGAAGCAAATCTACCTTTCTTCAACCTGTTTCTACCTTTACAAATCTACCCATTTCACCACCATTTCACCATTTTTTTACCCTACCAAAATATCTACTCGAAGCAAATCTACCTTTCTTCAACCTATTTCTACCTTTACAAATCTACCCATTTCACCACCATTTCACCATTTATCTACCCTACCAAAATATCTACTCGAAGCAAATCTACCCTTCTTCAACCCTACATTTGTTTGTTACTCCTGAAATTATTATCTATATCCTTCTATACATACATCTCAATATCCATTTTGAGGGTCTCCGGAAGAATTTTATTAACAATTTTTTCACCGTGCCTCAGCAACAAAAAATGGCGGGCCCCTATTACCTAGCGGGGCCCCTAGGCTTCAGTGCTTCAGTCAGCCTTGTGGATAATTCGGAGATAATACGGCTAATACGATACTATAATACGGAAGGGCGGGTGATGATGTTTTGTCCGCTTGCATATAACTGATGGACTACTTTAACATAGTCTCCCCTTTCCTACATACTCTTCTAACAGTTTAGCTTCATAGAAAATGTAAGATAATTTAGAGGGAGACTTGTACTCTCTCTCTCTCTCTCTCTCTCTCTCTCTCTCTCTCTCTCTCTCTCTCTCTCTCTCTCTCTCTCTCTCTCTCTCTCTCTCTCTCTCTCTCTCTCTCTCTCTCTCTCTCTCTCTCTCTCTCTCTCTCTCTCTCTCTCTCTCTCTCTCTCTCTCTCTCTCTCTCTCTCTCTCTCTCCTCTCTCTCTCTCTCTCTCTCTCTCTCTCTCTCTCTCTCTCTCTCTCTCTCTCTCTCTCTCTCTCTTCATGAGCCTGCCTTACTTCCAAGAAATCTAGCCCTTTGATCCTATTCATATTCATCGCAAAAAATAGCAATAAGAGGATTTCATTTTCCAGACATGAAAGCTCGTCCTTGATGGAGACACTCGAGTCTGTCTGAAGGAATAGCCTTAAGCCTGTAGTGTGTGTGTGTGTGTGTGTGTGTGTGTGTGTGTGTGTGTGTGTGTGTGTGTGCGCGATTGTGTGTGTCATTCTACCTTCCTGCTTTTAGTGACTGAGTGTGTAGCTCTAAACAACCACTTAATTAGTTCATCGTTCCTAGAGCTAATGATATTTTCCATTTTTGTCTGGAGATATTGAAAACTTAATACTTCAGAAAGATGATTGGTAGACAGGGTTAATAAAGATCAGGGTTGTGAAGATGAGCAATATGGGACACAACATTATATTTACCGTCAATAACACTATAGTCGCCACTGCACTAATGTCGCCAGGCGCCATATTTTACGAATTTTAGCATCACTACAGATTTGTATGTGCCACTGAAGAGGCATGCACAATAGTTTATATTATGTACCTGTCTTCAGTGGCACATACAAGTCTGTAGTGATGCTAAAATTCGTAATATTCGCTTGTAAAAATCCCCTGGCGACATTAATGCAGTGGCGACTATAGTATTATTGAGAGTAGCTGTTGTTACCTATCATACCTAATTGAAAAGATGACAATTTTACTCTCTTTCTATTTACTTAACTGCGCCACAATCACCATAGACCAAAATACAACAAGAAGAATTATACACGAGGTTGATCCAGAGTAAACAAAAACAACAACAAGATATGCAGGAAAGAGAGACGCATCAAGAATCATATTTCCGGAGTTTATTATTTGAGTATTCGTCACATAGAGTAGAATAGAAAAAATCTGACTTGGCGAGACACCCTATTATTATATTAACCTGCACCGCCCTCGCTCAGACGTGGGACTGGGCAGAGAGGGAGGGGAGAGAGGGGAGAGGGAGGGGTAAAGGGGGAAGAGAGAGGGGAATAAGGGGACAGGTATGGTAGAGGGGAAAGAGAAGGCAGAGGATTGAAAGTGAGGTAATGGATGAGGTGTAGTGATGACATAACACAAACACGTTTCCAAAATGATGAACACACTTATATATCTTTCCAAATCGAGGGAATAACCAAAAACATGTATTCGTGAGATAGTTTTGTTCAAGATCTATAGACTTTTAAAGTATATATGATAGAATGTCTGTTAATATTGGTTTTGTTTATGTTTTGTATTTGGCTTCTGTTTTTTGACGAAGCCTGGCCAACTATTTCTGTTTTTGTGGATTTTTTCACTTGAACGGACTGGCAGGTTGTGGTTTTATTTTTTCAGTGGGGAGTCGAGAGAGGGACAGAGTGTGGGTCATGGCTGGCAGGGGAAACATGGAGGTAATAAAGAAAGAGTTAAAAAATGGAGATGGATGAATGGCATGACGTTTGATTCTTGAAGTTTGTCGAACGAAATGGAAATGAATAAAAAAAAGTACTAAAATTTAAAAAATGTAAGAAGCAACATTTGAAAAAGCACAAACAGTTCCCATAACAAACCAGTTCATTATTTCTTCACCTAACAAAAAAAAATGAAGGCAAAAACAGCATGATATAAAATTTTCAATAGTATAATACCTCATAAACCACGATGAAATATGACAAAATGCGAAACAATAGGATTATATGAATAGACAACAGTGATACTTTTTTATCTATTATTTTAAGACGCGACCGCTGCCGAGTCTCTCCCCCCCTTCCCCCCCTTCACCAAACACGAGGGGGGGTGGGGGAGAAAAATAATGACGTCACACCAACAAAGAGACAAACAAACACTACCGTCCCTCGTGGCGACACACACACACACACACACACACACACACACACACACACACACACACACACACACACACACATACATACATACATACAGGTGTCGCCATTGACAGGTACGTTCTTCATTGTTAAGTAACGCGAGTTTGACCTATCTTAACCCCATGCGCTCAGGTCACCGGGAGAACGGAGTAAAAGGGCAAATATCTAGAAATGAAACAAGGGTAGATAGTAGTAGTAGTAGTAGTAGTAGTAGTAGTAGTAGTAGTAGTAGTAGTAGTAGTAGTAGTAGTAGTAGTAGTAGTAGTAAGGGTAGTGGTAGTAGAAGTAGTATTAGTGGTAGTAGTGGTAGTAGTAGTAGCGGTGGTGTAATAGTAGTAGTGGTAGTAGTAGTAGGAATAGTAGTAGTAGTAGTAGTAGTAATAATAGTAGTAGTAGATGTAGTGGTAGTAGAAGTAGTAGTATAGTAGTAGTAGTAGTAGTAGTAGTAGTAGTAGTAGTAGTAGTGTTAATAGTGGTTGTAGCAGATAACAGCCTATTGTCATCACGAAGTAGTAGTCGTAGTAGTAACAGTAGTAATAGTCGAATGGTAGAAGCAGTAGTAGTGGGGGTGGTGGTGGTGATAATAGTTAGCAGCCTATTGTCATAACGAAGTATTATGTAGCATTGTAAAGAAAAGAGATGATTGTGGTTACTATCCCACTCGAGAAAGGCAATGGGGTGTGTGGTGTGTGAGGTCCCAGTTATAACCAAATGATTGTCCTCTGAACTTATTGGTGTAAAACGGCACCGATAATGTGTAGTGAAAGTCTATTAATGTAAGAAATAAACAGGTGACGCAATGAATGGGAATTAGTGTAAGAATAACAACAAGTGACGCAATGAACGGGAAACAGTATGGGAAAAACAACATACTGTGGTTACTGCGCATCACGGAAGTATTGCATCATCTCGGCACTTTAGAAAATAGCTTATAATCTCGTTTTATATTCCTGATTGTCTAGCAACATATGTAACAGTATTTTAGAGTTATTATTCAACCTGAAAATCAACTCGTGAACGGTATATTATTTTTTTCTTAGTAATAATCCTGGAAACTGACATTTGTCGGGAGTGGCAAGCATTGCAATATAGCCAATCTGCCTGGCGAAAAATTTCATATCAACCACCTTTCATCTCGACGTATAAACTAAAATCCTGTTGAATTATTACTTCAAATATACTTTTAAATATAAATGAGACTCGTAGTAAGGCGATACGTACTACAGTGACCTACAAATAAAGGAATAGATGACTGATGCTTGGCAAGGGAGTCTGGCATCACTGCGGGGATGAGAGAGTCAACCAGCGTGTTGTTTGCTTGTGGTCGCGGCGGTGGTAGTGGTGTAATATCGTGTTTTAAACCATTAATTCTACGTTACCGCAGCTCCCAAGGCATTCTCGGCATCTAAAGGAGCCTCTGACATAAGTGAACAGTCGGAGAAATGTGCGTGGATGAAGGAAACGGCTTAAAATGACTAAAACAGTGTTGGGAGCGGGGTGGCGGATTGCAAGGTGGTAAGCTTCTCGCCATTTCTGCCTCGCCTCTGTCACTTCTCAGCTTGTTATGGCCCACAGCTGCCTTCCCACGCTGCTGCATAAGGTTAGTAGTGGTACAGGAGGCTAATGAGCAGTAATATGTTTAGGTATTTGTTAGTTATTGACAGTAATTGATATAAAGGTTCAGTATCAGGCATTTCAGTAGCATACACTCGCCAAAACGCATTTTTTGTTCCTCCATGTTGGTATGATTTAATTTTCGCGTAAACTTTCTGTCTTAGTTATGATGACCGATTTTATTATATACGTTGTTATTAACACCATTATTGCAGTGGTTATAATAATGTGAAGTTAAACTATCAGAAATATGCTTAATAACCTTATTTTTCTTCATATTCGCGGTCACATAGCACATTATAAAGCAAGTATTATCCGCATTGCTCGATATTACTAACTAGATGTAGTATTTTGCGTTACGGTTCACAGTGTTACGGCGTCTGGGTTTGTTGTGACAGTTGTGATGGCAGACAGATGCAAGAGTTAAAATCTTGTTAAAATTAAAAATCTTGTTAAATCAAAATCTTGTTAAATTAAAATCTAGTTAAATTTATCTCTTGCCCATAAATTAGGATGCGAATTGGGATCTTTTGCGACGAAGTTTATGGTTTATGAAGGTTTGAAGACGAAGGTTTATGGTTTATGGAAGGTTTATGTTAAGACAGTGATCCTATTTCTCTGCATTCTTCCCCATTGACAACATCGTGGCATTCACTGTGTATTAGCGCTGTATACATAAGAACATAAGAAAATAAGGAAGCTATAAGAGGCCGTGAGCTATACACGTGGTAGTTTCTATAAAGGCTTCCTTAGGTACCATTCCTAGCATTAGTTTTACTTTGCTGTTATCGTATTAGTCGTTTAACTGCACCGTGTTATTGCCCTTAGTAACCCGTCGTATTGTGAACGTATGTAACAGTCGCAGCTTACGTTTACAGAGGTAGGGAACGTAAAGAGTAGTGTGAATTGAAGGATAGTAGGCTAATAACTGAATGAGGATAATAACATAAGAAAATAAGGAAGCTACAAGCGGCTGTGAGACCTACACGTGGTAGTTCCTGTTAATGGTGGATGATGATGGTGGTGGTGGTGGTGATGGTGGTGTTGAGGACATGGAAGAAGAGCGTTGTAGGTGTGTGGATGAGACGTAGGTACACCGTAGGTACACCGTAGGGAGGAGACATGGTGGTGCCTTCGCTGTGAGGTGCCGAGAAAACATGAGGTATGACTTGAACAGCGGGTGGGGCGGGACTGAGCGGAGGGCGCGGAGGGGTGGACAGGACACGGGACACACCACGCCCTCACACCCGCCCCGCCACACCCACGCACGCTTAACAGTAACGCCGGTCACACCAGCTGAGTAACGCTTATAACAAACACGCATCTTACGTAAGATTTTGATTCGACAAAAGGAAAAACTGAATAAATACTATAACCGGTATTTAGGAATGATTGACGCCCCTTACCTAACCCAATCTCCTGACGCACAGGTGGAAAAATGTGAATTAAAGCTTCGTCTGATTGTATTGTGTTCTTAACCTGCGTCGAGATGGGTTAATGGGAGTCTATAATGCTCTCTTATCTTCCCCTTATCTTCCTTATCACTCGTAACTCATATAATACATAGGGAAGGATCGATTTGTATACATTTTACACATATTTCTTCGCCAACAACGAAATTACGAATAACTTAGAAGAGAAACATGGTTATAAAATATACATTACAAAAGGCTTTGCTGCATGTATGTAAGCATGTAGTACGTACGGCAATGTAGAAGTGTAATAGTGTATGTCGCGAGGATACATACATAGAGCCTACATACATGAACACATTAATCAACATAGACATGATAGTATGAACACACACACACACACACACACACACACACACACACACACACACACACACACACACACACACACACATTCATGTAGATAACGCAAGTAGTATGACAAGTGGGCAAACAATTAACAAACAATTCAGCAGTCATACTAAACGAGGTCAGGACTAGCATGCTTAGACATACTAAAGGCTTAAATGTATACAGTCCAAAACTTGGGGCTGTACACTACTAATAAATAAAGTCTTACCCAGTGTTACGCTTTCAACCATGATTAAACAATTATGTCGTAAACTTATTTTTGTACCAAGCGTGTAAAGATCAGTGGTGGTGTGTGGGTTGTGCTGTGAGGAGGAGCGTCAACTAACTACTACTAATCGCATCACAAGTGTTAATAATGTATTTCTTCCTCTTAGAAATCAATCCTACCCGTGTTTTTAGATAGACATTACCAAGTTAGGTTAGGTTAGGTTATTAGGTACCTATATACCAGTGGGTGAAATAGTCTTGTAGTGAAGTATAGTTGTTGTTGGAATGAATATTAACTCACAACTAAGGGAAGATGGAAAGCTTATCTATAATCACACCCCTTGATATTGATGTAACGTAGATTAGGAGTAACGCGAGATGGACAGTGAGTGATTATAGTCTTTTTTTGTTTTTTTTTTTACGAGGCAAAACTTCCATTCTATTTTAAGGTCTCATGCTTAGAATGATGCCAATATTTACCTGATAATAGGGTTAACTATGATGAAATACAGCTGAAACTTAAAAGAAGCGTAGTATTCCCTTCTCCTGGCATCAAATATCAGTCAGTAAACAGCAAGGGGTCAGGATTTTTGCCTCGTAAAAAAACCCAGACTATAGTAATGGAATCTGGTATTAGTTCCGAGGCCTATAGTGTAGATGGCACTGTATATATTTGTATGGTAGTGCAGAGTGGTTTTGTGGGTCCCTGATTTCTGACACTTGCATTGCTTAGGAGGTGACTGCAGAGCTCCTAGGATGGGTTTAGACTTTAGTGTGTGTTAGGGGGATGTTTTCTTTAGCTCCCTGATTATATACGCGAATATATTGCATTGATATCTGGCACAGTGCATTGCTTAGGAGGTGACTGTGGTGTTTAGTGTGTGTTGAAGGGAAAGAGAGACAAGGAACTGAGGGAGGGAGGGAGACTATGATGGTTTAAATGGTAGTTAGCTAGATGGTAGTTAGCGAGATAGCGATGGTATGTGTGCTGGATTTAACAGTGCTTGAGGTAGTAGTAGTAGTAGTAGTAGTAGTAGTAGTAGTAGTAGTAGTAGTAGTAGTAGTAGTAGTAGTAGTAGTAGTGGTGGTAGTAGTAGTGGTAATGTAATGGTAGAAGTAATAGGGTTTAATTAATGGTAGCAATATGTTATAGGGAAAAGTTAGTTACTCCATCCTCGTATGTGTGTGTGTGTGTGTGGGTAGTGTGTGTAGTGTGTGTGTGTGTGTGTGTGTGTGTGTGTGTGTGTGTGTGTGTTGTGTGTGTGTGTGTGTGTGTGTGTGTGTGTGTGAGCGTAAACAGCACAATCAGGAGAAAACTAACGATGGGTCATAATAATCAACTCGTCGTCATAATATTCTATAATAATATTCATATATAAAACTATTCTTATTCAAAGTTCAAACCAATAGACCAACGTAATTTGAACCTTCACCTTTGAACTGAGGGCTTGGAACTCGCGATCAAGACCTATAATATAACATACGCGTACACTCTGCAATAATCGTCTGTATATATAATCATAAAAAAGGATAACTTTAGCGTCTTTGGTATTGAGATCACTATCACTCGCGGTCATCACAGATAGCCACGCACCGCCCTCGCCACTCGCCATTAATAATAATTATATCATTATTACTATCATTAGCATTATTATTATTTATATATATCCCTTCAGAGTTAGTTGTGAAGCCAAAAAGTTGTTTAAAAGTGGATAATGTTGGTAGTGATTATAAATGGGGCAACAAACCTATGTATATATGTATACTCGCGAGAATACAAAATGTTAATGAGAATTCGTTGATGTATAAACTGCACCCGAGGCCTGGCGAGCCCGGGGACGAGAAGGAAACCCAAGACGACGCTTCGAAGTCATAAGATAACCTTAACCCTAAATCAATAGTATTCGATAAGAGAATCTCCCGAAAAGGGGTTTGTTTTGCCATGACAATGATCTTCTTAACACATTGAGATGAAGAAACGCACAATATTCTTGAACACACAGTCACAGCAAGCGGGAAAAATATATATATGTTATCACCTAAAATGGATGTTGAAAAACCTGGAAATTTCTTCTATTCTACCGAGAAAAAGGTTTGACCATGTTTTGTATAGCAAACGGGGTAGTCGTTCATAAGAAATTGGACATGAGGAGCACCAGAGTTTATATAACGTTCAGTAGAGCTACGGTTTGTGGGTCGTCAGGGTTGCGTCACCACCACTCCGCCAGCCATTTGCTACTGCTTCTATAGTTCAGCGCCACAGCCCTTCTTTCTCGCCCTACTATACGCCTCGCAGTGCTCAGGGCAGGCTGGGGGCACACACACTCACAGACACACACACGTGCATGCCCCGCGGTAGCTATAGTCCGGCGGCTGACGGAGTGGGACGCACACACACGGGAGGGGCGCGGGGCCCGACCATCACTGTCTGTCACTGCGAACTGTTCCCTATAACTGTCATAGTTCACTGTCCACTAGTGTCTGAGGTATTATTATGGCGGCGGGGCAGTTCCCTTATCGCTAAACAGGTTACCGGTAATGAGTACAAACACCCGGGGTGGGATGAGCCCAAGCGCTGGAGTGATACTTGAGGAAATACTGCTCAGTTGGCTGCCTTGTACCATTCGCTGCCTCTCTTAAGTTTATCTCTATCGCATCTTTCTGGATAGGACAGGACAGAGAGGAAAGCCCTGAGGATTTGGAGAGAGGAAACAAAAACGAGTCGTGTGGTGGTGGTGAATACTTGTCACACTGTTGTTGTGGCTGGTGTGGAGGTGTTAGTAGGTTGTGGAGGCTTGTCCCAGCTTGTCCCAGCTTGTCCCATCGTTGCCCCTTGGCGTCTGTCTTCGTCAGTACATCTTTGCAGTGTTACTCAGGACATTCACTTCCCGGAGAGCATTCTTATGGTGTTTCCTGGAGTTCATAGTGTCACGCTACATCAGTCTTGCGTTGTTGCCGAGGGTGAGTCCTTGAGGCTGGGTTGTGGGTCCGTTGGAATACCATGTTAGAGGGGAACCAGTCACAGTCACCTCCTCCCCTGCAGCGCCCCTCACTCCTCCTTCCCTCCCGCTGCGGCCGGTGGAGGGAGGAGATCAGAGACTTGGTTCCTATCTTCTGCAGGTGATTGAGGATGCACATTGCCACCACGCCAGTATGACCAAGTTACCACGCCATTAACCTCCTCTATACTATCGTGCCCTTTGGAGGGAGGGGGAGGGGAGGTGATGAGGCAACTTTGAAACTCCATTTTCAACTCCACTTTTAACTGCATTTTTTTTAATTCGTTGTTTAGGTCACCTCTGTTGTTGCTTTTTCTCCTTATTTCTTGAGTCACGCAAGTGCTGATTTGTTGTTGTATGACTGGCGAGTGCTGATGGCGTGTGCTGAGGGTGTGTGCTGAGGGCGTGGTGGTCCTTCATAACCTTTGTTTCGAGCTTTTGTGTTCTCTTTTCGGGCGTGGTTGATGCATTGATGGACTTTTATGGAGTTCGTGACTGTTAGGCCGTATTTATTTCGGCCGTGATCCAGTTAGGCCGTCACAACTTTCGACCGTTTGGAGTTTTAGGCCGTAAGACGTTTAGGCCGTAACATATTTAGGCCCCAGGGACCTTTAGGCTGAAGGTCGCCTCTCTATGATGTCTTTCTCTCCTCTTCACGATAGCAGTCCGAGGAAGAGATCGTGAGTGAGAGAAAAGTGATGCAAATCTTGATCCTATTAAGATCAAACCAAGATTAGTGTGACTTCTTGTGATTGAATTATATTAATTTAACTCACTGGTTGTTTTGACTCTTGTTTTCATGGCTTATCTGTTGTTCATTGTTATTACTATTATCTATATTGTTATTAATGTTATGACAGGACGATTACCACGATGTGCTTTACCAAGAAGTTATTTAAATACTCTGCCCTTTGCTTGCCCTTCTCTTTCTTCCTTTGTTTTGCACCTTTCTTCCTTTGTTTTGCACCTTTCTTCCTTTGTTTTGCACCTTTTTCCTTTGTTTTGCACCTTTCTTCCTTTGTTTTGCACCTTTCTTCCTTTGTTTTGCACCTTTCTTCCTTTGTTCTGCACCTTTTTTTCCTCCTTTATTTTGCACCTTTCTTCCTTTGTTTTTGTGTCGTGTCTTATGATTCTCTCGTATTACTTAGTGTTATCTAGTACCCACGATTAGTTGTATGACTAGTATACATTCTCCTCTTGATATTGTTCATTATACACTGTTTTGTACGTCACCACTTGTCTCCTACGTTCCTCTTCCTACCCCGACCAACACACACACACACACACACACACACACACACACACACACACACACACACACACACACACACACACACACACACACACACACACACACACACACACACACACACACACACACACACACACACACACACACACACACACACACACACACACACACACTTATCACTACCTCGGTATGTACACTATATTATGATTTGTCGGCCTCTGCGTCCTCCTCCTCCTCCTCCTCCTCTTCCTCCTTCTCCTCCTCCTCCTCCTCCGCCTCCTTCTCCTCCTCCTCCTTGATTTCTGATCTTCACACTCCAGATTTCACGACAATCCTCATGCATTTGTCTCCTGTTTATTTATTCTTGTTAATTTATTCCTCTATCATCGTCACTCCTTTATTTTCACTTATATAACTTTGCCATTACTTTCATTATCACCTTTTTATCATCTATTTTCTACACGCCAACCTCTTCTTTCTCTTCTTCTTCCTATTGTAGCCACACAATATAATTCAGTTCACCCTGTAGCTAGCTAGTATAATTAAGTCTACCTTCCTTCCGTTCCGTTTCCTTTTTTTCTTTCTTTCCCGTCCTCGCTACAAAATAGGATATACTGTTTTATTTGTATGGCTTAACTATTCTTCATTTAATCATTGTATTTTTTTCCATATTTTCTATACACTGTTAGTATCAACATTCACGCGCACTTTTTTTTTCCCCCTCCCATCACATTGTCTATTTTCTATTTTTACTCTTATCATTATCATTTTACTTCATTAACTCATCACCACTTACTACACACATTCCTGAGTGGCTGTCAGGGTGGGGAGTAACATTTCATCCATATGTCCACTCCTCTACTCTTATATATATATATATATATATATATATATATATATATATTTTTTTTTTATCATTTACTACCTTTTTTCTGAGGTCGTTGCTACTTGACCTTATTTAATACCTTTTATTTTTTCCTCTTTATTACTATTGACGACCTTTTTTTCTGAATTTTTTGTTACTTTACCTTATTTACGTACCTTAATTTTTTCCTTTTTATTATTATTAGCTACTTTTTTCTGAGGTTACTTACATTCACGTCACGTCACGTCTTTCATTTTATTACGTGTTCTAAGCACCCTATTCCTCCTCCTCAGTTTCTATCACCAACGAGTATTACATTTTGTCGGAGTGGTGGTGGTGGTGGTGGTAGAGGTGGTGATGGTAGTGGTGGTAGAGGTGTTGGTAGTGGTAGAGGTGGTGGTGGTGGTGGTGGTGGTAGTAGAGGTGGTGATGGTGGTAGTAAGTCTCAGTGCTTCTGGTATCCTCGCCTTGAACAGTCTTCCCCCTCCATCGCACACTCCAGCTTCACTCTTGCTATAATGGCGCTCACCATGGCCTCCTCTTGCTGTCTCTTGGCGTCCTCCATCGTCTTGTTCACCGTCTGCCAGTCTCTCTTTCTCGGCCGCTCTCCACACGATGGTTTTACCCTGTGGGGGGCGAGGCAGGGAGGGTAGTAGGCAGGGAGGCAGGAAGGGAGGCAGGGAGGGTGGGTGAGAGGGAGGGAGAGAGGCAGGAAGGGTGGTAGGGAGGCAGGGAGGGAGGAAGGGTGGTTGGAAGGAAGGGTTAGAGGTAGGAAGGGAGGGAGGAAGGGTGGTTGGAAGGAAGGGTGAGAGGTAGGAAGGGAGGGAGGCAGGGTGGGAAGGTGGGAGGGAAAGAGAGAGGCAAGGATTAGTTTTAAAGGGTTCTGTTCATTGGTGTGTGTGTGTGTGTGTGTGTGTGTGTGTGTGTGTGTTGTGTGTGTGTGTGTGTGTGTGTGTGTGGCCATTTTTTATCGCTACAGCTTAACGTCTCTGAAACAAATTTTTAACACAATTCACTTCTCAACTATTGCTATACTATAATAGTATTATAATTTTTAAGCCTTTATTGTCATTTCTAAACTCTTTAATAATTTATCTGTTTTTTCGTCCCATCCTCCAGTAAACACCTATTAAATAACTTCTTTTTTCACTTTAACACACCAGTCAAATTAAATAACAGACAAACATCCTTAAAAGAATATTCAGAATCCTTTAAAATCCCTACTCTATAGACATATCTCAATTTCAGCTTCAATATAACCAAACAATTATCCTAAAACTTCTAATATAACCAAGTAATTAACCCAACACATAACATCTACATTTCTAAACCCAGCTTCTTAAGTAACCAACATCCAAAACCTTCAAAAATCGATCACTCACTAACAACAATTAAACTACCATTAAGCAATTAACCCAAAAGCAATCTTCTAACAACTTCTAAAACCTTTTAAAAACTTCTAAAACCTTTTAAAAACTTCTAAAACCTTTTAAAAACATCTAAAACCTTTTAAAAACTTCTAAAACCTTCTAAAAAAACTCCAAAATCCCAAAACCTTCTAAAAACCATCACTCACTTAGCATTTTTCATCTCCATATGCGTCTCGTAACTTTTCTTGCTCTTATACACCAAGCAATTAACCAAAAAGCTCTAATATAACCTCCCAAACCTCCAATATAACCAAGCAATTAACCAAAAAACTAAAAACCACCACTCTCTTAGCATGTTTCACCTCCATATGCGTTTTGTAACCCTTCTTGCTCTTATACACCAAGGAATTAACCCAAAACTTCTAATATAATCAAGCAGTTAGCCCAAAACCTCCAATATAACTAACTAACCAACACCCCAAAAACCTTCTAAAAACCATCACTCACTTAGCATGTTTCACCTCCATATGCGTTTCGTAACCCTTCTTGCTTTTATACACCACCCCGCAGTCATCACACCGGTAGAGTGCCGTGGCGTGCGTCTTGTACTTGTGGCGGTACCAGTGGTTGCGAGACGGTAGCAGCTCCCCGCACAGTTTACACGTGGCGGTGCCGTTACTGTTAAGCACGTAGTCGAGAGTTACATTTTGCTCCAGCTCGTTGCCGTCACAGGAGTCTATCACCTGTGGAAAGAAGGGGGAGTTAGAAGGATAGATAGATAGATAGATAGATAGATAGATAGATAGATAGATAGAGAAAGAGACTATCACCTGATAAAAAAAATGTGTTAGGTGAGAGAGAGAGAGAGAGAGAGAGAGAGAGAGAGAGAGAGAGAGAGAGAGAGAGAGAGAGAGAGAGAGAGAGAGAGAGAGAGAGAGAGAGAGAGAGAGAGAGAGAGTATCGCATGAAAACATCAGCTATGCACTCTGTTATGCACTAAAGGGGGTCTACCTGTAAATAAGTATTGAACGGTGTCTCTGCTGACTACCAGAAACAGCATTGTCTGTGTTTGTCTATCTATCTATCTAGCGATCTATTTATCTATCTCTATCTATTTATCCATCTATTTATCTATCTCTATCTATCTATTTATTTATCTCTATCTATCTATCTATCTATCTATCTATCTATACAAAAGGGAAAATGATACAAAATATTTCAGTATTGTCTATTTCGAAAGTATATCTGTAAGACGCAAACAATAAATAAACTTTTATGAAAACTTGAAGTGAACTCATGAATTAACCATTGACTTTCCATGCAACTTTATTTTCTTTGATATTTCATGCTTTTATTCACCTCTTTTAACACTAAATTGTCATATTACTGCGTTCTTATTATGCCTTCGGAACGTGAATATTTGAGACCAGGGGAGGAGGAGGGGACAGGAATACTTAGGAATACATAGGAAGAACAGATACCAGGAGACCTATTGGGGAAAAAGAGAAGGTAGTAGAGAAGGTTAGTAAGATAACGAGAGTAGGGAATCATCGAAGGGGGGGAGCTAGATGGAGAAGGAGGTATAGGAGGAGACAAAGGGAATGAGGAGACTAGAGAGGAGATTACGAGGAGGAGGAGGAGGAGGAGGACGAGGAATAATACTGTACTTAGGAATACATAGGAATAACAGATACCAGGAGACGTATTGGTATATAACGAGAGGATCTGCTAAACTGCATACAACTACCTATCAAACTACATGTAAGAGAAGATTTAGAAAAGGATACCATGCCATTAAAGAAGATAGGATGCCCCTTAATTAAGAGGATAGAAGGAGGAGG
>JACEEZ010022414.1:54029-96529 GCA_016584305.1 Chionoecetes opilio | reverse complement strand
ATTGGTACTATGTCTCCTCTGCTTCCTCTTCCTCCTACTGTTCCTCTTCTCTCTCCTTTTCTTCTTATATTCTCTCTTATTCTCTCCTCTTATTTTCTCTCCTCTTCCTCTTTATATTCTCTCACCTCCTTATTCTCTCTCCTCTTATTTTCTCTCTCCTCTTCCTCTTCCTTTTCCTTCACACTACCACTATTTCTACCACCACTGCTGCTCTGATCTCATTTATTGTTACGTATTATTATTATTATTATTATTATTATTATTATTATTATTATTATTATTTTTATTATTATTATTACCATCATCATTGTTATTACCATCATATAATCTTTCAATACCCAGTACCGTATAATTTTTACCTGTCAAAGTGCTTCCCATAATACACAGACTACATAGACAAAAATGAAAAAGAATATTGCATGCATATCATTATTTTTTTTATTTTTTTTTTATTTTTTTATATTTTTACATTTCAGCCTATAGCGCCTGTAGTCAGTGACCTCCCGGGGTGGAATGGCAGGCCCTGGAGGCTCACTTGAGGGCTGTGGTGGTTGGCCCTCCCCGTGGTGGCACAGGCAGGATTGTTATAGTAACGCCTGTGATTAGAGGCTCATGCCGCCCCCCTGTGGCCTCCGATGCACTCGCAATCGAAGATAGAGTTAATGGGCAGCATGTGGGTGTTCTAAGGCCACTCGACGGTTGTGGAAAGATTTTAGCACCTGGCAAGATTCGAACTGGGTACACCGAGCTCGCCACTGCCAGTCACTAACCACTAGGCCAGCCCTCCCCTGTATATAGCTTATCCCATAGACTCCATTCCCTATAGATAGATGATTCCCTAAATTTTTTCAAGAGAGGAGTGACAAGACACCTCCCTAACTAAATTGGCCCACCCCCTTTCTTAACCCCTTGAGACCCGTAACGTAATTTCCATTTTAATTTGGGTACCTTTAGACAATTTTTAATGTATATATGCAATAATTTATAGATAAGACCTGTTTAGTATTCTTGTCCACTTGCTAATTTGGTATATTTAGTCACTTCGTAATTTTATGGCTAACAACAGACGATTTTTTTATAGCAAAGGAAAGATCTGGGCGTGAAGGAGTTAATTCTTTTACTGTCTTCTATATAGGGACTGGCAACTAAGCGGGATTGATGTTGCTTTGTTTTTCCCTTGGCCAGTCCTATGTCATGTAAAAAAAAATGGCAAGGCAAGGGAAGTCGTAACGATATAGGATTGCCCGAACGCCAGACACAAGCGATTACATGTAGATATATAACATTTTGTAGCGAGTCACGTACAGTCAATATGTATCCCACTATGGTATTGATTCGGTTTTTATGGTTCATTTATGCTCGATCCATGCGTTGGTGGGCCGCAGTTATGCATGAATGTTGTTAAAAGAAAATAACTACAATGATTGGATGCTGAGTTTGGTTCCCTGTTTTTTTCGCTGCAATTTTGTCAGTTTTTTTCGTTGCTATTTTGTCATCGTAAATGGTAAAGTATATAACTGTAGTCAATTTTTTTTACCGAGACGAAAATTCCATTCTATTTTAAAGTCTTATGCTTAAAATTATGCCTATGTTTACCTGATGATATAGTTAACTATGATAAAATACAACTGAAATTAAGAAGAAGCGTTGTATCCCCTTCTCTATCATATTTTTATGTCTTGTAGTAAGTTTTGTCGAATTTGTGATTTTTAAGGAATATCTGGAAGTATCATGTCATTGTGAATTGGCTGAAATAGGAACTTCTAATCATTGTAACTGAAAACTGACTCGAGATTCGTGTTCAGCATGCCCGATAACTGCTAGGAACAAATTTTCAAGCAAATCTATTTTTCAAAAAATATTGGCAATTTTGCAAGGGGTTGATTTTTTTTAAATCAAGCTTTTTTCCAATAACTAAAAAACTATGGCAGATCAGTGCAACATGTATAGATAAGTAAATATGAAGTAGGTCAATGGCTATCATCTGGCGTAAAGCAAAAAAATATTGATTAATAAATAACCGAGAAAATAGCATATTCGTACATTTATACAAAATATCAAATTTCTATATCAATTATCGGTTATTGATAGGTTATTCCGGCTAATTCGACCCCCCAATTAGTTCGAATTAGAGAGGGTGTACTGTATTATTATTATTATTATTATTATTATAATCATTATTACTATTACGGTGGTGGAAGTGGCTTTGCAATATGTTTTCGTTTCAGTGCTGTGAGTCCGCCGATGTAATTACATTTGTATTTATGTATCTTTTTTTCCTATATTTCAGAAATGAGAAACGAAGAAGAAAAGAAATAGAAAAAAAAGTCTGATGCTACTGGAAAAATTGAAGTGAAAATTGAGTTAGAAAATCGAAAGAGAGACATAAGATTAAGGAAAACGGGGACCACTCACATCAAAATAAACATAATGAAATGGAATAATGAGAACAACAAACAGACAAATAACGTTATATAAGAGAATGCAAGAAACACACAATTCAATCCACCCTAGCCAGCAATGACAACTGATCCATGAAGTGTGAGAGGAACAGTAACCCAAGTGTGTCATCATGAGTACAACGCCTAAAGACTCCTGAAGGCGGTGTTCCTAGCGTCTGGGGGACACAAGCGGGCGTCACGTTGGGGTCTGCTGGTAGTACGAGCTCCAGACTCCCTCAGGGGCGGCAAGGCGGGGGATCCTGCAGGCTGAGGGAAGGCCCGCCGCGATGGCCCTGGGGGTGCTGGAGGCTCTGAAACCCGTCACTTTCAACAAACGCGGCGCTCCGTCACTGTGCTCCTCAGCCGCGCATTAGGAACGTGAAGGCGTGATAAAGGTTTGCCATTACCTTTTATAACACCACTACCACCTACCACCACTACCACTACCACATACCACTGCCACTGCCACTAACCACCACCACCACCACCACCACCACCACCACTACCACCACCACCACTACCACTACCACCACCACCACTACCACCCCTGCCACTGCCGCTACGTCTGCTTCTACTGCCACTGCTACCTCTAGACAGCCACAGGCCCCCCACTGAAGGGTATCAAGGTATGTTTTGATCTATTTTCGTAGCAGTATGTTATTAAAGCAGACTGGTTGTATCATTATCAGTTATTTTTTCTTTTCTTTTTTTACGTTGGAATCTATAGCGCCTGTAGGCTACTCTTTTTAATTGAGGGCTATGATGGTTGGCCCTGCACATTCTAGAGGGCTATGATGGTTGGCCCTCTCCCGTGGTGGCGCAGGCTGGATTTTTATAGTGACACCTATGATGGTTGGCCCTGCACATTCTAGAGGGCTATGATGGTTGGCCCTCTCCCGTGGTGGCGCAGGCTGGATTTTTATAGTGACACCTGTGATGGTTAGCCCTCGCTCATGGTGGTGCAGGCTGGATTTTTATAGTGACCTGTGATGGTTGGCACTCGCCCGTGGTGGCGCAGGCTGGATTTTTATAATGACACCTGTGATGGTTGGCACTCGCCCGTGGTGGCGCAGGCTGGATTTTTATAATGACACCTGTGATGGTTGGCCCTCGCCCGTGGTGGCGCAGGCTGGATTTTTATAATGACACCTGTGATGGTTGGCACTCGCCCGTGGTGGCGCAGGCTGGATTTTTATAATGACACCTGTGATGGTTGGCCCTCGCCCGTGGTGGCGCAGGCTGGATTTTTATAATGACACCTGTGATGGTTGGCCCTCGCCCGTGGTGGCGCAGGCTGGATTTTTATAATGACACCTGTGATGATTGGCCCTCGCCCGTGGTGGCGCAGGCTGGATTTTTATAGTGACACCTATGATGGTTGGCCCTCGCCCGTGGTGGCGCAGGCTGGATTTTTATAGTGACACCTATGATGGTTGGCACTCGCCCGTGGTGACGCAGGCTGGATTTTTATAGTGACACCTATGATGGTTGGCCCTCGCCCGTGGTGGCGCAGGCTGGATTTTTATAATGACACCTGTGATGGTTGGCCCTCGCCCGTGGTGGCGCAGGCTGGATTTTTATAATGACACCTGTGATGGTTGGCCCTCGCCCGTGGTGGCGCAGGCTGGATTTTTATAATGACACCTGTGATGGTTGGCCCTCGCCCGTAGTGGCGCAGGCTGGATTTTTATAATGACACCTGTGATGGTTGGCCCTCGCCCGTGGTGGCGTAGGCTGAATTTTTATAATGACACCTGTGATGGTTGGCCCTCGCCCGTGGTGGCGCAGGCTGGATTTTTATAATGACACCTGTGATGGTTGGCCCTCGCCCGTGGTGGCGTAGGCTGAATTTTTATAATGACACCTGTGATGGTTGGCCCTCGCCCGTGGTGGCGCAGGCTGGTTTTTTATAATGACACCTGTGATGGTTGGCCCTCGCCCGTGGTGGCGCAGGCTGGATTTTTATAATGACACCTGTGATGGTTGGCCCTCGCCCGTGATGGCTCAGGCTGGATTTTTATAATGACACCTGTGATGGTTGGCCCTCGCCCGTGGTGGCGCAGGCTGGATTTTTATAATGACACCTGTGATGGTTGGCCCTCGCCCGTGGTGGCGCAGGCTGGATTTTTATAATGACACCTGTGATGGTTGGCCCTCGCCCGTGGTGGCGCAGGCTGGAATTTTATAATGACACCTGTGATGGTTGGCCCTCGCCCGTGGTGGCGCAGGCTGGATTTTTATAATGACACCTGTGATGGTTGGCCCTCGCACGTGGTGGCGCAGGCTGGATTTTTACAATGACACCTGTGATAGTTTTCTGCGATGGTTTGACCTGAGGCTCATGCTGCCCCCTGGTGCCCTCCGCCGCACGTGTAGTCGAAAGGTGAGGTTCATGCGGCATGTGTGTATCTTTTTTTACTATTGACATATTAATATTATCATTATTATTGTTATTATTAATATTATTATTATTATTATTATTATTATTATTATATTATTATTATTATTATTATTATTATTATTGTCACAATTAGCTATATTTATTATTGTTATCGTTACTATTTTTATCATCAATTTTGTTATTATTATTATTTATTAGAAGGTGGGGTATAAGGCCCCCGTGGGGTAAAAGGCCCCCACTGTTTCTCCTTTATCATCTACTTATTTATCCCAGTCAGCTTATCAGGGTATCAACGCCATATGTATGCATGGCTCTATACTAACAGCTCGGTGGCAGAAGATCGGGGGAGCGGCAGCAATAGTTTTTCTCCTTTGATCACATTTCATGTAAGTACCGTGTTATGTCAGTGACAGCTTGTGCCAATGTTTTTTGTGCAATGTCAATATTATGGCTGTAGATACTTAGTATGAGAACTTAAATTGCCTTGCATGACAATTCACACATGAACACAGTGTTGTGGGGGAGTGGGGAGTTGTTTACTTGAGAATGGCGTGTGGGGTAATAAGCTACCTTGCTGTGGGGCAAGAAGCCTTTTTACAAGGGTCTTTTTACCCCTTTTTAACCAAGGGGAAAGGGGCTGTTTACCCCTTCTTGGTAGTTTGTGTTTATGATTCATAGCTATACTTGTTTTAGTTTTTTATGCTCCTTATGATACGATTATAACAATTTTTTTTCATTACACTTTCAATTTTTCATTAACTTGTGATAAGATTATAACAAGTATGTTGGTTGTTTATTCTCTTAAGCCTTATCTAAGAACTTATAACGTTTTAATTGTGATGTTTCAGATGAAAGATGACCCGTGTCTATAAGAGGAAAACGGAACGTGCTTCCTATGGAGCCAGTGTTCTACAGAATGCTCTTAAAGCCATTCATGATGGTACGCTGCTGAACACTGTATCAAGAGTCACTTATGGCATCCCATGCAAAACTCTAAGACGACTTCGAGACGGCAAAGTCAGGAATCCTGGTGCTGTACTGCTTGGCCGGCTCAGGCCAGATATTGATAAAAGTTTTGAGGCAAATTTTTTTCTGAATATTTTGGGTTCGAAATATTATATCAATGTTCTACATAAAAATAAATTGTTTTTCTTTATTCAATGTTGTTTTCTTGATGAACCAAATATTCTTTAATATGCCCCCGGGCCTTTTACCCCAGGCATGGGGTAAAAGGCCCTTTTCTTGTTTCTTAAGTAACTCATATTTTCACCATTACAAAAACTTAGCGGGTAGATGTCATTTTCAGCAATGGTAGCTCTTTAATATAGCTTTCTAGCAAAACCTGTTTCGTATCAATAGTTCAAATATTGTAGATACAACAGACATTTTTCCTTAAAGGGGGCTCCTTGCCCTATTCTACCCTAATAGTAATAGAAGTATTGTAATTACTGGTTTTTGTTTTGTTATTAATGTAATACTCATCATCATCAGCAGCATTATTTGTCAATTTTCATAAAAAAAAGAAAACATGTATCTTTAGGATGTCATGCAAATATCTTTGTCTTTTGTTTTATTAGCAGCTACTTTTATTATTATTATTTGTATTTTATTTATTTATTAATTATTTTATTTTATTATATTTTTTATTATTATTATTTATATTACTTTTTATAACCATTTTTTTCTATGATTGTGCCACTCCGCATGTTTGGAAGAATGTCATGCATTAGAAAAAAATCATAATAATTATTGCTTCTTATTAATAATGCGGAATTTTCCGTTAGTCTCACCTATTTCAAAAACGCTTTACTTAGCTTTGACTGAATGGCCTAGTCAGTTAATGAATTTGACTGAAAATCCTTAAAAAATTAATGTCAGAAAGAAACCAAAGGTCGTGAGGGGAGTTTCCGACAGGTATATTAACCCCTTCACGCCCAGAGCTTTCCTTGGCTATAAAAAATCTCTGTTGTTAGCCATCAAATTACGAAAAGTGACTGAATATACCAAATTAACTAGTGGACAAGGATACTAAACAGGTCATATCTTTAAAATATTGCTTATATTCACTAAAAAATTGTCTGATGGTACCCAAATTACTATCGAAATTATGTTCAGGGTCTCAAGGGGTTAAGGATCGCTTCCTTACAGTTATAGCCGACCTGAGCAGCTACACCTGTGATACGTATGACGTGTTGTGCCTTTGTCCTGCCCTGTTTATATGTCCCTTCCCTTCCCTGTTTATCTTTTTATCTGTCCATCTTACCCTGCGCCTTATCATTCCTACCTTTCTGACTCTGATTTTTTTTTTTTTTTTTTTTTTTTTTACATCACAAAGGACTGGCCAAGGCGGAGGGGACCTTATCATTCCTACTTTCTTGAACCCTGAATTATTTTTATTTTTATTAATTTTTTTGTTTTTTTTGTATGCATCACAAAGGACAGGCCTAGGTAAAAAAAAAAAAAGTTACAAAAAGCCCTACCTAGTTAACGGTCCCTATAAAGACGTACTAGTTACTTTAGGTCATGGCAAAGAGTGGGAAGAGTGGATACCATGCAGTCCAAGGGCGGCAGATGATGATGATGATGATGATGATGACTTGTAGTGTATTTGAGGTCATAGTAGCATCATCACTTGAGTATTTCTTTTATGATATTCTTGGTTTGTCGCTTACTGTTTGAGTGAAAGAAGAATTTTTTTACCTGTACATATAATTTTGTAATATGGTATCTATAGTTATTTTTTTTATTATGGTCAAAATGCAGTAAGGAAGCCACGCCCCCTGCCTCCCCCTCTATTCTACGGGGCAGCTGATTGGTGCATGCCTCGTATCATCACTACCAATCACGATATCTTCACTACTTAACAGCGCGTGACCACTGGACAGAGCAATCTTCACTACAGAGGGTGACAAAGTCAAAAATCCCTCTGTAGTGAAGATTGCTCTGCCCAGTGGTCACGCCGCTGTTAAGTAGTGAAGATATTGTGATTGGTAGTGATGATACGAGGAATGCACCAATCAGCTGCCCCGTAGACTAGAAGGGGAGTCAGGGGGCGTGGCTTCCTTAGTGCACTTTTGACCATAATAAAAAAAATAGACTATAGTTTGGTGTTGACTTTGTCCTTCCTGCCTGTCCCTCCTCCTCCTCCTCCTCCTCCTCCTCCTCCTCCTCCTCCTCCTCCTCCTCTTCCTCCTCCTCCTCCTGTAGCTGATCATTAATAAGCCAGTCATTAGCAGGTATCCGGTCCGTAACCCCAGCCTCTTCCCTTCATCGTCCCCATTAGCCTCGCCCGCCAGGCTAATGGATCAACAACCGTGATATGCTAAGCGGTACTTGATAACACAGGAGTTCTTAAAGACTTCCCTTCGGTACCTTTGTGGGATGAGGGAAGGCATGGAGGGTGTCATGTTACTTGTTACCTATCAGTGTTTCACCGCACCTCTGTTTTTGGTAGCTCCTTTCGCTGCTTAACCCCTTCACGCCCAGATCTTTCCTTTGCTATAAAAAATCGTATGTTGTCGAGTCATAAAATTACGAAAAGTAACTGTATATTCCAAATTAGTTAGTCGACAAGGATGCTAAACAGGTCATATCTATAAAATACTGCTTATATTCTCTAAAAACCGTCTAATGGTAGCCAAACTACAATGGAAATTACGTTCTGGGTCTCAAGGGGCTTAAGACTTCCCTTCGGTATCTTTATCAGCCTGTTTCTCTGTTTACTCTTTGACTCGCTAATAAGAAGGACAGTATAGTATGGTAAATGGCTTGTATTCATCCCTCCCCCCCATCTCTTCATAAGCACCTCGAGATTTCTCACTGCAAGAAAGTGTTGTTTTTAATTATTTTTACTATACATCACAAAGGACTGGCCAAGGGTAATAAAAAAGGAGTAACAGAAAGCCCGTTGAAAGGTTACAGGTGGTGGGCAGTGTGTCATTTGATGGTTAATTAACAGGTACACCTGGGCAGACTTCGTCCTTTGCTAACAAATTTTCGTCTTTTTTTTATTGTATGTTTTTTTTTGAGCCTATACATTGGAGCCTATAGCGCCTGTAGGCTATTATCTTTATTTTTTTTAACCTATACATTGGAGCCTATAGTGCCTGTAGGCTTTTATCTTTTATTTTTGTTTGAGCCTATACATTGGAGCCTATAATGCCTATAGGCTATATTATTTTTTTTTTGAGCCTATACATTGGAGCCTATAACGCCTGTAGGCTATTATCTTTTTTTTTTTTTGGAGCCCATACATTGGAGCTTATAGCGCCTGTAGGCTATTTTTTTTTTTTTTTGGAGCCTATAGCGCCTATAGGCTATTATCTTTTTTTTTTTTTTAGCCCATACATTGGAGCCTATACATGTAGCTATACTATGTAGCCCCTGTAGGCTATTACCTTTTTTTTTTAGCCTATACATTGGAGCCTATAGCGCCTGTAGGCTATTACCCTTTTTTTTTTTTTTTAGCCTATACATGGGAGCCTATAGCGCCTGTAGGCTATTATCTTCCTTCCTTAGGTTTTTATCTAAGGTCAGCTTGGGTCTTTCTCTATTATGAGATTTCCTATGGGGTGTAAATTCACATGTTCTCATCGTTTAGACTTTTTTAGAGCGACAGTTCCAGTTTATTTCCCTGTTAGTATGAGGAGCAGTATAATGTATAGTTTATTTCCCTGTTAGTATGAGAAGCAGTATAATGTATAGTTTATTTCCCTGTTAGTATGAGGAGCAGTATAATGTATAGTTTATTTCCCTGTTAGTATGAGGAGCAGTGTAATGTATAGTTTATTTCCCTGTTAGTATGAGGAGCAGTATAATGTATAGTTTATTTCCCTGTTAGTATGAGGAGCAGTGTAATGTATAGTTTATTTCCCTGTTAGTATGAGGAGCAGTATAATGTATAGTTTATTTCCCTGTTAGTATGAGGAGCAGTGTAATGTATAGTTTATTTCCCTGTTAGTATGAGGAGCAGTATAATGTATAGTTTATTTCCCTGTTAGTATGAGGAGCAGTGTAATGTATAGTTTATTTCCCTGTTAGTATGAGGAGCAGTGTAATGTATAGTTTATTTCCCTGTTAGTATGAGGAGCAGTATAATGTATAGTTTATTTCCCTGTTAGTATGAGGAGCAGTATAATGTATAGTTTATTTCCCTGTTAGTATGAGGAGCAGTATAATGTATAGTTTATTTCCCTGTTAGTATGAGGAGCAGTATAATGTATAAAACACAGCACACATGGTTTTGCTGAAAAGAACAAAGAAATCCTGAACCCTCTGCCCACCCTGTCAAGCTCCTCTCACTGTCCAACATGTCCTAATATCCTGCCCCCATCTTTCTACTGCCCGTTCGAATTATTTTCCTCATATGTCCTCCCTTTCCCGACCTCCCTGTCTTGCGGACATTCTCCCGGAATCCCCCTCCTCCCTGAATAATTTAACCTCCTTCCTCCAAAAAATACATATCCTTCATCTGATCATCCTGCTGTAACATTCCGTTCCTTTCCCCTTCCCTCACCGTTTCACTCTTTCTCTATAACCCCTCCCCTTTTTATGCTTTGCCATAGTGCCATCTGACCTCTGATGTCTGGCACATTTTCCCCTCTGTTGGCATTAAATCAATCAATCCAGTTTTTTCCCCCTGTTAGTATGATATATAAAAGCTAAACTTCATTTCGTATTGCTGAAAAGAAAAGAAATAAAGTAAATGTGTACACTCAAAGACTACTCTATAGTATACAGTAGTCTTTGGTCCACTCTATAAAACAACCCAGCCTATAACTACCAATAACTCAACCCATTTAAAAAAAAATAAAAAAAAATAAAGTGGAGTGAACCATTTTTTTAGAGTTGTCTCCACATCCAAGTAAAAATCCACTTGGAAATAACAAATAAAAGTTTCCACTTGCTGCTTGGTATGAAAGTGTAGAGTCGGTGAGTCTGCCAGCGTTAAGGGGTCCACGCAAACCCAGGGGGGCATAATGCGGGAGTCTTGTGGTCTTGTTACCTGTGGGTGTTGGCTGAGACTTTACAGTTGTAGGTCATGAGTGTGTGCTTCAGGGTTACAGAAACACGTCA
Organism: Chionoecetes opilio; assembly: GCA_016584305.1. Lineage (NCBI taxonomy): Eukaryota > Metazoa > Arthropoda > Malacostraca > Decapoda > Majidae > Chionoecetes > Chionoecetes opilio. The sequence goes on along the minus strand of JACEEZ010022414.1, from coordinate 85,612 downwards.
TGCTACAGGGTTTTATTGAATCTCCTGACGAAGGTAAAGGTCAGGGAATGCCTTAAGGTCAAACAAAACCTTCAGAACAATTACAAAACATTTAACAAAAACAACAACATCAGCAATAGGAATTACAATGTAGGGCCTTTTTTTCGCATCAAACGTTCGCATTCGCATTTCGGCATCATGTGTGTGTGTGTGTGTGTGTGTGTGTGTGTGTGTGTGTGTGTGTGTGTACGCAAGACATTAATAACCAGGTAGTCACAAGAGAAGAAGTGAGGAGCAGAGAGGGACGGATAAAGGAAAGGAAGAAGAGATGGAGGAAGAGGGTAGGATGAAAAGGAACGAAAGGAGGAGGAGGAGGAAGAGGAGGAGGAGGAGGAGGAGGAGGAGGAGGAAGAAAAAAGGTTGGAGGAGGAAGGGAAGGAAGGAGGTCACCAAAGAGGAGAAGAGTATTCCTCCTCCTCCTCCTCCTCCTCCTCCTCCTCCTCCTCCTCCTCCTCCTCCTCCTCAGTATTCTTCTGAGCCCGAGGACACACTGATATGCGTAAAAAAGTACATCACAATAGAATGGTAGAGACAGGAGGAGGAGGAAGAGGAGGAGGAGGAGAGGAGGAGGAGGAGAATTGCTGCCTTATCAGTCAATCGCATCTCCTGTTTTCTCTCCCTTAGGGGATTACCATAACAAAAGAAACCCTTGCTATTTATTCTTTTCTTTTTTTTCCTCTACCTCAATTTTCAATGTCTTGCCCCACTTCCAAGTCTCTATCTTTTTACCTCTAGTATTCTCTGTTCACCGGTTTTTTTTTTCGCTCTCTCTCTCTCTCTCTCTCTCTCTCTCTCTCTCTCTCTCTCTCTCTCTCTCTCTCTTCTCTCTCTCCTCTTCTCTCTCTCTCTTCTCTCTCTCTCTCTCTCCTCTCTCTCTCTCTCTCTCTCTCTCTCTCTCTCTCTCTCTCTCTCTCTCTCTCTCTCTCTCTCTCTCTCTCTCTCTCTCTCTCTCTCTTTTCACCGTCTGTCTTCTGTCTTCAATGTTTTTCCATAAGATATTCCATTCCTCTTCCCCGTCATTCTTCTTGTCCTGCACAGATCATCCCTAAGGCCTTACAACCCACCCGCCCACCTACTCACCCACTCACCCAGCTATCCACCCACCCCGCTATCCACCCACCCACCCAGCTATCCACCCACCCCGCTATCCACCCACCCACCCAGCTATCTACCCACCCCGCTATCCACCCACCCACCCAGCTATCCACCCACCCACCCAGCTATCCACCCACCTACCCCCACGTCCGTCCGTTCATTCCTCGAAGGCTGGTTGGATGTCTTAGGTCTTAGGTCTGTGTGTGTGTGTGTATGTGTGTGTGTGTGTGTGTGTGTGTGTGTGTGTGTGCGTGTGTGTGTGTGTGTATTAGTTTAAGCAGAATAGTGATTTATTTAGTAAGTTATATGCGTGAATGAATTAATGAAGGAATACATGAAATATTAAGTGAGTGAGAAATTGAAGTTTACGAATTTATAAATGAGTAAAACAGGAGATAAAAGCATGAGTTGATGGAATGAAATACGTGAGTGAGGGTGAGTAGGCGTAGGCAGATAGTAAGTAAGTGTGTTTGTGGACAGTCGAGTAATAAGACAAAATAGGGAGACATTAGATGCAAAACCTGATAATAGGTGTAAAAAAAGAAAAAAATGAAGAGACTGTCACTACATCAATACATAATTCACACAAGAGGAGAGAGAAGGTGAGAGGGACGAACGTATGGATGATTCAGGGGCAGGTCAGGTGATTATAGGCTGGGTAGTAGGGGAAGAAGGGGAAGGGAAAGCTAGCCAGGGGGTGGGGTAAGAGTGGGTGGGGTAGGGGCTGGGTAGGGTAAGTAGGGGAAGGGAAAGCTAGCCAGGGGGGGGTAGGAGTGGGTGGGGTAGGGGGCTGGGTAGGGTAAGTAGGGGAAGGGAAAGCTAGCCAGGGGGGGGTAGGAGTGGGTGGGTGGGTGGATTTTTGTGAAAGGGAGGGTCTGAAGAAAATTGCAAGGAATAAAAGTTTGATAATAATAATAAGGATGTTTTTGGAGAATTCGGGGATTGGATGACATGTAAGAAGAGTGTTTTGCGAGATAGATAAGCAGGGAAGAGATTGGACAGGTAGATAGGATGGGTACAGGTGAGCATAGGGGGAGGGTGAAAGGTATTATTAGTGACACTTTACTATAGTCTATTTTTTTAACGAGGTGAAAAATCCCGACCCTTTGCTGCAGGGCCTTGCTGCTTGCTGACTAATATTTAATGCCAGGAGAAGGGAATACTACACTTCTTCTTAATTTCAGTTGTATTTTATCATAGTTAACCATATTAGCAGGTAAACATAGGCATCATTTTATGCATGAGACCTTAGGATAGAAAGGAATTTTTGACTCGTTAAAAAAAATAGACTATTGGTGAATAAGGAACGTGTGTGTGTGTGTGTGTGTGTGTGTGCGTGCGTGTTTTTGTGTGCGTGTGTGTGCGTGTGTGTGTGTGTGTGTGTGTGTGTGTGTGTGTGTGCGTGTGTGTGTGTGTGTGTGTGTGTGTGTGTGTGTGTGTGTGTGTTCATCTAGTTGTATTTTACAGGGCCAGAGCAATGCTCGTATGGCCCCGTCTCCATATCAACATTTTTATCATTCATCCTTAGTGCTTAGTGTTGGCCGAACCAGCTCCCCGGGAGGCGGGTCACAAACCCCCGGCTGACACCCGGTACCCATTCACTGCTGGGTGGACAGGGGCTTGGGTCTTAAGAAGACCGCCCGTCTGTCTTCGCTCCGCCCGGGGATCGAAACCGGGACTTCTCGGTTGTGAGCCGAGCGTGCTAACCCTTACACTACGTAGTTCCCCCTAGTGTGTGTGTGTGTGTGTGCGTGTGTGTGTGCGTGTGTGTGTGTGCATGTGTGTGTGTGTGTGTGTGTGTGTGCATATGGAGATGAGTGGATGGTCTCAGTGACAGGTAGTTAGTGGGAGTCATTAGGGGCTTTAAAGGGAGCTGGATAGTCATGGTGGGATGAAAGGTGGATGTGTAGTGTTAGTGACGAACTACCAGTGTGGCCTCGCGTCCTTGTAGTGTCCTGTTTTATGTGTGTGTGTGTGTGTGTGTTCGTGTGTATGTGTGTGTGTGTGTGGTGTGTTGTGTGTCGTGTGTTGTGTGTGTGTGTATGTGTGTGTGCGTGTGTTTGTGGTGTGTGTGTGTGTGTGTGTGTGTGTGTGCGTGTGTGTGTGTTGTGTGTGTGTGTGTGTGTGTGTGTGTGTGTGTGTGTTGTGTGTGTGTGTGTGTGTGTGTGTGTGTGTGTGTTGTGTGTGTGTGTGTGTGTGTGTGTGTGTGAAGAGAATCCGCACCAAAGAAGACTTGTTTAATCTCTATAATTGGTAGGGGAAAAAAGTGAACAAAAGTCATTCTCACATTAAAATCATTTATAATTCGAGAAGTAACATCAAATACATTCTATGAGTTATAATTATATAGATATATTATGGAGATGTAAAGCAAAGAATACATAACTGGTCATACATATATTGCCTCTGTGAAATACTTGTGATAGTAATAATTGTAACATTTATGATGGAAATAGTAATGATAATTTGGTAATAATGACAAAAATAGTGGTAATGACAATAATAGTAATAATGATAATGATAAAAATGATAGTAATGATAGTAATGCTAATAATAATAACTGATACTAATGATGAAAATAACAATAATGATAAAAAAAGGTTGATAATAATAATAATGATACTAATAGGTAGGGGATGGAGGGAACACGGGTTAAGACGAGTAGCTATTTTTATTCTAGACTTGCTTTGTATTAGGGTCATCATAACAAATATGTCAATGGCTAACATGTCCTAAATTTCTTGGAATCCGTGATCTCCACCTTCTGTCTGAGAATATTGATGGATCTTTTTTTCTTTCATTTTTATCACAAAGGACTGGCCAAGGGCAAAACAAAGTAATACAAAGCCTGCCTCCTGGGTCCTGCTCCTTAATCGGTCCTCGGGTTGTCTGCTACCTGGACTACTGCCTTCACTCACACACACACACACAGATAGATAGACAGATAGATAGTTTATAGATAGATAGATAACTAGTTTATAGATAGTTACACACACATCACCTGTCTGTCCTCTTGTTCATAATGGTTATCATGTAAATTCAATTGTTTTACCGCTTTGTAATATTAAGTACAAGTATTCTCAATTGTTCTTTTGAATAGTGTACACGTTTTTTCACAACACAAAGGACTGGTCAAGGACAATAAAAATAAGTAACAAAAATTCCGCTTAGTTGCCAGTCCCTATAAAGAAGACATTCAGAAAATATAAAGGATGGGGGGGGGGGGGGTAATTTAGTTCGGGAGGTTTCTTGTCACTCCTCTCTTGAAAAGATTGAAGTCATAGGAAGACATAGGAAGACCCTTGTTGACTATACTTGTTGACTATATTGGTTATTGGTTATATTGACTATATACCTTGTTGACTATATTGGTTAATTCAAGACTGCTTATGCTATGGGTTGGATGGGAGGTCAAACGAGTACTAGGGTGATATTAGACACCATAGAATGAAGAGTGTTTATGAATGAGACACCTGAGACCTCAAGGAAAAAAGGAATAGCCTACAGGCGCTATAGGCTACGACGTAAAAATAGAAGAAAATAATAGTAAAAAACTAGACGAAGAGGAAAATTCTACTAAATGCGAAGTGAAATTTTTTGAAGTCCTTGAAGCAGACAGTCGAGAGGACCAATCGGGGACACGAACACTTTTATAAGCGACAAAAAACTCACCAATCAATATTCTCCGCGACTCCCAGCGGAAATCATGGAAGCCTGTACATAAATATAGGACAGTTTAGCTAAGAGTTATATTCCTGTAAAATGAGGCAAATTATTGGAGTGATTGGAGAAAAACCCGGGAAAACGCAGTAGCACTTTATTTCTCTAACGTTTCGACTAAGTCATTCTCTGAAGAAGACTTAGCCTTTTTCCTCCCAGATCTTTCCTTTGCTATATAAAATCGTCTGTTCTTAGCCATAGAATTACGTAAAGCAACTTATTATACCAAATATACTAGTGGACAAGAACACTATACATGTCATATCTATAAAATATCGCTTATATTAATTAAAAACATCAAATGATACCCAAATTACAATGAAAATAACGTTCTGGGGCTGAAAGGGTTAATCGAAACGTTAGTGAAATAAAATAAAGTGCTACTGTTTCTTCCCGGGTTTGTCTCCCTCATTCATTCCAACAATATCCCTATAAACAAACCTCTAAGGACAAACTAGCCAAGAATACATATCAGTACCCGTTCCTTAGCGTATGTTCCACTCTCCACTTACCTACTCGTCACCATGTCCATACAGTAATAATAATGATGGTAATAGTAATAGTAAGGGTGGTATTGATTAATGTACTGGAGGTAAGATCACAGACGGGTATGTGGAAGGGCGGCGAGGCGATGGAATAGGGACAGCGGAGAGGTGTATTTTTTTATTGTGTTTGGGACTTAAGGCAAGAAAACTGTGGACTTGGCCCTACATGTTAATATAGAAGGTGGATTAATGGACTTTAGCACTTCATGGTAAAATAGAAGGTGGATAAATAGGGTGTATTGTTTAAGTATGTTTATCAAGTGCAAGTTTGGGATTTCGGTTAATTAATAGTGAGTTACATATATTTGGAAGTGTTGTATTCTATTTTTTTTTTTTTTTTTTTTTTTTTTTTTGAGGAGAGGACCTGATGTTTTCATGGCTTTATTGCGTTTGGGGCCGAAAACTGGGACAAGAAAATGGTGGACTTTGCACTTCATGTTTATATAGATGAATAAATTGGGTGTATTTTTTTTTAATGTTTGTAAAGTGTATGTTAGGGATACCGGTCAATTAATACTGAGTTATAGACATTTGGAAGAATTGTATGCTAAATTGTTTTGTTTTTTTTGTTTTTTTACATCACAAAGGATTGGCCAAAGGAAAAATAAAAAAGCCCGCATAGTTGCCGATTACATTGTATAAAAGTCAACGTTCCGTTTATTCAAGAGCAAAAAAAGAAAGAGCAGAAAATGTGTTATGTTCCTACTCATGAGATTGAAAGGTATGTGTGTGTGTGTGTGTTCGTATGACAATGTCCAAGTAAAAACCATAGAAGCAGGATTTTATTGAGGTTGAAAATATATGTCCCCTATAGAGAACAGAGAACCATGGTATTAACCACTTCACGCCCAGCTCTTTCCTTTGCTATAAAGAAAATGTATGTTGTTAGCCATAAAATTACGAAAAAGTCACTTAATATGCCAAATTAGCTGGTTGAAAAGGATACTAAACAGGTCATATCTATAAAAAAAATTGCTTGTATCAATTATAAATCATCTAATGGTGATTAAAATACAATGAAAATTACGTTCTGGGTCTCAAGGGGTTAATTATATTTTTTTATATATATATATATATAATTATTGACGTGTCTACTCAGATAAAAATGAGTGAAGGAATCTTGATGCCTAGGAGGAGTGTTTTGACCTGCCTCTCCGCCGTTCCTGTCGCCCGGCCGTCGACTAAACACTGGGAAGTCAGACGAGGTAACTGTGGGGTGGTATAGAAGATCCGGCGGTACAGTTGGTCCTGCGCATGTGCAGAACTCGGTGTATGTAAACAAACAGACGACTCGGGCTGTTACTCGAACCAAATATTACGCTCTAGGGCGGTATTTTAGGTCCTTTAATGCTGTTATATTATGTTAGGTTAGGTTATATAGGTTAAATAAGATAAGGTTACGCAGGACCAACCGTACCGCCGGACCTTCTGTACCGTCACACCGGATATACTACACTCTTTGGTTGGGAAGGGATTGGTAACATTAAATAGAAACGAAGATGTCCCTGTATGCGCATGGATGTGTACAGATGCCCACACACACATGCACATACACAGCACATACACACGTGACGGTCTATATATACATCATTATATTTATTTACACAGCTTTAAAAGTGTCCGCGGCAGTGAACATGAGGACGTGGTGGTGTAATACTCTTTCTAGTGATGATTATTATAGTAGTCAAAGGAAAAACAACTAACCTGACTCATTAGTACATAATAACGATGATAAATATAACCTTTTCTTCTTAAATAGTGATGAGAATAAGTAACTATGATAATATAATAACATTTTGACATTTGAATTTTTTTTAACATATAGTATATCATTAAATTACTATTCTTCTATTTAACATTTGACATAATAACGATAGGGAGCGATTTGGGAAGAATTCGAACTATATTTTATATATACTTGACGTCTGTACAAACACATGCGTTGTCTTGGTCGCATTTTTTTTTATTTTAGGAGTAAAATGTGCGTGGGAAGAAAGCAGAGACCTCATTACCTTTGATTAGTTATTAAAGTAATATAGATAAATTACGCTGTTAAATCTTACCACCTTGACGAACCAACTTGTACTGAAGATTCCCTAAAGATAAATAAATAGCATACATCCTCCATGACTTGTTTTATAGGAGGGATTCGATACAAGTACCAGCGAATAGCTTTTCCAAAAGGGTATCCATGGAGAAACATGTAAGTGCCTGTTGCAAAAAAGACATCTTAAAGAAAATGCAAATTCTTGTCAAACTCGGAACCCACTGTATGAAATATTATAGTGACCAAGATAAGTGAGAAATTATCGAAGTAAATAAGCATCATGACTGCATTGTATTAGTGGCGCCTCTTGATGGCTCATAGAAAACGGGCGACGCGACCATCACACGTCAGTCCGTTGTTTGCGCGCGGACGTCCGTTGTTTGCGCGCGGACGTCCGTTGTTTACGCGCGGACGTCCGTTGTTTGCGCGCGGACGTCCGTTGTTTACGTGCGGACGTCCGTTGTTTGCGCGCGGACGTCCGTTGTTTGCGCGCGGACGTCCGTTGTTTGCGCGCGGACGTCCGTTGTTTGCGCGCGGACGTCCGTTGTTTACGCGCGGACGTCCGTTGTTTGCGCGCGGACGTCCGTTGTTTGCGCGCGGACGTCCGTTGTTTACGCGCGGACGTCCGTTGTTTGCGCGCAGACGTCTGTTGTTTGCGTGCGGACGTCCGTTTGCGCGCGGACGTCCGTTGTTTACGCGCGGACGTCCGTTGTTTGCGCGCGGACGTCCGTTGTTTGCGCGCGGACTCGGATGTTTTCCCGCGGACGTCCGTTGTTTGCGCGCGGACTCCGATGTTTGCGCGCGGACTCCGATGTTTGCGCGCGGCCGTCCGATGTTTGCCCGTGAACGTCCGTTGTTTGCGCGCGGACGTCCGATGTTTGCCCGCGAACGTCACTATCAATGAATCAAGGCGCCTCTGAGCGTTTGTTTGGGTTTGTAACTTTGTACTGCGCGAGTTTATGTCAACACGAGTGAGGAAGATAGGTGGTCGGGTGCGTGGGTGGATGGGAACGCAAGGAAGGGAAGGGTAGAAAGGGGGGATAAACAGATGGTATAAGAGACCCAGATGGATTGATTAAACAGGGATGGGTGTTGGTGGTGGTGATGTGGGTGGGAAAACGGGGATGGGTGTTGGTGGTGGGGATGTTGGTGGGGAAACGGGGATGGGTGTTGGTGGTGGGGATGTGTTAAAAGGAAGATAGGTAGGTAGGGAGATCATAGGGCAGGTTAGGAGGTTATGGTAGCGGCGGCCTTAGTGTAGGGTAGGTAGCAGTGAGGGTCATGTAATAATACGTATTGAAATATTCGTGCTGGGGTAATATATCGTTCAATTTTATGACTTAAAGCTAACCTACCGCTGTTCAGAGTGCCCGAGTGACCGTGGGTTTATTGCTGCGTGTCATCATCATCATCATCATCATCATTCATCATCATCACCGTCTGTGCCATCAATAATAGTTATACCATCATCATCATCAGGGTCTACAACACAATTCCTTTCAACTTCAAGTGTTTGATGTATTTCTGTATCTTCAGTTTTTTCTGTATTTATTTTTCAATCTTTTTTATTTACAACTTCGAGTGTTTTATGCATTAAAATATTTTTCGTTGTACTGGACACGTTACTATAACAAATTACTATTAAGGTTGGCACCACATCCATTATTTATTCCTCTCAGGAGTAAGAGGAGGAGGATTACATAGGAATACATGGGAATTGCAGATACCAGGAGACCTCTTCGTGTATTACCAAGGTATCTGCTGAACTACGTATTATTATTATTATTATACTATTCGTATTCATACATAGGGGAGAACAGTATAGACTAGAGCAAGAAGGAGCATTATCGCCTCGGAGATTCGCATTTTTTTTTTCATCCCTTCTATTTTTTTTTCCAGAAGAGTATGATTTTATATCTTGTTCGTTTGTTTGTTTAATTTGTTTTCTCTTTCACTATACTTTTTCTATTGCTTGTGCGTAAAATTCATAACCCCGAAAATATGGTGCTTTCGATTTTTTGCAGATTTTTTATCTTTAATCAGCAAAAAAATTTAAATGTCTTATTTATGTCTTTCTATTCATAAATACGTCATTTCTATGCACATACCGACCTATCAATATATATGTCTGTCTGTTAATCTGTGTCTTATCTACATGTCAAGTCTTGTATCTGTAATGTGTCTTTCTTTATGTCTTATCAGTTAATCTCTCCATTACCCGACAGTCTGGTATGTCTTTCTCTATCTCTTATATGTCTCTTATATGTCTTGTATGTCTTTCTCTATCTCTTATATGTCTCTTATATGTCTTGTATGTCTTTCTCTATCTCATATGTCTTTTATATATGTCTTGTATGTCTTTCTCTATCTCTTATGTCTCGTATATGTCTTGTATGTCTTTCTCTGTCTCATGTCTTATATATGTCTTGTATGTCTTTCTCTGTATTATGTCTACCTGTCCTATATCCAATCATTCAATCACCACCGTATCTGTCTGTCGCGTCCGTCCAGTCACCCAACACGTCTGAATCATGTTCCAACTCGTCCAGATCATGTTGTCCCGTCGTGTGCAGGTCAAGTCACCACCACCGTTTTGACAGCAGGGTCGCTAGGGTTAGGGTGATCCCAGGCCCTGCTGTGATGGCCTATTGCCCTGTGCACTGGTGGTGGTGGTGGTGGTGGGGGTGGTGGTGGGTGGAAATGAAATCAATGAATAAAAGATTGGAATATGTATGTAACTATTATTTGTGTAGTACTGCGTTGCTCATAGCTCATATTAATGCCTCTTTCTGTCTGTCTGTCTGTCTGTCTGTCTGTCTGTCTGTCTGTCTGTCTGTCTGTCTGTCTGTCTGTCTGTCTGTCTGTCTGTCTGTCTGTCTGTCTGTCTGTCTGTCTGTCTGTCTGTCTGTCTGTCTGTCTGTCTGTCTGTCTGTCTGTGTCTGTCTGTCTGTCTGTCTGTCTGTCTGTCTGTCTGTCTGTCTGTCTGTCTGTCTGTCTGTCTGTCTGTCTGTCTGTCTGTCTGTCTGTCTGTCTGTCTGTCTGTCTGTCTGTCTGTCTGTCTGTCTGTCTGTCTGTCTGTCTGTCTGTCTGTCTGTCTGTCTGTCTGTCTGTCTGTCTGTCTGTCTGTCTGTCTGTCTGTCTGTCTGTCTGTCTGTCTGTCTGTCTGTCTGTCTGTCTGTCTGTCTGTCTGTCTGTCTGTCTGTCTGTCTGTCTGTCTGTCTGTCTGTCCTGTCTGTCTGTCTGTCTGTCTGTCCTGTCTGTCTGTCTGTCCTGTCTGTCTGTCTGTCTGTCTCTTCTTCTTCTGTCTCTCTGTCTCTCTCTCTCTCTCTCTCTCTCTCTCTCTCTCTCTCTCTCTCTCTCTCTCTCTCTCTCTCTCTCTCTCTCTCTCTCTCTCTCTCTCTCTCTCTCTCTCTCTCTCTCTCTCTCTCTCTCTCTCTCCCACCCTTTTTACAGCGACCAAGCTATCCGCAAAGCATTGAAATCTGATGTTTTTCAACTTTTATATTTTCTTTTTGTGTGATGTTAATTTATCCTTCCTCGGACAGCCCCATCCATACCTCCACTATGCATTTTTTTGTTTTACTCTCCGTCGCCTTTTATATCCACTGGGGTCTTTTTCACCCTCAAAAAATAGAAAAAAAAATAAAGATAAAAAGGAAAGAGCATCAGTATTGTAGTGTAAGTTGAAAAGGTCGATTTTTTTCTTTTTGAGGCAGGGTTTTTTGGGGGGACTGATTATGCGCCTATGTTCTTAGCACACATACGCATTTAATAGGCCTTATGTATAAAGAGAGAGAAAGAGATCATAAGTACGTATATGTCCTAAAATGGATTAAAGGGTTTATGTCCTTGTCTTTCGTAATGTCCTGCTATCTGAATGTGTCTCATAAGCTACGATTTAATATACGGCGCTTTTAAGTCTCTCTCTCTCTCTCTCTCTCTCTCTCTCTCTCTCTCTCTCTCTCTCTCTCTCTCTCTCTCTCTCTCTCTCTCTCTCTCTCTCTCTCTCTCTCTCTCTCTCTCTCTCTCTCTCTCTGATGGTTAAGGTTTTGTCTCCTTTACTCTTTGCTCCTTCCTTTTTCCGCGCTTTTATTTGTTTTCTTGTTTTCCCTTCCAATCCTCCTCTGTTACTCTCCTTCTCCTCCTCTTCCTCTCCCTCTTCCTCCTCCTCCTCCTCCTCCTCCTCCTCCTCCTCCTCCTCCTCCTGTTCCTCCTCCTCCTCCTGTTCCTCCTCCTCCTCGATAGTCTTAAAAATCACTTTAAAACACACCACCATCACCACCACCACCACCGGTACGAGCCATGACAAGTCGACCAAATATCCTGCCATGTATATCACTCATATATAGGAAACTTAGTTATATTGATCCACATTTATCGCCTTAGTCCTATATGGCACTCTCCTGATATATTGAGTAGTAGTAGTAGTAATAGTAGTAGTAGTAGTAGTAGTAGTAGTAGTAGTAGTAGTAAATCACCTCCTTCCTTCTATCCCTCACTCGCTTTAAGTCAGATCAGTTCAGTGAATTCAGCAACGATTTTGCAGTATGGCTTATGACGTCACATTTCATACTGACGCAGCAGCAGCAACTTGACTACCACCACCACCACTACTCCCATTACTACTACCACCACCATTACTCCCATTACTACTCCTACCACCACCACCATCACCACCCGTCACCAGCAACACTCCAGCAACACACACACACACGCCACATCGACCCGTCACAACACTATACTTAACATAGTAAACAACGAACAACTCAAAACTTCATCCCGATAAAGGAATGAATTATTATTGTACATAGAGCAACAACTATAGAGTTATAATAATGACAATCGTAATTATAGTGCTAAATATTCATGGTATTATTAATGATAATAACAACAACTATAGGATCATAATTATTTGTATAACAACAACGCGTTAGTCTTTTTGTCTCGTTTTCTTTCATAACTTATATTGTGGACACACACTTACGTCACACACCTGAAAACACCTGAAACACACCTACTATCCACACCTGAAACACACCTACTATCCACACCTGAAACACACCTATTATCCACATCTGAAACACACCTGCGTCCCACACCTGAAACACCTGCGTCCCACACCTGAAAACACCTGAAACACACCTACTATCCACACCTGAAACACACCTGCGTCCCACACCTGAAACACCTGAAACACACTTGCGTCCCACACCTGAAACACCTGCGTCCCACACCTGAAAACACCTGAAACACACCTACTATCCACACCTGAAACACACCTGCGTCCCACACCTGAAACACCTGAAACACCTGCGTCCCACACCTGAAACACACCTGCGTTCCACACCTGAAACACACCTGCTATCCACACCTGAAACACACCTGCGTCCCACACCTGTAATCTAGGAACACTGGTGTGTATGTACATTCGTGGCATGAAAGTTTTGTTCCTTCCAAATCTTATCATGACATTGGTTCACTTGAGGTTATTGGAACGGGAAAGCAACACAAGTACGCATGTGTTGCTTCCTACTCGTTCTCCTGCTCCTACTCGTTCCTTCCTTCCTACTCCTTCCTATTTCCATGCTCGCAGTAATTATGGTGAACTTAAAGTAAATCGTAGGAGTGTATTCATGAAGGTTCGGATATACGTTGTAACATAATCAGTTGACAATAATGTTTCTGGACTAGAAAAGAGGCAGAAGGCAGCACGGGGTGACACGGGGGTCCAGGGAAAAGCTCTTAAGAAACCTTGTGTGAGAAAATAAAGTTTACAAATTGAGTTTCGGAACTTTTAAAGCCATTTCGAGGAAGGGTAAATAAAGTCTGGGACGGCGTGAAGACATTAGTTAAGTCACGCTTCTTTACTGGGACTTATAAATATGAAAAGCTGAGATCTTTCCTTTGCCATAAAATAATCTTATGTTGTCGAGCCATAAAATTACGAAACGTAGCTGAATATAGCAAATTAGTTAGTGGACAAGGACACTAAACAGGTCATATCGATAAAATGTTGCTTATATTCACTAAAAATCGTCTAATGGTACCCAATTACAATGATAATTACGTTATAGGTCTCAAGGGGTTAAAAGGTTAAGGAGAAAATTAAAATAAGTAAGAGAAAAACATATGACCTCTTTACCTTCGCCTCCCTCATGTTAGGTCAAATAGTAAAATAATATCAGGTCAAACTTAGCTTCGAATGTGAATATATTATGTCACAGGTGGTGTTTGTTTTTAAAGTTGTAGCCACACAGTATAATTAAGTCTACCTTACCGTATTCCCTTTTCCTTTCTTTCCCCGTTCTCGCTCCAAAAATGTAGTTAAATACTATTATCAACATTGTTTTTACGGTCATTGTAAGATGGAACGTTTTTTTACAACTTAAATTAGTTATGAATCTCATGTGACTTGTTTCTCCTTTTATAGACAGAATGTGTAATTTTATCTTCATTTTTTTTATCTGATCATCTCTTAAGTAATGTTTTTTCTTTCACTTCACCTTCCTATGCTGTGTATTTCTTTGAAGTTAGTTTGAATTAGTTCTTTACTTTTCATTCACCTTTCGTCACGGTGTAAATTAAACTCTATAACAATCAATAAGAACTATGCACAACACTATAATAATCCTTAAGGTAACAATCAATAAGAACTATGCACACCACTATAATAATCCTTAAGGAAGGAAGATAATAGCCTACAGGCGCTATAGGCTCCAACGTGAAGAAAAAAAATCCGTCCGCTAACCTCTCGTGAATCAGTGTCATTTTCGAGTCTCAGAAATTCCACGACTGTAAAACCTCCACTAAATATCATCTGCGTGTCCCTGTTTTATTTTGACCTCCCTCTCTGCGGTCAGTTTGTAACCGTTTTGTACTAATATGCCTGAGGAGGGACCCGCCCCGCCCCGCCTCGCCCCTCCATCCGCCCCTTATGCTCCCTGCGTCTTGTTTACCGCGATGAAATGTTCACTGCCTAAAACTGAATTCACATGGTTTATAATGAACCAATCTGTTTTGCTGACTGTGTGTGACTGACTGAACTGACTGATTATGACTTCAGTATTCATTCATTCGACTGCTCATACTGCTCGACTAGTAGTGCACTCACTCACTCACTCATTCACTCACTCAGCAGTTCTTCCCCATAGCTACGTGAAGAAGACTATTACTGACCAACTTACTGACTTGCTGATTTATATATTTGATTAAATCGTTGACTTGAATAAATAATTCATTAACTTTACTGACTGGCTGACTTGACTGGCTGACTAGATAGTTAGGAACCACTGAAATTAGTGCATTTACAGGGGTTTTAAAAACTTCCTAAGCTGAGCTAAATGAAACAGTACGGGATTCGAGTTTGTTTCGAACACCTTGCTTCATGGGATTCAATGCTTTATAGCCTATGAACCCTTAATTCGGATTTTTTTATACTGTATTTTTCATCATCGTCATCATAAAAGTAGACTAAATATGATGAGCCGGTGTAGAGGCGTTAGATTCAAAAGTTCAAATGTTAAACACGTATCTTAAATGAGTTTGAACCTTTACAGTATTATGAATTTTTAATTATCCTATGAGCAAAAAGTTAAAATATCATCTAGGATATAGACTATGTAACGCGTCCTCCTACGGTATCCAACAGTTTATATTGTTTTGTATGCTTTCGGTTGTATTGTATGTTACATATAAAGCTATACTCGAGATGTTCAAGCTTGGCGGTGTGTATGTTTTGTATGTTTGTGTTTATAAAGAGAGAGAGAGAGAGAGAGAGAGAGAGAGAGAGAGAGAGAGAGAGAGAGAGAGAGAGAGAGAGAGAGAAGAGAGAGAGAGAGAGATGAGAGAGAGAGAGAGAGAGAGAGAGATTGTTAGTTAGTGTGTGTATATGTGTGTGTGGCTTTGCACTGTCTCGGTGGGTTGGCACTATAGAAGGGCGTCCAGCCAGGCGTTGAGGCCCGCCGCAGGACTCTGCCGGGCCAGCCAGTCGCCGCTCCAGGCCGTGCTAGGGCGAGGCCGTCGCTATAACGAGGCCGAGAAATCGAGCTGCTCGCCGGAATCGTGTTGGAAGAGGCCGTGCTTCTCCTTGAGGTGGCTTTTGCGTTTGTCGGGCCTGGAGAATTCCTTGCCGCACAGGGGACACGGGAAGCGTTTGGGGCGGCCCTCGTGGTAAAGGTAGGCGTGCCGCTGGAACGAGTACGAGGTCTTGAAGGTCTTGGGGATCTGGATCCTCTCACACTCGCTGCACTTGTACACGCCGTCCTCGAGGCGGCCGTAGCGCATCAGGTCGAGGCCGCGCACCTTGATGCCCATCTGTACCCCCGAGCCCGCCTCCTCCACGGACAGCACGGCGGGCTCCGGCAGGTCAATGCTTACAGAGGGGGAGAGGCTGGACCCTCCCCCGCCCCCCATGCCCATGACGCCCCCCAGCCCCAGACCTCGCCCCACGCCCATGCCTGACACCCCTGGCTGCAGGAGGGACACCCCCGGGGGCAACACCAGCGCGCTGGAGGTGGGCGGCATCATGTGGGGAGGCAGGGGTCGGTGAGGGTCCATGCCTGAGCCACACAGACCCTCGCCCACACACGCCTCATCGTGGCCCCTCAGGGAGTGGCCGTCGACGGGGCGGCCTCGAACTCTCACGCCTCGGCAGTGGCCACGCCGGGCAGACGGCGGTGACCTTGAGGTGTCCCTGGGCCGACACTCCTTGCCGCGCCATTCTGTGTGGGAGAAGACTGGTCAAGGCGGCCCCCGGGGAGGCGGCCGCCAGAGGGGGGAAAGGGAACCTGTAAGACTCATAATAAGATCTCGGACAGTACCGAAACAGCGCTGTGCTGAGACACCTAACTTTATTGTAGCTAATGATGGATGACTCCTGAAAAGAAGCGTTGGCGTGCTGTTATAGAGGCGTGGACATGCAGGCAAGCACGGGCAGGACGGACAACATCCAGGCCCTCCGAGGCGTCACCACGGTGAGGATCTGATCTGAAACCCAAGCATCCTCCCCATAGTCTCCTGGGAACCCAATTACGCGGACCCCAACACAAGACCCGCGCCCATCACAGGGACGAGGCGCGGCGGCCACACAAGACGAAGGGTTGAGGAAGCCTATTGCATGGTAGTTGAACGATGGAAAACAGGAAATTGGTGCGCTGATGGCCAACGGATGAAGAATATGTATGGCGTCAACGTTTGCATCTGGGTAAAGTGGAAGCGCGTTTAGAGGGGAGCCTAATGGATTAGCAGGAGTGATGGATGGATGGTTGGTGCAGCGAGGGGAAGGTGCGAGGGGAGGAGGGTGCCGGTAGGGAAGCACGGGGGTAAACCGAAGCATAATTCGTGGAAAATGAAGAATGGCAATGAGTGAAAGGGAACGCAATAGGTGATTAACATACTAATTTTCATAACCTATGCGACGAGCACTGTAATGGGATCACACACACACACACACACACACACACACACACACACACACACACACACACACACACACACACACACACACACACACACACACACACACACACACACACACACACACACACACACACACACACACAGAAAGCCAGTTAGTCAGGTGTGTTAATTAAGAGCACATCAAAGGAGGCGTAACCACTCCGGATGATCACCTGCTTTATGTGTGTGTGTGTGTGTGTGTGTGTGTGTGTGTGTGTGTGTGTGGCGGTAACCTGTCACCCACCACTCTCTAGTTCGTATGTAAACAGACCTTTATACGTATTACATAGGAAATAAGCAGTACTATAAGGTGTAAAACACACACACACACACACACACACACACACACACACACACACACACACACACCACCACACACACACACGAATAGTCTGATGAATAAATGGTGGGACAAGGTGAATACGTGACTCACATGATAATTTCCTGGTATTCGTATGTTCCGTGTCTTTGTACCCTTAACACACACACATACACACACACACACACACACACACACACACACACACACACACACACACACACACACACACACACACACACACACACACACACACACACACACACCACACACACACACACACACACACACACACACACACACACCAACACATCAGTGCCAGTATGGGAGCGAGGAGGAAGAGGAGGAAAATTCATTCATTCAGTCATTCCTTTAGTTTATTTATGTTTATTTTTGGTTATGTATTCTATTTTATGGTGATTTTTTAACATTGTCTTTTAAAGTTTGAAGTTTTATGTTATTTTGATATATTAACTCCTAACGAAACTTTATTTTTATTTCACTTGTTGCAGCAAAGGATTTTTTTTTCCCTTTATTCAACCCTGACCTGTATTTATACTGACTGATATTAATACTTCGACTTTTTATTTTAATTTTATGTTGATTCGGGCTTAATATGTGTTTTCTTTATTTATTATAATCAACTATATTGTTCAGAGAGGTGGTTGATGAAGGATGTGATGGAGAAAAGTGTGTGTGTGCGTGTGTGCGCGTGTGTGTGTGTGTGTGTGTGTGTGTGTGTGTGTGTGTGTGTGTGTGTGTGTGTGTGTGTGTGTGTGTGTGTGTGTGTGTGTGTGTGTGTGTGTGTGTGTGTGTGTGTGTGTGTGTTCGTGTTTTAATTTTCATAAGTCGACCTAACAAATAAAAGAGTTAATCAGAACGATTCAATATTCATCATGCAACAACTATGAGATACAGAAGCTGAGGTAAAGTAAAGATCGTAACACTAGTCATGAACGAAACATACTGAATCGATGCGGTCATTAGGTAGCATCTCTTCGGCGTGTGGTGGAGGGACACGCAAAACACACACAGGGCCAAGGAATACAAGGAGTCTTAGGAACCCCGTGACGCAACATTGAACCAGCGATAATAACGATAATAACGATAAACCTGCTAAGTCACCCTTCTATTAGCTGTCTAAATTAAAGTGGCAAGTAAGCCCCGCCCACATCCACACAGCGACCAATTAGAAACGTCACCTTACTCTTATAACCAGTCATATGCGTCTAATAGGGAAGTAGGCGGGGCTTAGCAGGCACTATTACTAAACCAACGTATTCGTATCCACTAGGAGTCTATAGGAGGTGACTGAATGAAATCCTCGACATATATAACTACACAATATCGGTAGTTAATGTGTTTTTTAATCGTGCATGCAAACACGGTTGTACTATGGATATATTTTGCTATTGGAGAGAACACAAAGAAGACAAGGAATTAAGCCAAGGTTAGATAAGACAAGAAGTTAGTCTAGTTACGAGGTTAGATAAGACTTAAGAAGACAAGGAATTAAGTGAAATAGCCAAGGGAAGAGTTGAGAAGATTGTTAACTTAGGAGACCAAGTTGAAGAGAACCTACTGTATGTAACGATACTAAGCGTCAAAGGTCACAAGAAGAAGAAGAAGAAAGAAGAAGAAGAAGGAAGGACAGGACACGTGCAGCATAATGAGGAGGATAAGAGGGCGTGGTAAAGACCTTTTTGAACAGCTGGTCTAAAGGGAACTACAACAACAAGACGTCAGGAATAGAAACACAGTATTTATTCCGTCAACTTTATTATTTTTTTCCCGCTCGATCTATGGATAACAAAGAGAATGGAGGACCTGCGTGTCTAGAGAGTGCCTGGGAGAGGCTTGTACTATTCAACTCAACCGGGGACAGGGGAAGGGAGGGTAGGAGGGAGGGTAGACGGGAACTCTTAATAGAAAAACAGGTATTTGGGTATGTGTCTAAGAAATGGGAGGAGGTTCAAGGGATCATTAACAGTGGTGGTTATCACGCATTCATCGCGACAAGAGAGTAACAGCACATTGGCAAAAGCTATATAGTATAAAAACGCCTAGAAAACTTTACTTGCATTTTTTCTTTTTCTTCCATTACCATTTAGTATAAACCACCATTAAAGGTTTCGTTTTTTTTATATAAAATTATAAAAAGTTTTGAAAAAGGCTGTATAAGAGATATATCTATACTTCATTTTTGTGTGTGTATATTTGTGTATTTGGGTTGAAAGTGCTGGGCTTTACAAAAATATATGAATGAAGGCGGAGATAACCAGCCAGGGAGGTCATAGTGCTATAAGGGGTCATGAAGGGGTCACTCTAGGTCACCGCCAGCTGCAGGAGGTCACCAAGGGAAGACTACAGTGTGACTCGTAATGCATAAAAAAAGGGTTGTCTACTAACATCCTACTAAGTGGTCATTCTCCCTATATACTGCAGCCTTGATTTTATTTTCATCGGCTGCCACGCCCACTACTCTTATTTTTTCTTTCTTTTTACTATTTTTTTTCTCCCATCAGGATTGGACCCTTCAAAAATGGTTCAAACGTAAACTGCGGCTACGTTTTTTCCAGATTTCATTTTTGCTTTGTCTCTTAATCTTGGCAACACAGTTTTATTTTTACAGAAACCGCCTTTTTTTCTGCTTGACCCACTTGACCCACTCACAACTTTTTCCCCACATGCCAAGAAGCTGCCGGTGTGGATAAGTAAGGCCCATCACTTTAGATTTTTTTTTGTATTCATGTTCTTTTTTCTCATTTGCGTGGTCATATAAGGCTCGGTCACTCACTGGGGGGGTCGCGGCAGACGGGGGGGGGGTCCTCGTCACCAGAGGGGGGTAGGGGGATGGGGGGCAGTGTTTATGGTCACAGGGGGGCGTGACTCGTAACGTATCACTATTTCATTGTTGGTTCCCCTGAGGGTTCTTGGTTCTTCCTCGTCACTCCATGATTATCTAGGTTGCAAACATTTTTTATATATTATATTTTTTTAAATATTTTATGAAAAAAAAACATCAAACACAACTCACTTCCATATTTTATACAGACCAAAATATATATATATATATATATATTTATTTATATATGTATAATGTATATATATATATAAAAAAAAAGACATAACATGAGAAATATATTAATAACTCTCTACTCTACGCTATCGCTACATCACACACGAAAAAGAAAACCGAAGTCGACGGTGAGAGAGAAAAAAAATGCACTATCCATACAAATGCACTTGAGGCTGCCGACGACTCGACCAACAGATATGTAGCTTTGTACTAAACCAACAAACAAAGAAACAGTCCACATTACAGTAACCCCTTGCTACGTACATACATACAAACGTCGGTAAAAACAGAGAGACAGTGGGAGAAGAAATCAATCGTAATCTACAACCCGGAATTTATCATATAATAAACTGCCTTACCCACCTATCGCAAACTTGACACTTGTACCCAAAAAAAAAATCCACATTAAAATTACGTTGGTAAACCGACAAGCGCGTTGAGGGGAAGAAGAGGGGAAAGAGGGGAGATGCACCGGGAAGACGAGGTAACTGAGGGGAAGGAGAGGGGAGGTAGGGTCAGCTGTCCTATCTATCGTTGGTTTGTGAGGGGAAAAAGAGGGTAAGGAGGGGAGGGAAAGGTGGCGGTATCGTATGTCGCTCTAATAGCAAAGGAAAACAACAACACATTGAAATTAAACGCAATATTTCACTCATTGAATGTTCCCTAAAAACTCCCTTGACAAAATAGTAAAACAAATGAAACTAATAGATAAAGACTTGTTAATCTAAATACGTGAACAGAAATTGATTTAAAGTTAAGATTAGCTAGAGAGAGAGAGAGAGAGAGAGAGAGAGAGAGAGAGAGAGAGAGAGAGAGAGAGAGAGAGAGAGAGAGAGAGAGAGAGAGGGAACATGTTACTGGAAAGCTACTGTGAATGACACGAAGGTAAAAAAAAAAGTTTTGAGGTGTCATTTACAAGTTTGTGGTCGAATAAACAGCAGAGTTGAGGGTGAGAGCGTGAGTGTGTGTGTGTGTGTGTGTGTGTGTGTGTGTGTGTGTGTGTGTGTGTGTGTGTGTGTGTGTGTGTGTGTGTGACTGACGGAAGAGTGTGAGGAGAGGTTAATGCACATAGCAGAGAAGAAGGAAAAGGTGATAAAGATGGAAGGAGAGAGAGAGAGAGAGAGAGAGAGAGAGAGAGAGAGAGAGAGAGAGAGAGAGAGAGAGAGAGAGAGAGAGAGAGAGAGAGAGAGAGAGAGAGAGAGAGAGAGAGAGAGAGAGAGATTACCTTTACCTGTTTCACGTGATTATCTTTTTTACAACTTCATCTATAGGCCTCAACTTTTTGACTCTCTTACTTTTCGACAATTCAAAACTAGCAATTTGTTCAGTTTATCGTCAGTAAAATTTTGTACATTGCGTCATCGATTTAATTAACACTTATTTGCATTCTTCCCATCTTGCGTTGACTTAGATTTACCGCATTTTTTGTACCGATTTATTTAATTTTCATTAACACATGTATTCATTATCAAAAATTAATTATATGAAAAATTAACACATTTATTCATTTCCACACAGAAAATGTGGATATTTTTTAGCACATACCTTCTTCTATAGGTGTTTACTTTTGTCCATACGGGGCTAAAGTGTCTAAAAGTGAGATAAAATAAGATATCTTTATATTTTGTTTAAGTTAGGGTTGAATTTGAAGGGATAATTGGCGCGCGTTTTCTTTGATTACTCGACCTGATGTGATTGTCTTCGTTTTCTTCGCCAACTTGTCGACACACGAAGATGAGAGGGGAAGAAGAAGAAAAAAAGATGATAGGGAAGATTAGAATATGATGAGAGGGGAAGAAGAAAATAAGAAAATAAGATGAGAGGGGAAGAAGAAAATAAGATGAAAGGGGAAGATTGAAATAAGGTGAGAGTTGAAGAAAAAAATAAGATAAGAGAAGAAAATAAGATGAGAGGGGAAGAAGAAAATAAGATAGGATAAGATACTTGGTAACGCACGAATAGTGATAATGTAAAGAAAATTAATGAAGATAAGGATGAAGGAAGAAAGATTGGGACGCTGAGGAGAGAGAGAGAGAGAGAGAGAGAGAGAGAGAGAGAGAGAGAGAGAGAGAGAGAGGAGAGAGAGAGAGAGAGAGAGAGAGAGATGAATATCAACCTCCGACATTATATTATTAAGTCTCCAAATTCTCGACCACATGATTGGAGTACACAACACACACACACACACACACACACACACACACACACACACACACACACACACAACGGTGCAGGCTGTCATTCTCACATCGTAGAATTGGCAACATTGGGAGCGTGTGGCAACCTTGCGAGAAAGGCGATATATATATTACTTTATATACTATAGCGATGTAAGTGCAACTGGTACCCGAAGTCTTAATAGAGGCAAATAAATAATAATGAAGGTAGTAATAATAAAGTAGTAGAAGTAATAGAAGTAGTAGTAATAAAAATAAGAAAATATACTGAATTATTGCAGTCCCGCCTCTCGATTTGCGACTAAAAGAACAGAAAATGGAGCTAAACTTTTGTCCCTTTTTTTTAAGGAAGCTTATACACAATTCCTTTAATATTACATTGTTTTCATTGAAGGTAGAAAATACAGCCTTGTGATTGGTCGCTTGGGTATGACGTAGGCACGGTAAGGTATCACAATGGACCAATCAGTGAGCTGCGTCTTTGTTATTGTTGTGGTTGTTATTGTTGTTATTGTTGTTATTGTTGTTTGTAAGGCAAGAAAATGATCATTATTGGTTATGTATCGACGATTAAAGAGCCTCTGTGTGTGTGTGTGTGTGTGTGTGTGTGTGTGTGTGTGTGTGTGTGTGTGTGTGTGTGTGTGTGTGTGTGTGTGTGTGTGTGTGTGTGTGTGTATTGTCCAGTCATCGTTGTGGATATTCATCTTCCCCTGACTGTGGCGACCAAGAGATAAAATGTGTCGGCGTCTCGGCAGCCTATCGGGGGGGGAGAGGGGGTCACCTAGCCTCTGGGGGGGTGGGGTGGAGGGAGGGGAAAGGGGGGATGGAAGGGAAGAGGGGTCACCTAGCCTCTGGGGGGATGGGTGGGGGAAGGGGAAGAAAGGTGGGGGATGGAAGGGAAGGGAAGGGAAGGCAAAGCGCCGGTGGTCCCTTTGCTAGATTAAACTCATTAAACTTAAGTAATAAATAATAATAACCATAATAATAATATCGAATATCTAGTATTGCATATATTACTCTGATATAAGAACTCTCTTTACAAGGAAATAAAACCCAAAAGGCTTAAACAATGGAGAAAAAAATCACAACACACTCACATAAAAGAAAAAAAAACTCGTTCAGAAAAAATCTAACGACATGCGAAGCTTTGTTTTGCAGCTTCCTGTACAGACACTCAGACAGACAGACAGACACACGGTCAGTCACTTGCTGGCGCCGGAGGGGAAGAGACGTGGCGACAGGGAGCTTGGCTGAAAAAGATGAGGAGGAGGAGGAGGAAGGAGGGATGGGGGACGGAGGGGAGCAATGCCAAAACAAAGAACATTAGGTCACATGTTTCCTTGCGTGAATGTAAGACACTCCTCCCTCTCCTCCCTTCCCTCTCTCCTTCTCTCCTTCTCTCCTTTCTCTTTCCTCCGTCTACTGCAGGAGGGAGGAGGAAGGGGTAAGGTAGGGGAGCAATGCCAAAACAAGGAACATTAGATCACATGTTTCCTTGCGTGAATGTAAGACACTCATCCCTATCCTTCTCTCCTCCTCTCCTCCTTTCTCTTTACTCCGTCTACTGCAGAAGGGAGGAGGGAGGGGTAAGGGAAGGGAGCAATGCCAAAACAAAAAACATTAGATCATTAAAAAAATGATGTTTCCTTCCATGAAAGTAAGACACTACTCCTCCCTCTCCTCTCTCCTTCCCTCCTTCTCTCCTCCTGTCTCTTCCCTCCGGCTACTGCAACAGGCACTAGGTCACATCAGCGCCGCCCAACACTGCTTCCTTGGTAACAGCTGTCCACAGGTGTTTTTAAATCATCTCAGTTCTGACCATTATTTTTCACTTTAATTTTCTGTACATTTCTTGTCAGTTTTTTCCACTTTCATTTATTTTCTGTTCTGTTTTCCCATTTTTCTATTCATATTTCTTTCGTTTTCAGTATTTTTTTCTTCTTCTTTTTCTTCATCTTCTTTCTTCTTAGTGAATGAATGGGTGGGGGGGGTAGGGGGGGTTAAGCATGGGTGTGTGGGAGGGGGGGCGACGGGGGGCAGTCACCCATGCCCATGGTACTACTAAGACCATTTGTGGCGTCATTAGAAATTACTGATCTAATTAGTATTAAAAAAGGACTACTGACAAAACCGTGTCTTGCCAAGTTATGACAAAATAATAATAATAATAATAATAATAGTAATAATAATAATGATAATTGCACGTCATTTCCCAGGACTGCTAAGGAAGATCATTAACATAAATCATCATTAAGTAGAAAAAAAAAAAAATTCTGTCATTACTATAATCAACAACCTCTTTCTTAAGTGTTATAATATATCATAAACCTATAATATTTAAGTGATATTACTATGTTCGTAATGATAAGATAATTAATATACTGACTTGGTGCTTTTTTCTCCTCATTTTTTTTTAGACTTCTTACTCGAAGTGTATAAATTTACGTTACTTACTACTGTATTGTTTATCTGTTATCCATTAGACTTGACTGACTCAACTACCTTGCTAACTTTGGTCCAAACACAACACGAAGATCACAGGGACGAAGAGAGAGAGAGAGAGAGAGAGAGAGAGAGAGAGAGAGAGAGAGAGAGAGAGAGAGAGAGAGAGAGAGAGAGAGAGAGAGAGAGAGAGAGGAGAGAGAGAGAGAGAGAGAGAGAGAGAGAGAGAGAGAGAGAGAGAGAGAGAGAGAGAGAGAGATTAATCATCTTATTATCCTCTTATTTGTGGGTTTCATCATAAATGCATAAGTCGACATTTCACCTTAATTAAAATACCTTTGCTCTCTACTCTTCCGGGTCGGCGCCTTCTTGCTGAGATCCTGCTCTATACTATTATTACACACGCCTGGGCACACACACACACACACACACACACCACACACACACACACACACACACACCACACACACACACCACACACACACACACACACACACGCACGCACGCACGCACGCACGCACGCACTGCACGCACGCACGCACGCACGCACGCACGCACGCACGCACGCACGCACGCACGCGCACACACGCTCACACACACCACACACACACACACACACACACTTGCTGGCGTGAGATTCCTGACGAGCTTAGTTCCTCGAGACAGACACACATAGAGAGAGAGAGAGAGGAGCGCCGGAGGAGGAGGAGGAGGAGGAGGTGAAAGAGGAGGTGGAGGGTAGGGGGTGGCTCTTGGCAGTGGGGGGTAGGGGGTCCGGGACCATCATCAGAGGCACACTTAACATAATGTCATGCTGAAGGAGCGTCTATAAATAACTACTGCACTATATTGCACGTGTCCTGGTTATCACTAGGTAATACAACCGGTATACTGCATCACGGAGGCGGGTCGGGGCACAAGGCACGCGGTAAGGCCTCAGACGGAGGGGGGCGGGGCGGGGGTGTGGGCATCACAGACCCTCGGGGATTGTCGCCGCGGAGGGGGGGAGGGGGATCAGAGGCACAAGCCCAGCATTGCACGTGAGAGAGGGCGGGGCGGGGCGGGGCGGAGGGATGGAGGAGGCGTTACACCTTGTCCACCTGCTGCAACTGCTGCATGAGCTGCTCCTGCAGGTGCGGCACGTCGCGGCCCAGGCCAGGCGACACGGCCGCCACCTCGCGGAAGATGGTGTGGCCCTCCTTGCCCGGGCGGTGCACGGAGCGGATGTGCGACATCATGTTGTCTTTGCGCTTGAACTCTTTGCCGCACACGTGGCACTTGTGTGCGCGGCGGTCTGTGTGGACGGTGATGTAGTGGCGGTGGAAGTTGGACGGGTGGGTGAAGGTCTGGAAGCACTTGGAGCACTTGAAGCCGTTGTCCTGGATGCAGTAGCTCATGATGGGCACAGACACCTTGTTGTTGTTGTTGTTGCCTCCCCGGCGGCCGTCGCCTCTGCCGTCGCCTCTGCCGTCGCCTCTGCCGTCGCCACCGCCCTCACTGCGCTCGCCGCCGCCGCCGCCAGAGGTGGGCGACGACTGGCTGGGCTTCTGAGGGGAGGAGGTGTGGGGGGAGTGGGGGGAGGAGTCTGCCCCCTCCCGCTCTCCCTCCCGCTCATACACGCCGTGAAGGCCGAACTTGAGCGGCGCCCTGAGGGAGGCCAGCAGGATGGAGCCGTGCAGGTCTTTGTCGTTCTTGAGAGCCTCGTAGGGGTTCTTGAGCATGGCTGCCTCCAGCAGGTTCTTGGTGTAGTACAGCTGGTCTATGTCGGTGACGGGCGGCGGCAGGGGCGTGAGCTGCCCCGAGGGCGCCTTGCAGGCAGGGTGCAGCGTCGCGCCGAGGAGGTGGTCGTCGTGGTCGTAGTCGTGAGTCGTCCACTCCACCACGTGGCCTGCAACACAAGGACGGGTCAGGCCGGATGGTATACCTTCTGCACCGTAACTCTAAGCCAACTCAACAAAACACTGACTAACGTTCCCTGGAGACGGAGCCAGCACCCCCCCCCACCTCACCCCCCCCCCCCTCCCCGCGGGCTGACTCCGTCTCCTACAGCTTAAAGAAAGAACAATCTGCCTTAGAAGAGCAGCGGCGGCTCTCCTAATGCAGAATAAAGCTCTTCCAGTAAACTCAGAACTTTAAAACATAGCACATGACGCCTTGTGGCTCCGGGCGAGGCTGAAGCCACCCTCTCATTGGCCGAGCAGTGTTCATCCCGCAGCCAATGAGAGAGCGGCGCCAGGCCAACAGGGAGATTCAGGGCGTCGCAAAAATAAACAAAAATACAAAATCCCAAACCCCAAAAACAGAACGAAAACTGAAAAAAAGTTAGAACATAAAACAACAATAACACTAATGTGACTCCCAATACCAATTGATGTATCACTCAAAAATTATACCAATTGATATATCACTCAAAAATTGATGTTAGTAAATAATGGTTATAATGATAATAATAGTAACAGTGATAATAAAAATGATAATAATAATCATAGAGTAGCATAATGGCATGGGCAAGATAGAAGGTATACCATCCTTGCCAGACTCAGTCCCTGTTCGTGGCCTTGACCTCGCTCGGGCAGGTCAAGGGTCACGTGGGATATTTGACCCCCGAGCAACATGCAGATGGTGTGTGTGTGTGTGTGTGTGTGTGTGTGTGTGTGTGTGTGTGTGTGTGTGTGTGTGTGTGTGTGTGTGTGTGTGTGTGTGTGTGTGTGTGTGTGTATTTCATGCCAACAAATAATCATACACAGACACGTATAAGCTTAATGATCTTAAACGAGTATCTATTTTTGTATAATGAAGAAAATATATTTGTTCATGAGACGAAAGGAAGTGTGTGTGTGTGTGTGTGTGTGTGTGTGTGTGTGTGTGTGTGTGTGTGTGTGTGTATGTGTGTGTGTTTGCTTATATTGCAGACGTGCTTTTAAACATGAATATAAACTAAGGAAAGACAAACGAGGCTAACACACCTGTGGGTCCAGAGCTCAGTGTGTAACACACACACACACACACACACACACACACACACACACACACACACACACACACACACACACACACACACACACAACACACACACACACACACACACACTTTCCATTGATTTTCTCTTACTCTCTTTCTCACACACACACACACACACACACACACACACACACCACACAACACACACACACACACACACACACACACACACACACACACACACACACAACAGACAGACAGACAGACAGACAGACAGACAGACAGACAGACAGACAGACAGACAGACAGACAGACAGACAGACAGACAGACAGACAGACAGACAGACACACATACACACACACATACACACACACACACACACACGTTGCTCGGGGCCAGGACACGACGGGCGAGGTGCAGAAGACAACCACATGCAGTGCTCACAAGTGATCAAAATGGTGAAGAAAGAATGGAAAGTGAACCATGAATGAGAATAGAGAAAAAAAATATAAATCATCAGCATCATCATCATTGGTCTTTGCGAGGCAGGCGAGGGTGGTCACTGGAGGTCCAAGGGAGACAGAGACCAGCCTCAGCCTCTCTCGTTTGGGTCTTTTGATTCTCGTTCCTGTCGGGTCCTCGCCAACAAAACAAAGACTTGTGCATCACGTACTGGACAAAGACGTAGCGCGTGACACTTAACCCCTTGAGGCCCAGAACGTTATATCCATTGTATTTTGGGTGCCATTAGACGATTTTTAGTGACTATAAGCAATGTTTTATTAGATATAACCGATTTAGTATGCTTGTCCACTAACTAATTTGGTATATTCAGTTACTTTTCGCTATTTTTTGGCTCGACAACATGCAATTATTTAGAGCAAAGCAAAGATCTGGGCGTGAAGGGGTTAAGAATGAACTAAGTGTTTATGATGCATTCCTACGCGATTTCTTTTGATTTTATATTATGCTGCTTGTGACGCTGAATAATAGATGCCCTAAGCAGGAGTACGCGGCTTGCCCTTGTGGGAGTGGCGCTAACCGTGTCATATGAATCTCTCTTTACAGGAACTACCACGTGTAGGTCTTACTTCCTGTTGTAGCTTCCTTATATTATTATGTTCTTATGTTCTCTTCAAGCAGTTTGACTTCCCAACGACTGGAATTATAACGCATAAAACGCTCATGGCCGGCAAACTAAGTGATTTTAAAAGGAAACATTAATCGTAGCGTTAGATCATAATTTTCAGTATGTTATCGTATTTTATAGATACTTGATCGCGACACTGGCTCAGTTGTCCTATGATACGCCGGGGATCGAACTGGCGTCACCCCTACACGCGCCGGCCAGACCTTTTGCACTGCGGAGAATTAGTAAAGTAATATAAAAAATATGAATGAAAAAGAATTCTAGAAGATGTTAAGTAATGATCAGAAAAATAAGAGTAGAAAACAGATGAAAGTAGACGGTAGGAAAAATAAAATAGAATACCAGAGAAATTTAGACGTGAGTTTTGAGTGAACGAGGAGTATTTAAAGGCAAAGAACAGATAGCAGGTGATAACAAAAGTGAATGGAGGAGAAGGAAGACAGTGCAAAAGGTGTCGCCATAATGATAATAAAGATAACATAATTGATAATATTGATAGTATATGGAGAGAACGGAGCACATATATCATAATTATGAATTCTTCAATGTTAAAGGAAAATGGCATTCATTGTCAAACGAGCTAAGGTATAAATATATATATATGTAGAAAATGGGAGTCGTTCCATGCACGATATGCAAGAAAGAAAATTTTGAGGGAGACTTGGAAAAGTGACTTCCTGATGCAGACTTGTGCGAGAATGAATAAGATGTATAGGTGCCATTAACGAAACACTGTCACGTCACTTTGCCAAGCTCCCGATGAACAATACACCACACAATGAATAATAATAAATAAATAACTTCAAAAAATATAATATGTATATACAAACACGTTCTGAGATTTTTTTTTTTTGGATACGAATGCAGACAAGAGCGTTCACTGATCATGTAAACAAAGCAAATAAAAAAAAGTAGTTCGTAATGGAAAAATAAATATATATAAAGAGAAAAATAAATGATCACCATCTAGGAATCCATGCATGACAGAGCAGGGAACCTTACCTCCGTGTTTTTTTTTTCTCTTTTCCATTTTCTCTTCGGACATTTTTAAACTCTTCAAAGAAAATGGTTCATGTGGAGGAAAGTCACCGAGGGTAAGAAGCATAAATGTTCGAAAGCATGTATTTTTTTAAGCTTAAGGGGCGCTTATCCACTTCCCGGGGTCGTTCACCTGTCGCTAGAAGGGGATCCTTAAGTAACCGTGTATTCCTTAGCCGTGCGAGATAAAAGGTTAATAATTCGCCACCAACACCTATAAGCTTCGCGTCATATAAGTAATAGTAATATCTCATCGATACGACCAGAAAACCATCACCTCAGTAGAGTCAGAAAAACAAAAAATATTCATAGCAACGTAGTGAAAAAGCGATGTTGTTTGGGTGAAACTTATTTATTTGTCGTATTAGAACGTGAATGTTTCATGTATTGGTGTTGGAGATGACCTGAAGCAGCACGTGATGCCCTAATCAACAGGTGTGTGTGTGTGGTGTGTGGTGTGCGTGTGCGTGTGTGTGTGTGTGTGTGTGTGTGTGTGTGAGAGAGAGAGAGAGAGAGAGAGAGAGAGAGAGAGAGAGAGAGAGAGGAGAGAGAGAGAGAGAGAGAGAGAGAGAGAGAGAGAGAGAGAGAGAGAGAGAGAGAGAGAGAATGTACTGATTTGTATGTAAAACAAAAATAGATGTTTGTAGACAGACAGACAGACAGACAGATGGACAGGACTTCTAGCTATGATGGGAAACCTCACATTTCGCTTAATTAATCATATATATACACACACATTGAGAAAAAAAAGAACCTTACGGACTAAAAGAAGACAAGTATAAATCATCAAGGTAAATGACATGAATATACATCATGAATAACACACACACACACACACACACACACACACACACACACACACACACACACACACACACACACACACACACACACACACACACACGAGACAGACGATCACTGCATAATACCAACTCTTTATATAGCTCTTTTATAATCAATGTATGTCTTTAACACTAGGGTAGTGATTGTTGTGGTGAAGGGTGATGAATAATGAATAATACTGCCATGAATAACAGTGTCAGTAGAGGAGAAGGAGGGAGGGGGGTGAAGTCAATACATGAATAAATAACATGAATGAGACAGGTGTTAGACTTGAGATAGATGACCAGATGATTGAGTTATGCATAGTGAATAACACAGCAACAAGGACACGAGTTGATGTAAGGTGGTGAAGGTGGTGAATGAGGAGCTTGTCGAAGGATTAAGTCATGGAGGAGGAGGAGGAGGAGGAGGAGAGGAGGAGGAGGAGGAGGAGAGGAGGAGGAGGAGGAGGAAGTGGTGATGGAGGAGTAGGTGGTGGTGGTGGAAGAGGAGGAGGAGGAGGAGGAGGAGGAGGAGGAGGAGGAGGAGGAGAAGGAGGAGGAGGAGGAGGAGGAGGAGGAGGAGGTGAAGGTGGTGAAGGTGGAGAAGGAGGAGGAGGAGGAGGAGGAGGAGGAGGAGGAGGTGAAGGTGGTGAAGATGGAGGAGGAGGAGGAGGTGGTGGTGGTGGTGTG
>JACEEZ010022414.1:44029-49029 GCA_016584305.1 Chionoecetes opilio | reverse complement strand
ACTTTCCCTCTCATTTCCCCTCACTCTTCCTCAATATATCTTTCTTCCTCACTTTACCCCTCAACTTCCCTCATTTTCCCCTCACTTTCCTCAATCTATCCCTTTCTTCCTCTATTTCCTTCTCACTTTCCCTCATTTCCCCTCACTTTCCTCAACCTACAGTATCTCTTTCTTCCCCAGTTTTCCTCATTATCCACTATACTTCCCTCACTTTCCCTCAGTCTAACTATTTATTTCCCATTCCTTATTCCCCTTTCCACCCTCCTCCTCCTCCTCCTCCTCTTCCTCTTCCTCTTCCTCTTCCTCTTCCTCTTTCTCTTCCTTCAGCTCTTCATTGCTTTTGTATTATAATTTTTTTTTAAGTGGTGGTGGTGATGGTGGGGGCTTTCTTTTATTATCTCACTAACCATGTAATATCTTTCACATTCTGTTATCATCTCCTCATCTCTCTCTCTCTCGCTCTCTCTCTCTCTCTCTCTCTCTCTCTCTCTCTCTCTCTCTCTCTCTCTCTCTCTCTCTCTCTCTCTCTCTCTCTCTCTCTCTTTCTCTCTTTCTCTCTCTCTCTCTCTCATTCGTCGATCGGTTTTGATTCGTTTGGACACCACTATTTTTGTTTTTATTCGCATTTTTAGCTTTGTTTGTCATATAAAAAAAAATCCATTCGTTGGTAATCTTTTCTTTTTTGTTTTCTTCAACATTTTTTTTCCTTTCATGCATTCTGTTCCATCCATTGTTTTTTCTCAACTCCTTTTTTGGGGGGATATTTTGCTCTGTATTATTTTTCTTCATCTCTTGTGTTTTATAATTATTACTTTTTCATTGTCATTCCTCTCAATCTTTTTTTTCTCTTCATATCTTGTGTTTTATAATCGTTACTTTTCATTGTCACTCCTCTCCTATGTCATATTTCTTCTCTTCTCTTTTGTGTTCTCGTCTCTATCTCCTCTCATCTCTTCTCTTTTATTTCTATCGTCTATCTTCTTTCTTTTCTTCTCTCTTATCTCAATCTCCAATCTTCTATCTATCTATCTTTCTATCTATCTATCTTCTATCTCTTCTATACCCTTCGATTTAACCATGTAAATCGCCAACCAGCACATCCCTACGTGTTTAGAATCAATGTTAACACAGGACCCTACCTTTCCTACCTTCCTACCTACCTACTCTGTCCTCCCTTACCCCTCCCTTACCCTTCCTTACCCTCCCTTACCCCTCCCTTACCCCTCCCTTACCCTCCCTTACCTAAGACTTCCTCCTCCCCTCCCTATCCTTTCCCTATCCTTGCCCTGACACCATTTTTCCCTCTCCCTTTTTTTTTTTTATTTTTTTTTTTTCCCCTCCCTCCCTTTTTTTTGACTTTTTCTCCCTCACCTCGATCTCCTTTCCCTTTTTTTGACTTTTTCTCTCAATCACTGGTCCCCTCAAGTCTTCACTTCCTCTCTTTGTGGGCAGCGGCATCACTAATAGGAGAAAAAAAAAATCCCAAAGAGCGAGAGAGAGAGAGAGAGAGAGAAGAGAGAGAGAGAGAGAGAGAGAGAGAGAGAGAGAGAGAGAGAAGAGACTAGAAGAGAGCGACTAGAAGAGAGAGTAGAGAGTAATGAGAATAGGGATAACTGGTGTTCAAAGTTGGCTTCCGTACTCGTTCGTGAGGTTAAGTTGATGATGTCAAGTAATGTCAATTACCTCATGGTGGCCCTTTACCTTGAACCGAGTTTCCTTGACCTCACCTGAGAGAGAGAGAGAGGAGAGAGAGAGTATAGAGAGAGAGAGAGTAGAGAGAGTAGAGAGAGAGAGAGAGAGAGAGAGGTTAGAGAGAGAGTTAGAAGAGAGAGAGAGAGATGAGAGGTAGAGAGAGAGAGCTCTAGAGAGTCTATAGTATATATAGAAACGCGAGTTTCCTATAATGTTAATTTTTCTATATACATATACACAACAGTTTAACATAATATACCAACAATTCATCATAATTGTTATGTATTTGGGATTTAATCACAATATATTCTATCTTTCCTTCACTCTTGCTCAATTCTTTCTTCTCACGTCTACCTACAACTTCTGCTTCCTTCTCTCTAAAACCTCTCTACTCTACCGTCATATTCCTTTTTCTGTATCTCTTCATCTCCTCCTCTCTCTCTTCTCTCTCTCTCTCTTCTCTCTCTCTCTCTCTCTCTTCTCTCTCTCAATCTCTCTCTCATCTCTCTCTAACAAGGAGGAAAGTTAGAAATGCAGTTCACGTGTCTTCAGACTAGGCCAGGGATGTACAGGTGTAGTCTCTCTTACTCCATTCATTCTCTCTAGTCTTCTCTTCCCTCTTCTCTACCCTTTCCTCCTCCCTCCCTTTTTACCTCTTCCCTCTCTCTACTCTCCCTACTTTCCTCCTCCCTCCCTTTTTACCTCTTCTCTTCTCTTCCTTCTCTTCTTCCATGGCATTTCTCCTCTCCCTTTTCCTCACTCCCTCCCTTCTTCCTCCCTCTCTCCTTCCCTCCCTCCCTTCCTCCTCCCTTTCTCCCTCCCTCCTTCCCTCCCTCTCTCCCTCTCTCCCTCCTTCCTCCCATCTCTCTCTCCTCTCCCTCTTCTACTCTTCCCTCCCTCCTGTGGTGTATAATGCAGTAAATGATTTGTTTACATGGCTGTACGTCGTTTGCAAATAGCTTGACACCTCCTTTGTGTGTGTGTGTGTGTGTGGTGTGTGTGTGTGTGGTGTGTGTGGTGTGTGTGTGTGTGTGTGTGTGTGTGTGTGTGTGTGTGTGTGTGTGTGTCAACGCCTCAGACGAACAAACTCAAGCTAACTACTACGTATTGATTGCGTTTGTTGATATGGACAAATGATGAGGAAGAAGAGGGGGGAGGAGGAGTATGAGGAGGAGAGGTGAGTTGGAGCATATGGAAGAGGAGAGGAGAGGAGGAGGAGGAAAGAAGCGGAGGAGGTAGGAGAGGAGGAGGATGAGTATCACCACCACTAGGAACTCTGAGACTCTCTTCCTCCCGCACTCTTCTCCTGCGCTTTGTGTCTGCTAAGGGACAGGAGAATACAAGACTGCGTGTTTATAATGTAGTAATGGCAATAAAAGTAGTGGTGGTGGTGGTGCTGGTGGTGGTGGAATCCTTGGTTGTTTGTCCTCCACCACCACCACCACCACCACCACCACCACGTTAAATCAATAACGGACGTCTCGGTGTGTGTGAGTGTGTGTGTGTGTGTGTGTGTGTGTTATCACCCATGGTCCTCGTCCACGCGATCGCCAGTTTCCCGCCTCTCAGTGCGAGCTTGGAGCTCATAATTACCGATCTTTGGGCAATGCTGGAACCTCACACACCACACACACACATCTCCTTGCTCAAGGGGGACAGTAACCGCCCGAATTTGTCAGTGAAAAATCGGGAGCAGCGAGGATTCGAACAGCATACCCACAGAATGGGAGACCAGCACGTTATCAACCTGACCATCGCGCGGTGTTGTGTGTGTGTGTGTGTGTGTGTTATGTACTTGTCGTGGGTCAATATTATACAATAGCATCTTCGTATGCTGAAGAGAGAGCGAGAGAAGAGAGAGAGAGAGGAGGAGGAGAGAGAGATAGAGAGAGAGAGAGAGAGAGAGAGCGAGAGAGAGAGATAAGAGAGAGAGAGAGCAGAGAGAGAGAGAGAGAGAATTTTAACTTGTTGCTCTCCTCCTCTCACTCACTCCCTCTCTCTCCCTCCCAATGGCTTGCTATAACCTTTACCTTGGGGTCGTTGTACACGGGTTTTGGAGGAGGAGGAGGAGGAGGAGGAGGAGGAGGAGGAGGAGGAGAAGGGGGGGGGGCGTATGAGCTTAATCCTGTGTTACTCCTGTGAAACGCGCAACACACCCACAACAGTACCTTTCGTAATAACCTCCACATCTCCCCTCTGCTTCCTCCCCCCCTCCCCTTCTCCCTCCCTTCCTCTCCGCACTTCAATCCTCTCCCTTTACTCACGCTGTAATATGGCTTCTTCAGCACGTGTGACTGCCCCCCGCGCCGCCTATCATCACCTCTCTCTCTTCTTCACCGTCTCTCAGTCTTCTCTCTCTCTCTCTCTCTCCCTCCTCTCTCATCTCTCTCTCGGCTCTCTCTCTCCTCTCTCTCTCTCTCTCTCTCTCTCGTCTCGAACCTCTCTCTCTCCTCCATCTCTCTCTCTCTCTCTCTCTTCTCCTCTCTCTCTCTCTCTCTCTCTTCTCTCTCTCTCCTTTCGTCTTCCTTTCCTCTTCCTTTTCCCCTCATACTGCTATTGCTGTTACCTCCTCCTTTCTTCTAATTCACTATCCTCCTTCGTATCTCTCTCCCTTCTATCTCTCTTATCCTGCTATTTATCTATCTTTTCTTCCTTCCTTTATCTCTGTCTCAATCCCTCATGGTTTTTCTCGTCTCTCCCTGCCACCCTGTCTCCCCTTCCCCCTGCGGCACCCTGGCAGGCCCTCACAGTGCCACGTTTCTACTGACGAAGGAGTAAAGTTGACAGGTGTTACGTGAAGGCTTAGGAAAACCTGGAATTTTAACTTGGTCTTTTTGATATGTATAGCAGTAGTCACCCTCTCTTTTCTTCTTCCTTTCCTTCCTTCCTTCCTTCCTTTTCCTTCATATGTATTAAGTTTACTCTGGATTCCTTACACGTTTGATATCTTTCCTTCATTCCTTCCTTCGCAACTTCCTTCCTTCCTTCCTTCCTTCCTTCCTTCCTTCTTTCCTTCCTTCCTTCCCTCCCAACTTCCTTCCATTCTTCCTTCCCAACTTCCTTCCTTCCTTCCTTCTTCTACCATACTCCATTTCTTCCTCTATGTTGATCTTGCCCCTCCTTCCTTCTCCTTCCTTCACTTCTCACTTTCCTTATCGGACTCATTTTCGTCATCAGAGCTCCTCCTACGTCGCCTCAGGTTTTTCTCCCCCTTTCTCCTCCCCCCTTTCTCCCTTCTTCCTTCCTCCCTTCCTCTCAACCCTACCTACTTGGCACCCTAGGGCAGCGGGTCCTCGTGAGTGCCACGT
>JACEEZ010022414.1:20000-22987 GCA_016584305.1 Chionoecetes opilio | reverse complement strand
GAGTAGGGGGAGGAGGGAAAATACTTGTGTGTACTTTGATAGCAGTTAACTCTAGTATGGTTTGAGGTGTAATCGTTCATGTGTAGAACCGCTTCGTGATACTTGCTCACACACACACACACACACACACACACACACACACACACACACACACACGAGGACCTACCTTGGTGTCGGCCTCCCTGGTGCTGAGGTCGTCGGGCTCCAGGCAATCCTTCACCTCCTCCACCTCCACCTTCACCTCCGCCTCGCTCCTGCCGTCCTCGCCGTCCGTCGCCGACACCGAGCCGGCCAACGACCCGACCTCCCCCTCTGACTCCTCCCCAGAGATCTTAGGCGGCCGCCCTCGCCTTCTTTTGGCACCGTACGTGGCTGAAGGCGAGAGGGGCGGTCGCTTTAGAGGCGGAGGGTCCCCAGGTAAGGGTGTGAGGGGCGCCATGGGTACCACACCAGGGGCAACGCCAGGAGAAGCGCCCGTCATGGCTTGAGGCACCAAATAGGCGGAGGACGTTGACGAGGTGCTCTCTAGGCGCTTCTTCTCGTTGACCTCCGTGAGCCCCTTGATTCTGAGGGACTCCGCTACTCTGAGGAAGCCTGAGAGGTTGTCCTGGTCGACGGACACCTCGCCCCGGTACATGAAGTCGAGCAAGTCTCTCATGTCGGTGTATCGAACGTCTTTCAGGATCACGATGGGGTGCTTGTCCGGGTGCGACGCCAATACCGCCTGAGGGAGGACCAAAGGGAGAACATAAGACTTAGGGAAATAAGGAAGCTACAAGAGGCCGTCGGATATACACAAGAGGGAGAGGACGGGAGCACCAGAGGGAGAACATAAGAACATGGGAAAATAAGGAAGCTACAAGAGCCCGTGAGAAAGGGAGAGGAAGGGAGGAAAGGGAAGGAAGGGTTGAGGCTTTAGCTAAGGACATTGTACGTCATGTGGTTATATACAGTGTTTATATCCGTTTGCCTCTGTGTATGAAGCCAATAATGAATTAGTAAACCGCTGTCATCCCCCTACAACACACCTATACTCCCCCTGTAACACACATATACTCCCCCTACCCTCCCCTGCCTCCCCCTTCCCTTTCCCTGCCCTCCCCTGCTCTCAACACTCCAGTAACCATCCCTGTTAACCCCCCCTCCTGATGCTCCTGCCCCCTGCCTCCTGCCCCTCTGCCCCATGCCCCTGCCCCCTGCCCCCTGTCTCCCTGCCCCCTGCCTCTATCCCCTCCCTCCTCCTTCCCTGTTCACTTCCTCATTAACTCTCCCTAACATTTTGTTCCCTGCACTATGGTCTGTTTTTTCTCTTCTACGATTGTTTTTCTATCAATTTTTTACTTTATCTTATTTCAGTGTTACTTTATGGCGGTCTTGTCTTTATCCTAATATATTTACATATATGTATTTTTTTCCCGTATTCTATTATCAATGTTTGTGTTTGCATGGACCTTTCTATTGTCCTTCAAAGAGTAAAATAACAAATGTATTTTCTGACCTCTAACCCACAGCTAGCGTGACCCTTCACCTCTCTCTCTCCTCTTCTCTCTCTCTCTCTCTCTCTCTCTCTCTCTCTCTCTCTCTCTCTCTCTCTCTCTCTCTCTCTCTCTCTCCCCTCGGTCTCTCTCTCTTTTCTCTCTCTCTCTCTCTCTCTCTCTCTCTCTCTCTCTCTCTCTCTCTCTCTCTCTCTCTCTCTCTCTCTCTCTCTCTCTCTCTCTCTCTCTCTCTCTCTCTCTCAGATTTGACCCATAAACCCATCTTCCTTTTGACCCCCTGACATCCACGACCCTTGACCCTCAGGAGGCAACCCTTGACCTCTCCGTCCACCCTTCCCTGTCTGGCCCCTCTACCCCTCCTCCCTCTCTCTCTCTCTCTCTCTCTCTCTCCTCTCTCTCTCTCTCTCTCTCTCTCTCTCTCTCTCTCCCCTCTCTCTCTCTCTCTCTCTCTCTCTCCTCTCTCTCTCTCTCTCTCTCTATCTCTCTCTCTCTCCCCTCTCTCTCTCTCTCTCTCTCTCTCTCCTCTCTCTCTCCTCTCTCTCTCTCTCTCTCTCTCTCTCTCTCTCTCTCTCTCTCTCTCTCTCTCTCTCTCTCTCTCTCCTCTTTTCTCTCTCGTCTCTCTCTCTTCCTCTCTCTCTCTCTCTCCTCCTCTTTTCCTCTCTCTCTCCCCTCTCCCCTTTCTTTCGATCCCGTCCTCAGTTTCCTTTGACCTTTTGCCTGATATGCGCCACCACTCTGTTCCGTCCGCCGCTCACTCCTCCTCGCTCACCTGTCCTTACCTATCCTTGCCTGTCCTTTCCTTACCTATCCTTGCCTTGCCTATCCTTGCCTGTCCTTGCCTTGCCTGTCCTTGATTTACCTGTCCTTGTCTTACCTGTTCTTGATTTGCCTGTCCTTTCCTTGCCTGTCCTTGTCTCACCTGTCCTTGCCTCACCTGTCCTTTGCCTGTCCTTGCCTTACCTGTCCTTGTCTTGCCTGTCCCTGTCTCTCTTTCCCTCATTCCCAACATACCTCCAATAATAAACGTACATATTTGCATCTTCATCATGTTAACACTTAATTTCTGATCCTATGCTATGATAATTACTCCCTATCACATAAATCTTCACCTTCCATGGCAAACATAACCCCCCCCCCCACACACACACACGCACACAGTTATACACACACAATCCCCCTCCCCTGTATGTATGTCTGTCTGTGTGTCTCATCTGGAAGTAAGGACTGCAGGTACACACACACACACACACACACACACACACACACACACACACACACACACACACACACACACACACACACACACACACACACACACACACACACACACACACACCTGGAAGTAAGGACTGCAGGTACACACTCACACACACACACACACACACACACACACACACACACACACACACACACACACACAACCACACACCACACACACACCACACCACACACACACACACACACACACACACACACACACACACACAACAC
>JACEEZ010022413.1:40383-55383 GCA_016584305.1 Chionoecetes opilio | reverse complement strand
TTACGTGAAGAACAAGAATTACGTGAAGAACAAGAATTACATGAAGAACAAGAATTACATGAAGAACAAGAATTACGTGAAGAACAAGAATTACGTGAAGAACAAGAATTACATGAACAAGAATTACATGAAGAACAAGAATTACGTGAAGAACAAGAATTACGTGAAGAACAAGAATTACATGAAGAACAAGAATTACGTGAAGAACAAGAATTACGTGAAGAACAAGAATTACATGAAGAACAAGAATTACGTGAAGAACAAGAATTACGTGAAGAACAAGAATTACGTGAAAAACAAGAATTACGTGAAGAACAAGAATTACGTGAAGAACAAGAATTACGTGAAGAACAAGAATTACATGAAGAACAAGAATTACGTGAAGAACAAGAATTACGTATAGAACAAGAATTACATGAAGAACAAGAATTACGTGAAGAACAAGAATTACATGAAGAACAAGAATTACGTGAAGAACAAGAATTACGTGAAGAACAAGAATTATATGAAGAACAAGAATTACGTAAAGAACAAGAATTACATGAAGAACAAGAATTACATGAAGAACAAGAATTACGTAAAGAACAAGAATTACATAAAGAACAAGAATTACATAAAGAACAAGAATTACTTGAAGAACAAGAAGTTTGTGGAGGTAATACAAAGAATACAAAGACGAGCTACAAAATATATCTCGGTATTGCGTAGTTTATCAAAGGAGGAATTTTTTTAGTATTTGGACTGCTTAAGTTAAAGATTGAT
This sequence comes from Chionoecetes opilio, assembly GCA_016584305.1. NCBI lineage: Eukaryota > Metazoa > Arthropoda > Malacostraca > Decapoda > Majidae > Chionoecetes > Chionoecetes opilio. The sequence continues at coordinate 54,621 of JACEEZ010022413.1, read as the reverse complement.
TGAAGATTAAAGATTGGACTATTTAAGATTGAAGTATTTGGATTAAAGTATTAATGCTCTTTCTCTGCAAGCGAAATTTAGAACAGATATGACTGATGTTTTCAAAATATTTAATACATTGGACAAACTAAATCCAGAAAGACCAGAATTTGACTTACATCGCATGCCAGTAACAAGAAATTAAAGAGACCTATTCGAGCTTTCTCCTCCAGTGACAACAAAAAACAACGGTTTAAAACTGAATGGTCAACGTTTCATCTTAGATCTCCGAAAAAAGTATTTCAATGTCAGAGTTGTCAATCGGTGGAATTAATTACCAGCTACTGTTGTTGAAGCCACAATAACTACATTTAAAAGTAGAAGGACTACTTTTACTACTTCGCATTCCGCGAACTGTAAAGTAAATTGGTTTTGATATTGTCACGCGATATAGATATATATATATATATAGATATTTTTTCTTTTAGTGTTTTGAAGACGAAATAATGATATACTTAGAACAATAGAGGCGGACACATTGAAGTGGTCCTCCGCCTTTGAGTAGTTAGGAGGTTGTTAGGAGGTTGTTAGGAGGTTGTTAGGAGCCCTGTGTCCCCTCTGCATTGAGCTTTGTTTCCGTTATTGCTAAGCCAAGAGATGCAAGGGTTCGGTTTTGGAATTGTGTTTCGTTTAGCCGCCATCCCTTACGCTGTTTGGCTTCAGTTCTTACTCAGCTGCTAGACATCTCGCTACTTTTCTTTGAGACGCTACTTTCGACTTTTTATTGATTTCATTGATTTTCGCTGCAACAGGGCATTCTTTTTCCTCTACTTGTTTAACCTTTCTACTTTGGTCGACTTTTAATTGATTTTCGCTGCAACAGGCATCGCTTTTTCATTCTCTGGATCACCGTTTCTTACTTGTCGAGTTATTTATTGATGTTCGCTGCAACAGGCATCTCTTTTTCATCTACTTGTATACCCACCGGTTCGACTTTGTCGACTTTTTCATGATTTTCGCTGCAAAACAGGCATCTCTTTTTCAGTTCTACTTGTATCACCCCGTTTTTACTTGTCGACTTTATTGATTTCGCTGCAACAGGCTCTCTTTTCATCTACGTGTATCACCGTTCGATGATTTACAATCGTCGGCCTTCATTTCGTTGTGCCCTGATTTCCTTATCCATTTCTTGCATTAAATCTTTCATTTTGCTAAATATTTTGTTTTGTCTCTTCATCAAGTCATAAACTCCTGTTGGCGTTTTTCCCGGCACACTCTCTTTTCGACTTCTATCTCTGTAATAATTCTCTTCTTTGTCATCTGTCTCTGTATCGTTAACTATCGATAGTCTTACGCTCAACGGACGGTTTCCTTAAACGGGTCATGAGGATGTAGTTTTTCGCTTTTTCCTATCACAATAACTTCTTTCGAACCCGTTATCAGAAACACTTCACGTTGATCTCTACAACTTCTACTTGTGTGGGTCCTGTCCGGTAAAAAACACTGGTCTCGTTAAATTTTCTCACTCAGTCGAAAGCTCCCCCGAAAGCTCTCCGTGTTTTGCCTGCTGTGGGCCGTGTTGCCCGCAAATCCCCGCCACAAATGCTCTTCAGAAAGTTTGTCTTTTTATGTGAACGAGCTCGGCCTTCAATCGCGGTGGGCCAGCATGTCTCTGAAGGGGTCGCTACGGTGCTGGTGGCGGGGACGGGGTGTGGGGCTCCACAGGAGCCCGCCACACACCGAAGACCCCACCACGGCGAGACACACCAGAGAAATACTCGAACATTTTAGAAATTTTGACCGTGAATAAAATCTGATCAGGAATATATACGGTAAGATATCCAGATAGACAAAACATGGAAGAGAGAAAAAGGAGAGAGAGAAGAGAAAAAGAGAAGAGAGAGAGGAGAATTTGTTATTGCAGAGGATAAAGGCAAGAAATAAAGGAGAATGTTGGTGTGAATTAAATCTTGATCCGCGAGTATATTATCAACATCCCCCAGATGATTAGTGCTAGTGGTTAGTTTCATTAGCATACTTCATATGCTATCAGTTCGTTACTACGAAACTTCCATGTTCCTATCTTCTTCAGGGATGGTATCATTTCTCAAAGTCTCTGACATGCAGTGTGATAGTAGTAGTGCCTATGTACTGCAGCAGATACCTTCGTATAGACCAAAAATATTGTATTCCTGTAATAGGTCTTTCTTGATCATATAATTTCTTCCTATGTATCCCTAGTATATTCCTATGTATTCCCCCTCTTCTTCCTCCTCTACACTATTCTCTGCACTGATGTTTTCAAGAAAGGAAGAGAGCGAGAGAGAGAGAGAGAGAGAGACGAGAAGAGAGAGAGAGAGAGACGATCGAATGGAGAGAGAGAGTGGGAAGAGAGGTGATGATGAGAGAGAGACGAGAGAGAGACGAGAGAGAGCGAGAACAAAAAAGAGAGAAAACTACTTCGATTTAAAGTTTAGTAAAGATTAATTTCAACTCTTTCTTTGGCACCTTTACACTATCGGACAAGGTCATGTGGGCGAGCGCTTTGTGGGCATGAATAAGGGCGTAAATGTGGGCGTTTGGGCGGGAACGTGGGTTGTGGGTTCTTGGTTTTGAATGTGGGGCTTGGATAATGAGGCTGAGGAACGTCTGTGGCTATGACGTGTGCTTGGGGGGTGTATTTAGCTTTCTTTGTAGTTTATCTTATCGCGATGGATATTTTTAAATATCTTAATTTTCTCTTCCGTCCTTTACCTATTTTCCCTCTGTTTTACCAATTTGACTTAACTATTTCTTTCCCTTATCTTACCTATAGTCTATTTTTTTAACGAGGCAAAAAAAATCCCTTTCCCCCTTGCTGCTTACGGACTATATCTGGATGCCAGGAGAAGGGAATAGTACGCTTCTTCTAAAATGTCAGCTGTATTCGTATCCATTAGTTAAACCACAAGTGTTTGTGGCCTATTCGGACCCATTGTATTGATGTTGGTAGGAGTTAATATTAGACAAACATGTGATTGCAAACTCAATCGGTTGTTGCTGTCGGGGTCACTGGTTTCAAAGTGCCTCGGTGTTAGAAGCACGTTCCGTGTGATTCCAACTACTTTGTGTCCGGTGATTCCAAACCCTTTGTGTTCCGTGTGATTCCAAACACACACACACACACACACACGCACACAAACGTCCTGAGTCTATGAGTGGGTGGAATACGGCAAGACGTTACCGCAGAGTTTTTCCGGTAATCTAAAAACTCATAAAAGTGTTTTTAGGACAAAAAACCCCCTTCATAATTATTCAATCGACATGGGACCAAACCGCTTACCACCTACGATTTATTTGCGATTTTTGAGCTTACTCGCATAAACTTGGATTTACAGTTCGGCTACCCAAAACAGACACATACACACACACCCCCACCCCCCTAAAAAACCGGCTTACTCCTATAGTATATTAGATATTATCAGGAAACATAGTGCATCATTTAGCTTGAGACCTTAAGATACATGGAGTTTTTGCCTTTTAAAAAAAAAATAGACTATATCTTACTGACCTGCATCGATCTATCTTCTCTCTACTCTTTGTTTTCTTTGCCACATTTTAATTTTTTTGGTTCCTCTTTTTGTAATTCCTTATCTCTTAACCTTTCTTTGTAGCTTGATAAAGTGGTGATTTCTTCCTCTGCTTCTCTCTCTGCTCTCTCTCTCTCGCTCTCTCTCTCCTCTCTCTCTCTCTCTCTCCTCTTCGCTCTCTCTCTCTCTCTCTGTATACACTTTCAATAAACTATATAAAGTTCAAGAATTAAAATATATATATATATATTATATATATATATATATATTTATGTATATATATATATATATAATATATATATATAGAGAGAGAGAGAGAGAAGAGAGATGGAGAGAGAGAGGGAGGAGAGAGAGAGGGGGAGATCGAGGAGGAGAGAGAACGAGAGAGAGAGGATTCAGGTGTATCTCAGAGAGAGCGCAGAGGGAGAAGGAGGAGATGTATACAGGAGGATTTCGGCGGTGGAGGAGTGAGTGCGAGGGAGGAGATGAGGAGAGGAGGATGAGAGTGAGTCGAGCGGAGAGGAGTGAGGAAGGAGAGAGAGAGAAGAGACGGGAGAGGAAGAGCCGAGAAGAAGAGAGAGAGTGAGGGGGAGAGAGAAGAGAGGGGTGGATGGGGAGAGATGAGGAGATCCGAGGAGAGAGGAGAGAGATGGGAGGAGAGAGGAGACGCCGAGAGAATGGGAGGAGAGAGGAGAACGCGAGGAGAGAGAAGATGAGAGCAGAGAGTGAGGAGAGCGGATGAGAGAGACGAAGTGAGAGAGAGGAGAGGAGAGAGGAGAGTTAATTGATGGATAGAGAGGATGAGGAGGGAGAAGAGTGGAGATAGAGAGGGATCGAGCGAGAGAGAGGATCGAACTGAGGAGAGAGGAAGAGATGAGAGAGAGATTCAGGGGTTTGTATGTCCTATGGATACCTCGGCACGGGTGCCACGGGGGACATGTCGATTATTACTCTCTTCTGTCTCTCTCTCTTTCTCATTCTCTCTCTGTCTCTCTCTCTTTCTCTCTCTCTCTGTTTCTCTCTCTATTTCTCCCTCTTTTTTTTTTTCTCCTCCCTCTCTCTCGTCTCCTCCTCTCTTTATCCTCTCTCTCTCTCGCTCACATCTGTGGTGCAGGAAAATGTAAGCGAATTCAGGAGTGTTAGTTTTGAAACATGGCAACAAAAGAATGTATGGATCAGGCCATTTCAAAACTCTCTCTCTCTCTCTCCTTCTCCTCTCTCTCTCTCTCTCTCTCTTCTCTCTCTCCTCTCTCTCTCTCTCTCTCTCTCTCTCCTTCTATTTAATTATTGAACTTTATACAGAGAGAGAGAGAGAGAGAGAAAAGAAGAGAGAGAGAGAGAGAGAGAGAGAAGAGAGGAGAGAGAGAGAGAAGAGAGAGAGAGAGATGAGAGAGAGGAGAGGAGAGAGAGAGGAATTAAAAACCGTTCCCCATGTTCTTTTTTAATGTTAGCCAGGATAATAAAATGGAAATGGGTGAGTGTGTTGCCCTTATAACCACACTCGCAACACACTCTTATGGCGCGAGAAAATATACACTTTTAAACATATATACTACCTGTTACTTAACACCACCTATACCTATTACTACGAAACACTTTTAACATAGACTACCTCTGTACGTACTACCTACCTGTACTACCTACCTACTACCTGCTTTCTACGAAACACTTTTAACATATACTACCTTGTGTACTTACTACCATACCTACTACCTCCTACTGCTTACTACGAAACACTTTTAAACATTACTACTGTTTGTACTTACTACCTACCTAATAAACTAACCTACCTGCTACTACGACATACTTTAACATATACTACCTGGTATTACTACCTCATACCTACTGCTTACTACGAAAACACTTTTAACACATACACCTGCGCTAAAAATTGAATATACGTAACATGAATGGAACTATATTATACGGTTTATTGAGCATATAATGATTATTTACTATTGTACTATACTATAGATACATTTAGATAGCAGGTTATTTCAAGGATTATTATTTAATAAACAGAGGAGAGAAATGTAGCAATGAGGAGGATTTGTGTTGTAGTGGTAGAAGTGGTGGTAATGGTAGTAGTAGTAGTGTAGTAGTGAAAAGAGTAATGTAGTAGTCAGTATAGTAGTAGTCGTAGTAGTAGTAGTGTAGTTGTAGTAGTAGATAGTATTAGTAGTAGTTTAGTAGTGGCAGTAGTAGTCAGTAGTAGTAGTAGTAGTAGTGTTAGTAGTAGTAGTATAGTAGTAGTAGTAGTAGTAGTGTAGTAGTAGTAGTAGTCGTAGTAGTAGTAGTAGCAGTAGTAGTCGTAGTAGTGGTAGTAGTAGTGGTAGTAGTAGTGGTAGTAGTAGTAGTAGTAGGAGGTAGCAGTAGTAGCGTAGTAGTAGTATAGTAAGTAGTAGTAGTAGTAGTAGTAGTAGTCGTAGTAGTAGTAGTAGTAGTAAGTAGTAGTAGTCGTAGTAGTAAATAGTAGTTTTTTAGGAGTTTTATGTATGTTTTTTTTTTTAAGTAGTAGTAGTAGTAGTAGTAGTAGTAATATAGTAGTAGGAGGAATAGTAGTGAGTTGTAGTAGTAGACACCGCAGTAGTAGTAGTAGTAGTCGTAGTTAGTCATCATTATCATCATCTCATCTAGTGCATAAACACTACAAGGAGTTGTATATTACATATCACAAAAAAAAAAAAAGATCAGAAATTTATAGGAAGTGGAACTCCTATCATATGTTCATGGTCTGAACCAAGTAGATTCTTGCTAAAAACTACAGTACCATTACTATTATCTAAGAAAAGATTTTATAAAATATGAATAAAAAACTTAAAAAAAGATTTAAAAGACATTACCTCAAAAACAAAGGTTTGTCAAAATATAACAGAATAATTTTTTTTGCTTAAAGATCTAAAATCCCTAGCTTGAACTGTTGTTACATGATGTTTTAATAAAAGCAGTTATACTCTTTGACAATACTGTGATTACTGGTTAATAAGGACATCCAAAAATTTCTTAAGGGGCATTGCAAAGCTACTCAAATGTTTTAAATATATAACTCGAGTAGTAGTAGTAGTAGTAGTAGAAAGTAGTATTTAGTAGTAGTAGTTAGTAGTAGTAGTGTAGGAGAAATAGTAGTAGTTGTTGTAGTAGTAGTAGCAGCAGTAGTAGTGGTAGTAGTAGTAGTAGTAGTAGTAGTAGTAGTAGTAGTAGTAGTAGTAGTAGTAGTAGTAGTAGTAGTAGTAGTAGTAGTAGTAGTAGTAGTAGTAGCAGTAGTTAGTAGTAGTATTTAGTAGTAGTAGTCGTAGTAGTATTTAGTAGGAGTAATAGTAGTAGTTGTAGTAGTAGCAGCAGTAGTATTAGTATTAGTATTAGTAGTAGTAGTAGTAGTAGTAGTAGTAGTAGTAGTAGTAGTAGTAGTAGTAGTAACAGTAGTAGTTCAAAGTAGTAGTAGAAGTAGATGTAACGAGATAAAGTACAAATATGATAACGATAATCATGATAACAATAGTAACAATAACAATGGTTGCAAAAATAGTGATAACAATAATAACAATAACAGTAATGAAAGCAACAATAATATCAACGTGTTGTAGAAAATAGTGCATGAGCAAGTAAAATTGCACTACAGGAACAGGAACTACCACGTGTAGGTGATTGATTGATAGCCGGAGAACTGTCTCATCGTCTCAGTTACTACAGAGAACATCCTCGCTTGGACAGTCGCACTACAGATTGAATGACCAGCATAAACTACAGAAGAGCGTTTGTTACAAGGATGTTGACATGGAACTCCTGGTAAACGCACTGCCTCAAGTAGCACCGCCAGAGGTAGCGCTGGACGGCGAGGGTGTAGACGTGGATACTGTACTCTCGGAAGGCTGCCGCGTCATGATGGAAGCTGCCACTGACTTCACGAGACAACAACCTGTGCCAAAAACATTATGGAACGAAGCTCATCCACGATGGAAAAGACTTTTTGGATACCAATGACAGTAAATTGTTTTGGAAATCCGTAAACTGGAAAGGAAGTGTTGGAAAGACCATGTAGAACGGGCCGACAGGGAACAATTTAAAACACATTTTGAGGATTTACTGAAACCACCAAAAATAGAAAATCTTGAAAATGAGAACGTAGAAAATGTGCCATATATACCTGTGTTAGATGATCCTTTCACACCAGTGAACTAGACCAGGCCTTAGATGGTATGAATGTAAATAAAAGTTACAGTGGAGTGTGTCAAGGTTTTTTAAAGAAAATTTACCAGTGTCATGGCCATCTTTTTACTGACTTTTTTTAACATAGTGTTTATATGTGGGAGTACCCGCTAAATTGGTGTTATAGTTATTTGGGTTTGGTGGTGTTTAAATCGGGTAATCGTTTGTAGTAACAATTATAGAGGAATTAGCATTATGGATACGTTTGCCAAGATTTATAAATCGTTATTACTTAATAGGTTGAAATTGTGGTGTAATGTAGATAATGTCAAGCAGGTGCTCAAAAAAGCAGAGGCTGTATTGAAAGATTGTAAGCTTAAGATTAATAAGTGACTATGCAGTGTATAAGAGAGCAAAATTATGTTTTATTTATAGATTTTAGAAAAAGCTTATGATAGGCCCCAGATCAAAAGCTGATAGAGCGTCTCAAGGCCTTGGGGATGTAGAAAGGTTATGATCAGAGCAATACAAAGGATGTATGTGTGCATAAAGAATATTTTAAGGTCAGCAGTCCTGGATGCATCTATTGGCGTTCGCCAGGGGGCTCCATCGAGCTGTTTGTTATTTGTAATATACGTAGATCATAGGGTACGCATGTTAAAGACAGTGGGAGTCGATGGTTTTCTAGGTAGTCTGCACGCTTTGTTGTTAATGAACGACACGGTCATACTAGCTACAAGTCGGGGAAATGTGTGAAAAGAGCTCGATATTGTGTGTCAGTTTTGCAGCGAAAGCGGCATGGTAATTAATGCGAAGAAAACCAATTTTTTTGTAGTTAATGGTCAGGAATGTGACAGGCGATCTTTGTCAAGTGGTGGAGTGAGTGTGGATTATGCCTCTGAATATCTGTATCTTGGTGCGTGGTTCACTGCCCCGGGGAAAAAGTGAGTCAGCTAGGGCGCGGCACGAAACTGCATCTAAAAGCAATTGGAATAAGTTCTCAATATTTTGTGTAGTAATACACAGATGCCGTTATATACAAAAAAGATTTGTTTGATGCGCCGTGACGACGTCATTGTTATATGGTTCCGAATCGTGGCTGACGAATAGAAAAAAAGGAATAGAAAAGCAGTACAATAAACTGATTAAGTGTTTAAATGGGTGTTCGAAGAAACACGAGTAAAACCTTTGCATGGTGGAGGCAGGCTTTCCCGCCAGTCAAGACAATAATTTAAAAAAAAGAGGTCTATTTTCGTGGTCTAAACGTGTTTGCATAGATTTTGATGAATCTTTCCACCTTGTGTCCCGTATATGTAGTGAAGTGAATACGCTGGAGCTCGACTCCTTGACAGATGTGTGGGGATTGCTAATATAAACCCATTAGAAAAAATAACAGAAAACCGTACGTGAAAAGGAAACAGGGCCCCAACAAAGTTAACGAACTATATTATGATATGAACCGTCTATGACAGTGCACCCGATATATACCAGTAAAGTGTATATTCGGATTATAAACGTGAATCTTTCACAAGACTGGTCTCATGTCTCACAACCTAAAAGTAGAGGTTGGGAGGGGGAGCCGTACACCGCCAGAGGAACGTGTTGTGTCAGTGTGATGATAGTCAGGTGCAAACAGGGGAAAAAACACGTATGATAGATGGCTATTGGCCCCCCGGTGCGTGAAAGGTCCCCAATGTTGGACTTTTATGATATTGGCGAATTTTTCAATGAAAAACTTATTTGTGGGGAGTTGTGCAATTTTGTATACGAAGTACTTCATGTTTATATGAAATTTTCCCATATGCCCCTCTCAAGTGTATTTGTTTATTTAGTGTTATTATGGACAAAACAAAATAAGATGTTCTTTTGTAAAGATTTTTGTGTGTATTGTGTTATGCTTTGTCAATAAACTACTACTACTACTAGGTCTCACGGCCTCTTGTAGCTTAATTATTTTCTTATGTTCTTAAAATAAATCGAAACAAATACGGGAAATAACAAAAATATCTAAAAATAGGAAAGAAAAAGGAAAAAGACGTACGAAATTGAGAGAGAGAGAGAGAGAGAGAGAGAGAGAGAGAGAGAGAGAGAGAGAGGGGAGCGAGAGATGAGAGAGGGGGAGAGAGAGATGAGAGGAGAGAGAGGAGAGAGAGAGAGAGAGAGAGAGAGGAGAGAGAGAGAGAGAGAGAGAGAGAGAGAGAGAGAGACAATAACCACCCGTTGTCAGCTTAGGACGTTTAATAACATTGCATTCTGACATTTAGCAGAACTTAAAGTCTTTTCCTCTTTTTCTTCCTCCTTCTCTCCCATTACTACTACTCATCTCCCTCTCATTTCCTCCTTTTTCCTCCCCTATTTTCTCCTTTTCATTCAACGTCTGGTCATCATCATTTTCCACATTTTTTTTTCTCGTTTTTGTCTTCCACTAACTTGTCCTGCGTGCTTATACATTTTGTTTTCTTTTCTCACTCTCTCTCTCTCTCTCTCCTCTCTCTTCTCTCTCTCTCTCTCTCTCTCTTTTCTCTCTCTCTTGGAGCGCTTTTCCCTACCAATAACATGAGTATTACTACATGCGCACTGAAAGAGAGAGAGAGAGAGAGAGAGAGAGAGAGAGAGAGAGAGAGGGGAGAGAGAGAGAATGAGAGAGAGAGAGAGAGAGGAGAGGAGAGAAGAGGAGAGAGAGAGAGAGAGAGAGAGGCGGAGAGAGAGAGAGAGAGAGAGGAGAGACGAGAGAGAGAGAGAGAGAGAGAAGAGAGAGAGAGAGAGAGAGAGGGCGAGAGGAGAGAGGGGAGAGAGAGAGAGAGACGAGAGAGAGAGAAGAAGAAGGAGAGAGAGAGAGAGAGGGAGAGAGAGAGAGAGGGGAGAGAGAGAGAGAGAGGAGAGAGAGAGATAAAGAGAGAAAAAAAAGAGCGGATGTTGAAAGAAAGAGACTAAGTTGTGTAGAGATACTGCCGCGGATCTATAATTATAAGGTAACAGGATGGCTCTATTATATGAATTTATGTCATTTTGACGTAGGAGAAAATCATCACCTAGAATACGAGTAAATCTTAATAAACAAAATAATAATAAGTATAATTATATGAATAATAATATAAACAATAAGTAAAAGGATAGGTCATTCATAGATGTTTAGGTTATTTATATTTGAAGGGTTTGCCTTTACTTTAGTTCAACTAGGAAGGTTTGCATAGCTCACTTTTCCTTAACATGAACAAAAACCTTGAAATTATAAGAACATTAGAAAATAAGGAAGCTACAAGAGGCCGTTGGGACCTACACGAGGTAGTTCCTGTTAACATCTTCACAACCAGATTTTTCCTTTGCTATATCAAATCGTGTGTTGTAAGCATACAATTGCGAAAAGTACCTAAATATCCCCAAATAAGTAGTGAAAAAGGGATACTAAACAGGTCATATCTTTTAAAACATTGCTTATATTAATCAAATCGCCCAAAATAATACCCAAATTACAATGGAAATTACGTTTCTGGCCTCAAGTGGTTAACAAAAACTTGAAAAATATGAACATAAGAAAATAAGGAAGCTACATACAATGTACACAATATGTAGAAGAGGCCGTGAGTCCTACACGAGGTAGTTCTGTAACCATGATGTGGTCTTCAAAGTCAAAATTGGATAAATCCGCAAAATAAATCAAATAAGGACAAGCGGTTATCTTATTTCTAACATGTAGTATCTTTACACAATTACTACTGGAATACTGCTGCCGGGAGCTCTCTCCAGGCACTCCATAACATTAATACTCTCATTCTAACTAAATACACACCCCCCACCACCAAGTCACCAACACCTAGGTTTTTACCTAGTTTCTCTACTCAAAGTTTACCAGTATTAATTCCTCAACAGATACCCTCGTCATAGACCAATATGTCTTCAGATATTTGTTATTACGAGCGAGCGTGAAGCGCTCGCGAGTCCTCACTCACCCGGATTTTTCCGGGATAAGCGGCCGACCCGACCCAACCGACCATCACGCTTTTCAGGAGCTTATATCTTTGGAATCCCGCTTCCGATTGACAAGCAGTCTTCGCTATCTGATAAAGATTCAATCCCTACAGTTTCAGCGTTAAAAAGGCCCAAAAGGGAAAAGGAGTTTTGATGACAGCAGACAAATTTCCTTTCTATCGAGAGTCCTCACTGGATACGGGAAATATGCATGAATTTAATATTCTATTAAACTCTTCGTCATTTAATACTTTGCAAGAAAACTTTTTACATGGAGAATATGAATAGAAGCGGAATTTCATTAGCTTTCCATTGATACATTTCGTTTTCTGGTAAATGAATTAGCAGCATGCATAAATTAGCGTTAACTAAATAAATAACACCATCAATCGGGAAAAATAACCCGATTTCATTTATGTTTTTTAATAGTTAAACGCCATTTATGCATGCTGCTAATTCATTTACCAGAAAACGAAATATATCAATGGAAAGCTAATGAAAAATTTCCCCTTCTATTCATATTCTCCCTGTAAAAAGTTTTTGGCAAAGTATTAAATGACGAAGAGTTTAATAGAATATTAAGTTCATGCATATTTCTTGAGTCGCATAATGGCAGTTATTTAGTGTGTTTTACGGTTTTTTATATGATAATATTATAGAACAAACATTTCCGAAGATGATAACAGTATACCTTTTATACTGATAAACATATATTTAGTAGGGGAAAATTCGCGCCTACAGACAAATTTCCTTGCTATCGGGTTTCTACGGGCTCGCTCGTCCTTCGCCGATTAAGGCGTCTTACTGGTAACTATGCATTCCTACTATATATTTCTCCTTCTCCTTCTTATCAGATCTTTCTCCTTTGATCCATGGTGATATTGCTATTTCCTCCTTCTTCTCTTCCATTTCCTCCAAGAGAACCTATTCGAGCTTTCTCCTCCAGTGACAACAAAAAAACAACGGTTTAAAACTGAATGGTCAACGTTTCATCTTAGATCTCCGAAAAAAGTATTTCAATGTCAGAATTGTCAATCGGTGGAATTAATTACCAGCTACTGTTGCTGAAGCCAGCACAATAACTACATTTAAAAGTAGAAGGACTACTTTACTACTTCGCATACCGCGAACTGTAAAGTAAATTGGTTTTGATATTGTCACGCGATATATATATATATATATATATATATAGATATTTTTTCTTTTAGTGTTTTGAAGACGAAATAATGATATACTTAGAACAATAGAGGCGGACACAATGAAGTGGTCCGCCTTTGAGTAGTTAGGAGGTTGTTAGAAGGTTGTTAGGAGCCCTGTGTCCCCTCTGCATTGAGCTTTGTTTCCGTTATTGCTAAGCCAAGAGATGCAAGGGTTCGGTTTTGGACTTGTGTTTTAGCCGCCATCTCCTTACGCTGTTTGGCTTCAGCTTCTTACTCAGCTGCTAGAATCTCTGCTACTTTCTTTAGAGACGCTGCTTTGTCGACTATTTTATTGATTTCATTGATTTTCGCTGCAACAGGCATCTTTTTTTCATCTACTTGTATCACCGTTTCTACTTTGTCGACTATTTCATTGATTTTCACTGCAACAGGCATCTCTTTTTCATCTACTTGTATCACCACCGTTTCTACTTTGTCGACTTTTTCATTGATTTTCGCTGCAACAGGCATCTCTTTTTCATCTACTTGTATCACCGTTTTTACTTTGTCGACTATTTTATTGATTTCATTGATTTTCGCTGCAACAGGCATCTCTTTTTCATCTACTTGTATCACCGTTTCTACTTTGTCGACTATTTTATTGATTTTCGCTGCAACAGGCATCTCTTTTTCATCTACTTGTATCACCGTTTCGATGATCTTACAATCTTCGGCTTTCATTTCGTTGTGTCCCTGTATTTCCTTATCCATTTCTTGCACCAAATCTTTCATTTTTGCTAAATATTTTTGTTTTGTCTCTTCATCAAGATCATAAACTCCTGTGGCGTTTTTCCCGCACACTCTCTTTTCGACTTCCATCTCTGTAATAACTTCTTTCTTTGGCTCATCTGTCTCTGTATCGTTAACTATCGTAGTCTTACGCTCAACGACGGTTTCCTTAACGGTGTCATTAGATGGTAGTTTTTCTGCTTTTTCTATCACAATAACTTCTTTCGACCCGTTATCAGGAAACACTTCACGTTTGATCTCTACAACTTCTACTTGTGTGGGTCCTGTCTCGGATAAAACACTGGTCTCGTTAATTTTCTCACTAGTCGAAAGCTCCGAAAGCTCCCTTGTTTTGCCTGCTGTTGTGGCCTTGTTGCCCGCAATCCCCGTACAAAGCTCTTCAGAAAGTTTGTCTTTTTCTGTGACGAGCTCGGCCTTCATCGCGGTGGCCAGCAGGTCTCCTGAAGGGGTCCCTTACGGTGCTGGCGGCGGGGGCGGGGGGGGGTTGGGCGCCACCAGGAGCCCGCCCACACCGAAGAAACCACCACGGCGAGACACACCCGAGAAATTACTCGAATATTTTAGAATTTGAGTGAATTTAAAATTTATCAGGAATATACGGTAAGATATCCAGATAGACAAACATG